>JAQQZS010000012.1:5340191-5368050 GCA_030068045.1 Platyallabes tihoni
AAAAAATTTTTTTTTTTTTTTTTTTTTTTTTTTTTGGTCACAGATTAATTGATAAAATTTGATCGTTACATGCAGCCCTACTTAATATTTTCGACATTAATTTTGTTAGGAAATAGAAACCAATCAAATTTACATTCAACAACACAATGATGAGTCCACCTGTCCTAATTTACACTCTTACTTTCACTTTCTCTTTTTCTCTCACATGATATTCCTTTACATTTCTGCCCAGCCCTACATTTAAATTTTTACAAAAAATAAAAATAAAAAGGAAAGATCGAGCAAGACTACATCCTACAAACGTGAAAAAAAGTGGTAAATTGTTTTCCACTGCTTTGAAACTGATTGCTACACCCTTCGCTTTCAGGAGGAAGAAGGATGCATTTGAAGGAGTGACAATGCAATGACGTAATCAGCATTCAAATGCATCCTTGTGAATGAAGTTGTATACAAATACATGCAGGACGACAATAACTGTCTACAGAGACCGAAAATATATTCACTGAATATTTCGACAAACCAAAAGAATTGTATAAACCATTGTATGTGACTCTGTCAGTGAAAACCCAGATTAAGCATTTTTTCAGTAAATCATTATTTTCTACATTAAAATATTCTGCATTGAAAGCGGTGAATCACACACAAAAAAAATTACGTTAGTTGAGTTTTCACAGACAGGGACACATGAGGGTCAAAAGTGATCTGCACTCCGGTTATATTAAAACTTCTGTTAGCCGCACTGTCTTATCAGTCACTGATGTGCAGGTATGAACATCGGTTTATTTGTAACGACAGTGAGAACAAAAATGAAAGCGCTACTTGTGATTTCCAAAAAAGAAAAGCAGTGATTGGTCTTTTTTGTGGTCTGAGGGTTTACCTGGTGCCGAAACAACTCACAGAAGAGCGTAAACAGAAGCGTTTGGATTTCTGCAAACACAATTTGTAGCGATACTCTAAGGAAGGTGAAAGTTTCTTAAAGAGAATCGTTACTGGTGACGAGACACGGATTCATCACCACGATCCTGAGAGTAAACGGAACGGAAACATCCTCGATCGCTAATCGAGAAAAAGTTCAAAAGTCGGCCATCAGCGTGAAAATTCATCAACGCTTACAGTTTTCTGTGATTCTCATCTCTGGGGCCAGAAGTATTGGAACATTATCAGGAAAAAGTTTCGACAATCATCAGTGCTCGTTACAGTGAGACGCTTATTGAAGAGCTGAAGACTAAACTGCGGATTAAACGCGATGGACTGATATCCGAGGACGTTGTGATCTCACGTGATGATGCACACTACTGCACACACTCTGCAAAAACTTCATGTTGAGGTGTAAAAGCATCCTCACTATAGTCCTGATCTCACTCCGTCGAACTTTCAACTCTTTGGTTTCCTTAAACCAGCCCTACGTGGACTTCTGACAAAGAAGTGAAGACAGTGGTGCATTCGTGACTCGCAGCTCAGACATTAAAACATTTTTCTTTCAATGAGGAAATACGAAAGCTTGTTGACAGATGGACAAATGGTACTGAAAAGCAAAATGATTATGTCGAATCTATACTAGTTGTCTTTGTATGTGTTTGTCTCTGTATTTACGTTAATTGAAATACATTCTACAGCCAGAATGTGGAGAATTTTTGACTCATCCTCATATATAGCTGTAAAAAAAAAAAAAGATGACTGCATGACACCATACAGACCAAAGTGGAGGTGTCATATCTTCTCCAGAAAGGGCTCGTGTGGACGCTGCTTTTCATTTCAATCAAGCAGAAATCAAACTGGTAGTTTAGTTTGTACTAAATACACCGTAACTTTGAAACTAGATTTAGCTCACTGTGACTGCAGAAGCTTCATATGAGTCTATGAATACTTGCATTGTACTCGCCAAATGACCAAAAGCTACGGTGAAGTACTTATATCCACCTCAATTTAGATAGAAGAAAAACTTCGAACACATTAAGATACTGGGACATAATACAAAAACACAGTCTCTACCCGTATCTGGAACTGTTTTATGCTAGAAAATCTGTAGTGGTGAACAGCAGGCATGGCTTAAACCTCAAATGAGTTCTGTGTTTGCTTTTCAACTAAATAAAAGTTGACTTGAAATCCCACAACCACTAAGACCCCCCAAAAAAGCACCGTAAAAACCCCGGAAGTAGAAATATTAACACTGTCAGCGTGCTGTGTGAACTCTGGCTCTGAAAGTTCCTCAACCTCAACTACATCAATCCAGTTCATAAAAAGTGAAAGAATGTTTGTTTGGGGGGTTTTTTCCAAAACATTTTAAAAACAACAACAACAAAAAAAATAGCCAGACCAGGCAGTTAAAAAAATAAAAAAGCAGAGGTTGGGTAAAGGTTCAAGCATCTCGTCCCAGATCTGAGAACAATGACACCGATCCTACTACACGACCCGCACTCATGCTACTTTTTTTTTTAAAGAAAAGCAAAAATTTGGCTAATTTTTACTTACCAGAGTTATCCGTCCTCTCCACAGCATTGACCTGAGGGCTCTGGTGGCTCTCCTCAAATACTCCATTGAGCCTGCCAGGAGGCATGACCCTGTCCTGCTCAAGGACGCTTCCCTGATCGCTCTTTGGCTTGGCCCTGTCCACAATCTGAGGATCAAACGTCTGCCAGCGCTTTTTTGGCGCCACCACCTTCCCACTTTTATCAAGTCCAGAATCTGACCGGGACTTTGCGAGTTTCTCCGTTGGAGCTGCTCGCACGTCAACCACATCTAGCACGGTCTGTTTCTTCAGGTCTGTAACCAGAGGAAGCAAACTGTTTCCATCGTCATGTTTATGAGCCTCGTTTTTTCCTGTGGATTTAGGTTTAGATTTGTTTGGCTTTTGGCTGCATGTGGTTTTCCCCTGTGGCCCGTTCTGGACCCCAAGAGGCTGACCACCATTCTTGTGAACCATGTTAGGAGTTGTGGGTTCAGGTTGGGGTTGTGTGGGGAGGAGCGAGGGTTCTTCCTTGATAAGGGCGGAAGGAGAGGTGGGAGGCAGCGTCAGTGGCCTTCCCTCTTTCTCACGGGTGTCGTGAAAGTCCTTCAACATCATAAGGTAGGTGGTGAACTTGTACTTGCCGTTTTGATCGTCCAAACTAGACTCGTCTTTCACAAGAGAATGTAAAGAGACGTCTTTACGCTCCCGGAAAGTCTCCAAGGGTGAAGGTGACGGAGATGACACAGAGGAGGAAGAGGAGGAGGAGGAGGAAAATGAAATGCTTGATTCTTGCTTCATTTTGAAATCAGCGACCGGTGAATCCAAAGGCCTGACGGAGGGAAATTTAGTTTTGAGTTGAGATCCGTTCTGTGGCGGCTCCTTGCTGGACCGGATTCTTGTTAACTTGAGCAAAGTCGGGTTTGAGGATGTTGCGTATCGCTGAGACATCGGGTGTGCCGGATCGGCGATGGGTTCTGTTTTCACTTGCCATTGATGTTCTGTGCTCTCTGATACATCCAGAGCGGGAGAAAACGAATCATGCTCATCAGAAAGAGCCGGAGAAGATGATCGAGATTCATGGCTCAAGTCAAGATCATCCTTTTCTCCCTCGTAGTTTGCGAGGGCTCGGGTCATGAGGCCACAACTCGCCGGCAAGTAGTGAGAGTGCATCTCAAACGTTCCGTCTGATAATCCCAGGGAAGTGCTATCTAATGTCCTGCCATTCAAAGTGGTGTACTTTTTGTTTTTGATTGCTGATTTGTTGTTTGGCTTGTGTGACACCGTTTCTTTCTCCGTCTTTCGGACCTTTTTAGTTTTTTTACTCGCGCATTCGGCCTTTGGTTCAGCACAAAGTTCTTTATCCGACTCCCCTTTGAGTCGCTCTTCTGGGCGTTTCGGGCACAGTATCCGGGGAATTGAATCGATATCCAAGTAAGGGCAGTCCCTGGAGTCAGACGCCAGATCGTTTAAAGCAGCACGTGGTCTAGAAATGTCCAGTGTGTGGCCTGACATCAGCTTGGAGAACAGTTCGTCTTTGATTTCAACAGGGCTTTTCAGCAGTGAGCTGTTTTTCCTTTTAGCAGGTGATTTCTTTTTACTTCCCGCCTTCGTTTTGGGTGAAACGATGACGGGAAGATCGTGTCCGTTGGAGAAACCCGGGCTCTGTGAGGACAGGGGGAGTTCGGAGAAGGTCGGAGGGGTGGATGTCCTGTCGTCCGTAACAGGAGAGTGTACTTCTCTGACTGAGGGAAGTTGTAGTTTGCTCCTGAGATACTCTGGCAGAGCTGCCTCTGCCTCCTGAACGCTGGCTTTCCACAAGGGCATTAAGCGCTTTGGAACCTGCAGTAAAGGCAAAATATAATGATAATTACGCGACGGGAAATAATAAAGCATTACATTATATTTGCATCACAAATAGAGACATATTTTTTTACATATTTTTTGACAAGGAAGTTTAATAAAATGGAAGAACACAAAGGTAACTCCAGGCATTACCGTGTATTTGTAACCCATGTCTTTTTGTCGGCCTCGTCGCCTGAGCACGGGAAGTTTCTCAAACTGCTGCCCTCCTTCAAAAGCGAACGTGGCTTTCCCAGGAACCCATGCTTTGTCCACGATCTCCCCAAACGTCCTGACGAAATACATTCGACACATCCTGTTGTTGGGCTCTAAAACAAGACATCATAACCAGATTGAAATTTCACATCATGTTAATTTAAACCTTCGACATTGTGAAACAATCATGTGTATGAATTCAGCTCATCATGCTGATGCAGGCATTGTCGTTCATAATATCACACTTGCAGCTCGGAGCATGGAAAGTTTAGGATGAATACAAATAATCAGTATAATCACTAACCTTTCATCCTGGTGTGACTCTCACTCTGGGGGTCTATCGAGATGCGACAGGGCCACCAAGGCCTACGATTGAACTTGGCCCACACCACATCGCCTACGGTAAACTTCACTTCTGGGAGAGGTTTCTTCTTTGGACTATCGGACTGTGAACGAAAAAGTGGTATATTAAGGACGACTTAAAGACTTGTTAGTCTTTAGAAGTAACAGTTTGGCCAGCCAGAATATTCAGTCAAGCAGATGGCAAACTCAACCAGGTATTACATCATAATAAGTTTCCTATTATATACGCTCCTATTGTTGGGGTTAGTCGGGGACTCTCCCTGCGAAACCATCATGTGGTGTTGCACAGTCACAGACACGGTGTATGATCAGACCGTTACCAATGACGTTTCTGAAATACTGATTAAAATACCCATAACCGCATTTTCTAACTGATTGACGTTAGTACAAGTATAAGAACGGTACGGTACGGTGGCAATAGCTCTCAGCCGAGTTCCTGTAATGGTGCAAGTGGTGTTGATGAATGATTGTGTGTACAGTTCGCACAAGCGGATGCATCTCTTCCACAAGTTGGCAACGAGATATCCATCGATTTCCAAGGATCAGGCATTCCACTCGCTGAATATTCACAGAAACCACAGCAGTGGCTTCCGAGCTGCCTCGGTTAGTGCTCTCCCAGATAATGCTGTCCTCGTCAAAAAGAAGTAATCCTAAAATATTCGCACCACCCTATCGAAAACTGAGGTAAATTGACTATAACAGGAAGTGGAGCATGTTTTCATGCTTCGTTCTACCATATATTTATCTCAGAATTTAGGGGTAGCATATTCCAATAGACAAATATTCATATAAAATAATGCTCCCCATAAATAATCAACAAAATGAATGAACTAGGTCCCAAGTTTGTTGGTATTTGTATGAAAACGCTGAACACTGGGCTCGTCATTCATACATCATACAGCCTTGTTTAAAACTAATGTTTTACTGCGGCTACGAGTTGCATCCTGTTCTTGAACAATAGTTTTATAACCCCTTAATTAACCAAATTTAAAAAAAATAATAAATCACATGTCCCGGTTTGACTTGAACACTCCGCGTATAACAATGACCAAGAACACCTGATTAGTGTTCTCACTCTTTTCAGGACATTTTTCCCTGACTGTTGTTCTCAAACGGTTGGTCTTTGAATGACTCACGTCTTTGCATAAAAATATCCATTTTTAAATTAACGCATCGCAGCAGCTGAAACAGCCAGTCCCTGTAGAGCTGGCTAGGAGTAGGTGGAAAGTAAAGCAAGTTTTCAACACTTTCAAACAACCCGATGAGTAACACGTTGAAGAATGTTTGCCAATACGTGTGATAAGAAGCTGTTCTCTACTGGGTGATAATACTATATGGTATAAATAGTTTTAATATTGATTCACTGTTCTGATAATGTCTTACGACAATAGAGCGTTCCAAACTACAACGACTAGGCAACCAATGGGCCGTTAACAGATAAACTACAGCTGTGTATTTCAGTATGTCTCCCTTCGGCTAAAATATAAACTTGGCGAGAAAATATCTTAATAGCGCAAATTGTCCCCCCAAAAAATATATTTTTTTCCACAATCTTTTTCAATTTTCCACAAATTATAAAACAGTATATAATATTCCAGTTTTTTCTGCTGTGTAGGAGAAACCTGATGAACAATTGATCAAATGAATCACGGGGAATTTTAGTTTTTGCATATGACGTCAAGAAACTCCTCTGCTGCAATAATGACACTCGATTCATCATTACTGAGGTGGATGCCTTCCGATGATGTTGAGAGCAGACTATAATCGATAACTGTCTTTCTATGACGCACACTTGATAAAACGCCCCATGCGTCTGGATCCAGGCTCTATGTTTAGAAGTGTTACAATAGAGATTATACTATAATTTCGCTTATATGTATGTGTTTTCAATTGATAAAGCAGGCTAGAAAACTTTTATAATATAAAAAAAAGTAATACTATGAGTAAAACATAATATAAATAAACCTTATATCTGCTGCTTCATTTATTATTGGAACGAGAAATTGATTTGCAGTCTTATATGTAGAATTGAAGTTGATTAAAGTTTACTGTAGGATCAATACCTCATCCTTAACTTTTTCAACATATCGGTAAAAATAAATTTTGTTGCTTTTCCTTGAAGTGTGAGATACTGTATGGAAATACCATCATCATAGATTTCTTTCTAAAGCGGTTTTCAGCCTGGACTAGGTTCACATGGAGAGGTGGATTATTAGCTTGTTATTAGTCGTTATGCATCATATTCGGTAACGTGACAAAAAGATTTCATAAATTTCATAACCAGTTTCCAAAGTGATGGCAGAATCTTCCTATAAAATAAAAACCGTACTGTGTTATGTTACCACAGTTTCATATATATGCATATATTTTTTTTTTTGTTTTGCAATACTGTATTGATTAAGACGTAGTTTTTTCCATTCAGAAATTGATTACTCACAAGTAGAGAGTTTACACTCGCCTTCTATACCTTAAATCTTTTTGCGTGCTAAATTTCTTTATGTTAAAGAAACATTCCCTGATGTGACCCAACGTTTAGACTATAATCCAGACACATGTAGTGCTTACAGGATCTGAGTAGCTGCTGCTGGGTGAACTTGGCCTTTGAGTAAGGCCTACGTTGAACATCGCTGCGCAGTTTTCAGTGCTCGGAAGGTCACAGTCGCTATCCGTGTAGCCTTCCGAACTATCAAAATCCCTTAGCATGACTTCAACAGGCAACGGAGGTGGACTAGAAGGAGGGTCTGGTGCTGGCTGAGGAGTACTTTTAGGAACCCGGTCAAAATGTTCATGTCTGTTCAGGCTTAGGTTTAGCCCTGAACCAGATAAGCTCTTTGCGTTCACAGAGTTCCGTTTCAGGCGTTTTTTAGCTGAAGGTTTAAATGCTGCTACGCGCTCATCTTCCTCATGGTCATCCTTGCTGTCTCCACTGTCAAAGAGGCTTGATTCAAAATGCAGGAATCCATTCAAGATTGGCGAGATGTGCTCCAGGCTGTCCGAGCTCACAGGGGAAAAGCCGTTCTTGTCCAGATTTCTGTGGCTGAACACGCTGTCGTCAGCGCCGCGACCGAACGACTGGGCCGAGTGGACAAGGCCGAGGCCAAACTCTGAGCCGTGCACATGCGCCTTAGCTCGGCCGTGGAAGTTCCTGTCGTGTAAGCTCATATCAGGCCTGCTCACCATCGCCGTCAGGTCCTGTAGCCTCCTGAGTGGACTGTAGCTGGAGGACGATTCCCGTTGGCTATATCCAAACGAGGATGCGTGCTTTGCGCCATGCTGGAGCCCACAGGAAGTAGTGACCTGCGGACACTGAGGGCCCGGGTGACATTCCGAGCCATCCTTGGCGCCCACTTTATACGACCGATTCATGTTGGCATGGCTTCGTCCTGCCAAAAAAAAAAAAAAGAACAAAAAGTCAAAGGTTGTTACTGACCAAGTTCATTCAGAACTTTGTAATGACATACAAAACGTATTTGGCTAAGCCTGTTAATTCTTGAATGTATGCCTACATTTAGGCATTTGGCAGAGACTCTTATCCAGAGCTTTAAAGTTTCCATCATTGGATAGATCTTTACACTGGTTACTAAGTTACTAACTAAGTACCATCAGTCAAACACTGTTGGGAAGGTTTTCAGGTGTTTCAATCAAGACAATGCTATGCTTCCAAGGTAATAGCAGTTAACAGGTGCTTTTCTATTCCAACATGACCGTGTCCCAGTGCGCAAAGCAAGGACATGGTTTGATGAGTTTGGTGTGGAAAAACTGGGGCAGTGGTGAAGGCGCTGGACGTTTTATACGCAGATAACCTTGATTAATTTGGATATTATATTATAAGGTAGTGCGCTGTACTGACAAAACTACCGTGCAGATTATTAAACTTTCTCCTTTTTAGACACTCAACATACCCTTCAGTTGGAAGGTGCTAGGTTCAAACCCCAGCACCACCAAATTGCCACTGTTGGGCCCTTGAGCAAGGCCCTCAGCACTCAACTGCTCAGATAAAGTGTAAGTCACTCTGGATAAGGGCGTCTTCCAAACACCATAATGGAAGAACATGACTGGCCCATGCACAAAGTCCACTGATCTCAACCCCTTTTGGATTCGAGCACCGTCTCGTCCAACATCGGTGCCTCCTGACCTCGTAAATGGTCTATAGCAGGGGTCTCCAAATCCAGTCCTGGAGGGCCAGTGACCAGCACTGTTTGTAATTCACCAACACCTAAACACACCCACTGAACCTAGTAATTAACAGATTAGTTAAATCAGCGTGTGTTTGAGAAGCAGAATCACCAAACTGTGAGGACACTGGCCCTCCAGGAGACCCCTAG
Organism: Platyallabes tihoni; assembly: GCA_030068045.1. NCBI lineage: Eukaryota > Metazoa > Chordata > Actinopteri > Siluriformes > Clariidae > Platyallabes > Platyallabes tihoni. The sequence continues at coordinate 5,349,384 of JAQQZS010000012.1, forward strand.
TCTACAGTACAGAATGAATGGGCACGAATTCCAAAAATCAAGAAGAGTGGAAGCTGTTACAGCTGCACAAGGGGGACTGAGTACATATTGAAGTATATGTGTTAGGATTATTTTTTTTTCTCTCCATATAATGTATTACCACATTATGTTATGGTGTATCGTGTTTAGGTTGAAGCGCCCTGGTGTAGGCCGTCACGTCCAGACAAAAGACACCTTGAAGGAAACTAGATTCAAGAAGAAAAGCCGACAAGCCAGATCACTCTGGGCAGGACGGACATTTCTCAGCACTCGGACGCGTTTTACACGGGGATAAACTTGATCAATTGAGATATTATATTATACGGTAGTGCGCTGCCATCCTGGGTAAGTAAGTAGTAAAGTGTACAGGAAGCTAAAGCTGCACTTTTATCTCTCTCTCCCCCCACCACCACCACCACCATGCGCAGACCTGAAACACAACCTCGGATCGAATTATTAAGAAAAATAAAAGAACCGAAAGGGAAAAGTCGCCGGATTCTTACCATTTACGGCTCGGTCAAGATAAAACCATCCGGTATCCGCTCACAGGGGAAGGCGAGGAGACACTTTTTGGCGATTTGTGAAAGCCGGATCTGCAGAAAGCGGCGGCACTACGACTACTCCTAACAACGCTAGGCCTGGACTCGGCTTTCATTTCTACTCTCTTGTGAAAAAAAAAAAAAACAGAGATGAAACCAGATTAATTGGTTGACGGTAGAAAAATAATAAGAATTCACTGCCTCGCTTCTTGCTTTCTTTCACCGAGCCAGCTAAAGACGGTGCGGAACGTGAGCGGGTCGGAAGCACGTTTTGCATGGAAATGCATGGCTTGTTTTGATCGTGGCCCTGGTCATGTTAAAGCAAAAGCCTTGAGTGTGTGTTAGTGCGCGTGTGTGTGGAGAGAGAGATAGAGTGAGAGAGAGAGAGAGACCGACCGGCAGTGCCACCCAACCCCCAGTCTACTACATACAGTACACACTCTCTCTCTCTCTCTCTCTACAATACACATAGTAGCCTTATCCCGGGAAAAAAATTATCCACAATATCATGCTAACCCTTCCTTCATAGTTATTACCCCCTTTTTTCTGTAATCAAGGAAGGTGATGGTTTTAAGGTGGTTCTTCAAGTCGTATTTCCTCATCCTGACTAACAACAGCCGTGCAGTTTATTAACTACACTTCCTCCATTTTAGACACCCCAGTTACGACGTCGTTATAGCCTACAAAATGATCAGAAAACATGTCATGTCACGGGTGTTGTGTATAATCTAGATTGTATTTCATCGGGTTTGTCAGCTTTAAACGCCATTTTGGGCTTCAGCGTCCAAAAGACTGAGAGAGAGAGAGAGAGAGAGAGAAAACAGGCCACTGTAATCTTAACATGTCCCTGACTATCTCCACAGCCCAGGAACATACAAACAAGGAATTTTATGTCACCTCTGGAAAACATTGTTTTTACGAAATAGCTGTCTATATAAATGATAATTAAGCTTAATATCGAAGTATTAATCCATACGTATACTTTTAAAAACCGTTTTTAACGGATATGTTTTAAATAAACTGGCACAAGGAGCATTTTGATCACTTTGAATTTAAATTCCGTGCACGCGCGTCAAGCCCGAGCGTATTTAAGGGATCCATCCGGGTATTTGCCATCCATTTTTCGATGTCTTTTTATATATTCAACTAATCTAGCTACACGAAAACGTCAAAAAAAAAAAAATTGTACAATTTATGCTGTGTTTACATCTCTTACATCAGCTTTAAACGCCATTTTGTGATTCAGTGTTACAAACCAGGCCACTGTAATCTTATTATGTACCTGATGTGGACTATCACCACAGTCCATGACTCAAACAAACAATCCAACAAATAAACAATGAATCTTATGTCATCTCAGGTAAAGACTGTTTGTTTGATTTAGGAAATAGCTACCTATATAAATGACAATTCATCTTAATCTCGTTATAGGTCATCCATAATACGAGTATAAACCTATACTTAAAGTTAAAAACGACTGTTTTAACGGATATTTTTTAAATACACTGGCACGGGGAACATTTTGATCAATTTGAATTTAAATTCTGTGCACGCGCGTTAAGCCCTGACGTATTTAACGCATGCATACGAGTATTTGCCAACCATGTTTGATATACAGTAACACTACTATAGCTACACGAGCGCGTTGTAAAATATAAGCAAAAATTCTCGTTTTTTGTTTGGTTTGTCTCTGACTTGCCATCTAAGTAGGCATATTTTCTCTTTGCAAACCATGAAAAGGAAAAATTCATTAATCTATTCATTCTATTCTCTTCAAGTCTATTCATATTAATGAGTATGAGGTGAATCTGATTTTGAAGTTAATCTGTTTTTCCTCCTTAAATGTCAGAAAAACTATTTACCTTAACAAGCAGGCATTTCTTTAAGGCTTGTTTTTGTTTCACCCAGGCTGTTCTAGACAAAAATATATTTAAAAAAAACACAATCGATTGTATTGCTCTGGCAGTTTTTGTCAATATGTATCGCAAGAATTAATGTCATTACCATATACACTATAATTTATTAAGTCAATCAATTTTAGTAAGGGTCAAGGATCCGGAGCCTGTCCTGGGATCCTAGGAGTACCTGGTATGAGATGGGAGCACACCATGACTGGAACAGTTAACATAATTAATAGCACGATAGTAAAAGCATAGTAACATCATTGGTAAGTATGCAATAATTATTAGTTCATTCATTAGAAAAAAAATTATTAAGTGGTTGAAGAGGATCCTGAGTCTATCCCAGAAATACCAGACGTGAAACGAGAACACACCATGGACGGCAAGCAACGTTGTTGTAGGGCTAGATACAACAAAGCGCATGGGTAAAATGGCACTTGGGAATACTTGGCTTAAGTTGGGAACACACCAAGAACGCAATGCTGGTTTCATAATGAATCATAGTAAACATCATAGCTAAATATATAATCAAAATCAATTAATTAATTTTTTAAATAAGTGCTTTATTGTGGTCAGGGTCAATGTGGATCCTGGGAACCATCCCAGGAATACTGGGTGCGAGACGGAAATACATCATGAATGGAATGCCAGAACATCACACAAAGTTTAGTTACCACAAAACCTTGGCTAAATACTGTAAGTAATATACATCCGAGCAGTTTCCATGCAAGAAGCATTGCTTAAGTGATATTTTTTTTATTTTTTTTTTTATTTTTAAAATCAGATTGGATGCTAATTGCTTACACAACACTAAACAAAAAGATTAAACCATGGCATTCCAGATTTGGAGATAAACATGAATATTTTGTATGGAACAGGAACACTACAGGTTATACTAAGCTATCAGATCACAGTTACATTTACCAAAGAAAGGGGGAAAAAAAAGGTTTGTAAAGCGTTACACTGATTCATTTTTCTCATCTGAGCACAAACAAACAACAACAACAACAATAACAGCAAAAGAAAGAAAAGAAATTAAAGAATAAATTCAAATATTCTTCAAAAGGTCACTCGACACTACGGCACCACATTTTTTCATAAATACAAATAAAAGATAGTTCATACTGAAGACGATACAGGCAAAGCACAAATCACGTAACACTTTAGGAAAAAAGAAGGATAAATATGCATGTGATATTGATCCGTTAACGTTTTTCGAAGTGCGGAATGAAATCGGATCTCGCTACAGAGCGTTCACGTTATCAAAAGTTAGGTAACAAGATTAAAAACAACACAAAAGTGATTCTTTGTTTCCTATACATTTGCTTGAGTGAATACTATTGGCCCAAAAAAAAAAGTCTAATATAATACATACTGTGTTATTGTTTCACAAGACTACTATCATGCACGTATGTACAGTATATATATATATATGTGTGTGTGTAAAGGAGCAATACGCAGCAATTTTTGGGGATTTGCTTGTCAGTCTCTTTCTTATTCAAGACGTAGAAAGGAAAGCGTCTGCGTCTGCACCGAAGCTTGCCGTTAAAGCGTATTACAACATAACGCTCCGCAAATTCGTTTTCCTCAAGGTTTCATTAGGTTGCATTCTAATGAAATGTAATCTACAGTAATCTACTTATTGCTCCTTTACGGATGTGAGAGAATGATAATGCTCTTTGGATAGAGATAACACGAAAAAATGATCATGACAATGGAACACTTTCACATACACAAGTGTTTAGCCTAGGTATCAAAATTTGCCTTTCTGCCTCGCAAGAGTCCTGCCTCAGTGCAACGTCATTCCAGGGATGTTATCCTTTCCTAATAAATACAAAAGCCTGCTTTCATTCGCTAGTGTTTTTCTCTTTAGCCGTGGCTTCGCAAAGTGCCCGTTTCTGCATCAGCGTATAAGGGAAGGGTGCTCCGTTGCAGGCGCTATAGTCCAGTTTGTTGAGTTTGGCCAACGTCTTGATGCTGCCTGGAGGCCTCCCGGGACTGACCTTGTACCCAGCGGCCTTGGTTGTCCCTAGCGGCCTGCCTGGGCTCGTTTTGAACCCAGCTGCCCTCGTGGTACCAGGCGGCCGTCCCGTGCTTGTCCGATACCCAGCGGACTTGGTGGTACCTGCAGGTCTACCACGTCTTCCCGTCTTCCCAAGTCCTTTCTTCTTCTTGGAGCCTTCGGGTGCCTCGGCAGCCCTCATGCGCACAGCCTGAGGCAGAAAGTCGCTTGCAGAGTCCTGCATCTGGCATGACATGGGCTTGATCATGCTCTGGGGCAAAGGCGGCAAGTTGGGTATGGGCAGCTGAAGCGGCGGAGGTGGGCCGGACGGGTAGAATTTGCCCGACTGTGAGGCGCACAACTCGAAATGGCTGCTCGAGTGCTGGCCATCTTCGGATAGGGCGCCTAAGCCATAGTCGTTGTTGTTGCTAGCTACTTGATGCATCATTTTTCTGTGAAAACAGATTCAGAAAAGGGTTATCAGTGCGCATGCAATACTAATATCGTCTTTGTCATTTCGAAGGAAAGTTAAAAAGCCTTTCAGGACAAACTACAGCTGATAATAAAATACTAAAGCTACGTATACGGAAAAAAGTGCCTTTTTATCCATTTTTCATGCTCTAAAATGAATCCAGATGGTTTTTGATACTGTAAATGTACGAAATAAATACGATGCACATGTGTGTCATTTGCACCTACTTTCACATGATCACCATTTTTGAAACTCTACTCTGATCAAAAAGTGTTGGGTGCCACTTTAAGACCTTATGTTTTTTGCAGAGTCGAGCCGTAGTGACGTGTCTAAGTACAACCATCAGAAATGTTTTTGTAAAAAGAAAAAAAATTCAAGTCTTTTTTTTAATGCATGGGGTGTCGTGTTGTAGAAATTAGTTTTAACTAAATAATTATTACCATTTTTGTTTAAATAACCAGCAATTAAAATGATTATCATTTATAAGATTAAGATTTCTTTGAGGTGGCTTCGATTCCTGCCTCGGGGACTGAGTGCATGGAGTTTGCATGTTCTCCCTGTGCTTGGTGGGTTTCCTCCCACAGTCCATAGACATGTTAGGTTAACCTGCGATGAATTGTGTGTACCCCGCCTCGTGCCCGATGTCTCCTGGGACAGGCTCGAGGCCCATACTCCAGGCCCAGGCTCCAGACTTCAAAGATGATGTATAGATGATGAATGAGTTAATGTATGTGTTTTTTGGCATTTCCACAAACTATTACTAATACGCTGTCCCATATAAACTCTATTTTAAAAAAGCATGTTTAGTGCTCACTTTATGTCTCTTTTTTTTCCAGAATTGAGTCCTAGTGATGTGACAAAGTACACCTATCAGAAACATTTTAGTAAAAAGAAAAAAATTGAATGTTCAACTTTTTAAAATTTTAATACAGGGAGAGGGAGGTGTCATGTTGTAGAAAATTAATAAATATTTAAATGATAGCTTAATTATTGAGACATTGAGTGTACTTGATGCTAATTGAGGTAAAATAAGTTACGTCAAATACAAACAAACAAATTAAACTATTGAAATATTTACAAATCTGAAAATAATTGAAGAAATTTTATATGTAAACGAAATTTTCGAAATATTGTAGCATCATAAACTGTACTTCCGTACTAATTAGCACGTCAAGTTTCCATGGCGACGTCGGAGCTCGCGCGGTTCGTTAATAAACCGTACGCTTAGTACGGAACGCTACAACTGGTTGCCATGGCTACTTTATTTAAATAATACTAATAACGGCAATAAAAGCATACTAAGGAGGCATCGAAGCGTATGATCGAGCTGTACTTGTATTCTCGCGTACTCCTGAGTACTGTAGTAGGGTAATTCTCTGGGGTTTGGTGTAGGCCTTGACTTGTTAGGGCTGCACACAAAATACAAAGAGCGACCGAGAATCTCCTCATCAAAACGCACCAGGGGAGTTTATTTTAGCGCCCCGGTGAAATCGATCGACTAAACAAATGAATATTGACACGGTAAAAACAGTAAACAATGCACGTGAAGCGCGTGAGGGCGAGAAATAAAGCCGTTACTTTAACGTTACCTCATTTGGACGCGGATCTCGGAGTGCAAAGGGTTAAATATGAAACAGATAGATCTTCCATCCCTGAAACCAAAGCATAACTCTATTTAACGCACAACCGAGACATCTAGGAAGCTTCCCGGCGCCGTCCTAATGGCGGATCGCGGTGATTATGCTTTGCTGAAGGGGTATTTTTATCCTGGAGGCGATGAGGCTTAAATCTGTAAGGCAGCCATTTTAACTAAGAAAAAAAATGTACAATATATGAAAGACGGGCTCAACGCGCATGCGCAGACCGATGAAAGGAAATCGCACTGTACTTTAGTGTTGCACATGTGGAATTTATACAGCTGTTCTATTCTACACTTCACAGTAAAATGCACGCACGGAGATACACACAAAGACTTCCTGTTTAGTGGGGGGAAAACACTACTGCACTTGCTCCTTGGTTTATATTTGGGTCAAATACAGAAAAATGGGGGTGGGGGGGGGTGGGGGGGGTGGAATTTGGGTCATAAAAATATCCTGAAATGTGTTCCTTCTTCTTTTACACCTAAAACTTCTTTATTTTCATAGCTATAAGTTACTGTTAAACTTTATGAATCAACAAAATGTAGAGCTTATGGCATTAAAAAAAATTCATTTAATATCTGATCTAATGAAGCTAAGTTGCTTCTCCTCTTCCTGGTTTTTACAAAACATACAGAACATGGGTTTCAGTTATCATGCATGAATTGTCTTTTTATCCTGTATACAAGTTTGTCAGGACCTGGACCCTATCCCAGGAGACCTGGAGCACGAGGTGGGGTACACTCTTGGTGGGGTGCCAACTATGAAATGGCACAAACACACACATACACATACACATGCTCATTCACACACTATGGGCAATTTGGGAAGTCTGTTAGCCTAATCTAAGTCTTTGGACTGCCGGAGGAGACCGGAGTGCCCGGAGGAAACCCGGCAAGCACTGGGAGGACGTGCAAACTCCTTGCACACAGACCCAGACGTGGGATTCGAACATGGAACCTGGAGTTGTGAGGCCATAGTGCTAAAAATAAAAAAAAAATATGTAACAAAAAGCTGTCTTGTTTTAGCCGCAAAAACTGACACTTTTAAAAATACCAGGTGATGTACCAAATGGATTTTAGTATTAAAGAAAAACTAGGATTGTTACTTATGTCAAATAATTATTTTATTGCTTTTTTACTGTTTACTAGGCATTACGATAATTTATTAAATTTATAGTGAGCTTTTAGTTTATTACTTTAAAAGTGCTGTATATTCACGCATTTCAAATATCAGTTGCAGCTCCGGGGAGGTAGTGGACACAGTAAAAGTTAGGAGTACTTTCTCGAGAAACAGGATGTTTCTAAACAAACAGGACGCTTTCAAAACAACACGCTATTGAATACATCAGCTTTTTCCTTTGTAATCACAGACACACTTTAAATCAAGATCTGGTGTTGCAAGAAACTGTAAATCTAGTTAGAGAGCTATGCATGCTCCTTTAAATTGTTGGGTTTGTGCATGCGTACATCCAGAGTTCTAATCTGATCAGTAAGCGAAGAAGAAACAACCTTGATCATGCACCCAAGGCTGAAGGACAGGCTCAAGAGTTCAAGAGTGTGCAATGAAAAAAAATGATATAACACATTTTGAGATAGGCAAGTAAGGACAATAAACAAAATACAGTGCCTGGCCAAAAAAAAGAGACTATTTCAGAAAAGGTCAAATTATTAGGCTGCATCAAGAAAAGATGTACCTTTGTACAAGAAATGAGATCATGGATGGAGATCACTTAAACACTTGTTGAAGTTGTATATTAAAAAAAAAAACTATAAAAAAGAGCTATTTTTAATAGTGAAAGTAAGAGCATTTCCACACACATACAATGTGATGACCAAACTAAACAACTGTGTGTTCATAAGAAAACCACTTATTAGTGCGTCTCATCAGGAAGAAAAAGGCTTCAGTTTACCAGGGAGCATAAAGATTGGCCTTTGGAGCAATGAAAAAAGCTCATGTGGTTTGATGAGTCGGGATTGACCCTATTCCAGAACAATGGAAGCATCAGGTTAAGAATAGAAGCACACGAAGCGATGCAACACAAGAGATTCATAGTGTCTGGAGACGGTGTCATGATCTGGGGTTGCTTCAGTTGCTAAGAGCTAGTCTCAGCAACGTTATGTGACAATAAAATGAAGTCAGCTGATGACCTGAATGTACTGAATGACCAGATTATCACATCTATGGAGTTTTTCTTCCCTGATGGCAAGGCCATATTCCAGGATGGGGACTGTGAAAGAATGGTTCTGTGAGCATGAGAAATACCCCATGCTTATTAATATGTAATATGCTTATTAAATTACATATAATTACATATGTATGTATGTATGTATGTATGTACAGTATGCATGTGTGTGTATGTGAGCATGAGGAATCATTTTCACACATGAACTGGCCACCAGACTGGCCAACTTCTCACCTAAAGGTTTGTGGGTTTTAATCTCTGTACTGTGTGTGTGTGTGTGTGTGTGTGTGTGATGTTTGCATGTTCTCACCATGCTTGGTGGATTTCCTCCCACAGTCCAGAGACATGTGTTGTAGGTTGACTGTAGTGTAGTGTACAGTAGGTTGGGGTTCTCAGCAAAAGAACATAGGTCACTGTGTAATGTCATGTGTAAGTATAATAAAAAAATATGTTTTAGAACATTAGATCAATAACGTTTGATGCATCTTGAAGTATTGTAAGTAATGTTCCTGGGGTATTTCAGCACTGAGCCTTGAGTGGGGCAGCCTATTTCAGTAATTACTGTCTTATGTACATTACTGGATAGCAGCCCGTTCATCTTGTGACTGGACTTGACGTGTGGTAAGGCTTAGTGCTGCACTTTGGTACCGTAACTGTATCAGCAGATTAATCCAGAAAACTTTTTTTTTTTAAAGCTTTTCTTCCATGTTTTTGATCATTTTGATTAAGTAAAAGATTAACCTTTAAATTGTGACAAACCATTTGAGCAAAATACAAACGTTCCTTTGTATGTTAAATGATTTGAACGCTGAAGAATCTGTGTGCATGTCCTATGCGTTTATATTTCTAATAACTTATATAATATGAGGTTGGGGTTGATATGCAGAGATTTGTTCAGTGGGCTATTATTATCATCAGGCAGCAGCATCTCCTCTCCTCTCCTCTTCCCTCCACCCTCCTGATAGAAACGCCTCCTCGTACAGCAGCAGGGTTGCCTTCAATAACACTGTACCGAAGTGTTGTGAATTAGATTATGGTGCCTTGACACAGCACTGAAGAACACTATACTATTCTGCATATATTTGCAGTTTGTATAGATTTTTAATTACATGTTTTGTAGCATTATTGATAATAGTACATTCATTGTAGTATTATTGATAATAGATTTTAGCATTAAAAAAAATCCTAGTATTTTCTCTCTCACTTACTCAGAGTCTATAATGCTTATCCTGTACAGGGTCATGGGAAGTCTGGAGGATATCCCAGGGGTCTCGTGGTACTAGGTGGGGTACACCCTGGATAGATGCCCATCTATTGCAGGGCACTCAAGTACTCACACTCTCACTCAGACACTAAGGGGAATTTGGAAACACCATTAGACACACTTAATCTGCATGTTTTTGGAATGTGGGAAGAACACGGCGTACCCGAACATGACCTCAAGTGGTAAGGGAGAACATGCAAACTACACACATAGATCCGAGGTGAGAATCCGAGGTGAGAATCAAACCCTCGACCCTGGAGGTGCAAACCTTTCATTACAGTATTTTGCATATATTTAATCCCTTTGATCGATTGGCAAAAATTTAAGACAAAACACACAAACACACATGCACAAATGCTTTTCCAAAACACTCTCAAAAAGAAAAATGCACAGTAACTTTCTTTGTCTCTTATCCTCAGTGGACCCCACTTTGTACCATGAATGGCTAGATTTGCATGAAAATCTGGAAATGTGTCCATTAAAAACATTTCAGTTACATTAAAGTCAACCTTAAAAGGTTCACAACATAATCAAATGTGTACTATAATTAGTAAAATGACATAAATTTTTTTATTTATTTAATTATTACTATTATTTCAGAGATGGCAGTAGTGGGAGTTACAAGAGCAGAAGTGAACTCAAACACATCATTTGGGCAGTGGTGTCTCCGTAGTTTATGTCATGGTCGTCATTCCCAAGGTTGTAGGTTTGAATCCCAGCACTGCCAAACCACCACTGCTGGGTCACTGTTATCTGCTCTGGTGGAACTGTATCATGTCTAGCACTGTGTTTATCTTTAGCACTGTGGTTTTTTATTTTATTTAAAAAAAAAACATTTATGGGGGGGGGGTAGGGGGGGTATTGATGAAAAATATGCTTATTAAATTACATATAATACATACGTATTCCTGAGATTTCCTTCCTGATCAGTAAGCAGAAACTAGTATGTATCAGTCTGTCTGTCTGTCTACCTATCTATCTCTCAGCTTGTCTGTCTGTCTGTCTATTCATCTATCTATATGGACAAAAGTATTTTTGTCATATACTTCAATATGGAGTCCTGGGGAATTCGTGCCCGTTCTTTGGACGCGTGGGCCTGGCTCACAATCTCCGTTACAGTTCATTCCAAAGGTGCTCAATGAATTTGAGGTCAAGGCTCTGTGTTAGGGCAAGTCGAGTTCTTCCACATCGAACTCATCAAACCATGTCTTTATACTCTTTGATTTGTGCACTGGGACACAGATATGTTGCAATAGAAAAGGGTCTTCCCCAAACTGTTGCCAAACTGTTGGAAACATAGCATTGTCCAAGATGTCTCGGTATGCTGAAGCATTAAGATTGCCCTTCGCTGGGAATAAGGAGCCTGATTTAAACACCTGAATTAAAAAAATAACAGGTTTGGCCAAATAGTGTGTGTATGTATGTATGTATGTATGTATGTACAGTATGCATGTGTGTGTGTATCTATCTATCTATCTATCTATCTATCAAGCATCCAGTCTTTTTTGTGTTAATTTAGGTACGATTTGTCATGTTATACAAATTGTTAAAGTAAATAAAAATCTTAATTATTGTTTAAACATTTATCCATTATAATAATTAGACATTATACAATCATTTACTAGGTTGCTTCGATGTAAAAACATAAGACAAATACATCTTTAAAGAAAAAAAAAAATCAAACTCTAGATTTTTTTTCCTGGTTTTTATTTTTTATTTCCAGTACAGTTCAGCTCAATGTACTTTATTAGCAAACATTTTCATGGATAACAAATTTAAAAGGATGCTCCACACTGCTCTTACTTTTATGTTATTTACATTGCATGCAAGTCATTGTTTTAGTTTAAATGTATATCTTTAAAATAAAATTAACACCATTATATCCCGGGCATGTTAAACAGAGGGTTAAAATAGTTAGAAATTAAAACACCCCTGCCAGGCTGCTGAATCAGAGCACTGCACGTCAGGAGGAAAAGCTTTACTGCACAACATGATGAAACGCATTTGAACGCTGCACGGCTTCCTCTCTGCTTCCTGCGCGGGTGCACGCGCTGCAGACTCGCATTAATCGGAGTCTATTTCTGTCTTATTTTTCGTTTTCTGTTTAGTCTTTATGTTAATAATTATTTTCCGAGCTTTATGCCAAGATCTGTAGAACCGAGCTAATTCGTCGCTGTGTATTTTTAAGCGTTAATTTTGTACTCGGTCGACGCGAGACTCGGTCGAGCTTAATTGGCCTGTTTTCTTTCCCCCTCTCTAGACAATTCTTTACATTATTGATTTACGTTTACGTTTTTATTTATCAGTATGGACGAGAAGGTGTTTACAAAAGAACTAGATCAGTGGATCGAGCAGCTGAACGAGTGCAAGCAGCTGTCGGAGAACCAGGTTAAATTTCTGTGCGAGAAAGTAAGTATAATTCCTCACAATCCGCATTTAACACTCGGTATTGAACGCTGCATGCTTTTGTTCTAGACCTGAAATAAACGGGTTACTATAGCTACTGGAGAGTTGAGTCCAAACATGGCGGCGGTGAGATCTATTTTTATTGGCTGTCAGTCTTGCCTAGGTGGCTTCTCATTGATTCGCGGGTCTTTTTCGGAGGACGCTGATTGGCTCTTTCTTAGTGCACTGCAGCTAGCAACCAGAGCTCTCGGGGTGTGTCCGCTCGAATGGCGCCCGTCGTCAGGCAGACGTTTAAACAAACTAGCAACGGATAGCATTCGTTTTTTTAAAAGAACGTTCTGAAATTATTCTTTAGAGCGAAAAATACGACATACATAATGTAGTCAGAACCGCAAACTGCTTGTCATTAAAATACACTCTTTGTTTACCGCTATGTGCAAAAGTTTACGCCCCCTTCATTTATTTTTTTTTTGTGAGGAGGTGTGATGCTTAAAAATATGACAAATATTTGAGTTTGTTATAAGCAGAAGCCGTATGAAAACCCTTCACTTGGGGAAATTAAAGCTTGTTTATTTATTATTATGTTTTTAATATATAGTTCTGACAACTACACATTTCTACTCCTGAAATGAAATGTCTGTCTTTTTAGCAAGTTTCTCAGTCTCAAAATTAATGTCCTGGGATTAGGAAAAAGGAGAACATTTTAAATAATAATAAATATTAATAATGATAAAGCAGTAAAATAAAAATTTATTAATTTATTATATCTCATTCCTGTTCACTTGAAAGATGTCTCAAGGGCTGTTCACCTTCCATTCATTTGTTTGATAATATAAAAGCAAAAGTAATAAAAAGTAATTTAAACCCTTTTTTTTAAATAAAAAATGGGGGGAAATGCAAATAAATGCAAAAAGATAAGTGTTATACACTTTCATACATCATTTTGTTTTTCTTTTCAACTTTAGTGCCCTGGATTAAAAAATAAATAAATAAATAAATTAGACTACGGTTCGGAAGGTCCCAGGTTCAAACCCCACCACCACCAAGTTGCCACTGTTGGGGCCGTGAGCAAGGCCCTTAACCCTTAACTGTTCAGATGTGTAATATGATGGAAAAAATTAAGTTGCTCTGTCTGCTAACGTTTACCCTAAACGCTGCCGTGCTGCCTCATTTTACACAATCATTTTACATTGTGTAAGGCTCGGAGAGAAACCTTTTTTCCCCCCACTTGTACCCTTTGCCGGATTCCATTCTTGTTGTCTTTCATGTCACTTTGTGTGTGCATACAGTATCACCAAGGTTTGCGTAAAAAGCAACGATCCTAAAAAATAGTTGATTAATCCTGCCTGTTTAGGTGTAGCGCCTCAGAAGGTTGCATGTTTTGCTTCCTTAGGCTAAATGTCCCAAAAAATTGCCATATACCATTTCAAAAAAGATTTAATTTATCTAGCACAACAAATGGAAATGTCTGGGTCATGCCACTTGCCAAAGAAAAAACAAAAATGGAAAGTGTGCTTTCGTTATCCGTTATTTCCATTTTGATTGACTGTTATCTGTTTATTCCTTGGTTCTGGGGAACAAAAATTGTAAAAAAAAAAAAAAAAAAGAAGTTGTTTTGTCATTTTTTGTTTTTATATATTGATAAAAGAATGAATGGACGATATTAGACCTCTCACCTCTACATTTGTCTCATTCCACTAAAAAAAAACAATATTATTGATAATTTTATTTAAAGTCTGATTATTAGCATGACACATGACGCCCTTGATTGTCAAGAGCGAATATTTCTCTGCTTTGATGCTGATGACGACAGCTGATATCTGATCACAAACTAGATTGATTAGCTGGCTAGAGCAGACATCCTTAGGTGGACTGATTTACATTTATCGATTGTTAATGCATCACCTTCCAAGTTTAGAGAATTTTCCCAGTGGCATACATTGTTTAAATACCCAGTGTAATGGGTTTAAATCCGGCAATTTTTAACTGTACAAAGTGCTCTTTAAATACACTGCATGACCAAAAAACACTCACCGTTTTAAAAGGGTCAAATTATTGGCCAACTTCAAGTACTGAAATCAATTAAGGAGATTTCAAGGAGATTACTGGAAGTGAGTTAAGAATCCTTCAGTGCATTCTCAAAGCCTGGACGCACAGTGCTGAGCCATCAGTTTTGTGGAAGAAAAAAAAAATCATAAATGGAGATCATTTGCATGATAAAAGAACATTTGCAAGTTGCATGATAAAAAAAAAAAAAAAAAAAAACCATCACCAGTAAAAACCAGAGCTATGTCTGATGAGTCCAGAGCGATGGGGCAGTGTTATGATCTGGTGTTGCTTCAGTTTAAACAACCCAATGCAAACGTTGTTTAATCGCTCACATCCAGACTTCCTTCTCAATTCACTAATTAAATGATGACATCGACACTTTCACTGTTTTATTCGTTTGGTTTCTAGGCTAAGGAGATTTTGTCAAAGGAGTCCAATGTTCAGGAAGTGCGTTGTCCGGTCACGGTGTGCGGAGACGTCCACGGGCAATTCCACGACCTCATGGAGCTCTTCAAGATCGGCGGGAAATCACCGGACACCAACTATCTCTTCATGGGTGACTACGTGGACAGAGGCTATTACTCTGTAGAGACCGTCACACTTCTAGTGTGTTTAAAGGTAAAGGAGTGCCTGATCATTACGCCAGCCTCTCAGATCACAGAGACGAGTGACACAAGTTATTCTTTGGGTAATTCCTCAGGTCCGATACAGGGAGCGAATCACCATCCTTCGAGGGAACCACGAAAGCAGGCAGATCACACAGGTTTACGGTTTCTACGACGAGTGTCTGAGGAAATACGGCAACGCCAACGTTTGGAAATACTTCACCGATCTTTTCGACTACCTTCCCCTCACCGCCCTGGTGGACACACAGGTAACGAACCGAGGCTTAAATCTCGACTCTCCTGCAAAACACGAGCGATGACATCACAATGGTATTGTGTTTGAGGAATATTACCATCAATCCTGTAACGATTAGCAACGCTGTCACATGACAGAGTGCGAGAGCGTAAATAAACGGGTGGGAGGCGGTAAAGGAGTGAAATAATCCGCTAAAATATGAGGTGTGGTGAAATATCTGACAGCTACTGAATGATAGTGGATTTTTTTCCCCCTTCTTGTGGAGTTATCTTCACTGCGTAATTAATCGAATTCCAACTACAATTTTGACAAGATAAGTGGGATTAAATGATGATTGTGGTTCATTCCTTTTGTGCAGTCATGTTCTCGTTATGTCTTAGAAATCCATCGTGTTGTTTTTCAGCACAGCCTAGTCAGTATGATGAACAGAATTTTTTTTAATTTTGCGGACTATATAAACATGACTGAGCAAAAAAAAATTTTTAACAATGGGTCACATAGGCAAAAATTCCACAGATTCATAAATTAAAAATTGCTAATTCAAATGTGTTCACAAATATACTTGGGCGGACACTGCACTGTCAGAAACACCAGGTTGTTTTGTTGAAAAGTTGAATAAATGCACGGTGTTTCCAAAGTCATTGAGTTCAATAGTCGTGATCTCAGTATTAACCAAAAAAGAATTGTGATTATGATTTTTGCCGCAATCGAGCAGGCCTACAAGAAGATGTGTTTCTCTCCACTTCTGTAAACTTGGATATATCTGGCAAGAATCCCTAAGAATACAAACATCAGAAGTGACAGGTTTTTTATTTTATTGTAGTTTGATTAGACTTAGTCAGTGCGTCAGGTCTGCACTTACATCTGGCAGGATGAGCGAGAGACGCGCTGAAGCTGTGCTGATCATGCGTGCTCTGAGATGAGGAATCAATGAGCGTCAGATTGATGTGAACATTAAAGACTGCACCCTGCTGTACTCAGTAATTCAATTCAATTCAATGTGTCAGTACACTACTGGGCTCATTAATATTTACTGTTAAGAGATAAAGTTGTTCTACAAAATCTTGACCTTAACATTTAAGATGAGCTAAGATGAGATTTGTTGTTGTTGTTTTTTCCCCTGTAGATTTTCTGTCTCCATGGAGGACTGTCTCCATCCATTGATACTCTGGATCATATTCGAGCTCTGGACCGCATCCAGGAAGTCCCACATGAGGTCTGATGCTTCCACTAAGTCTCCTTTGGAGATTTCTTTAAGCAATTTCCTTTTTTTCTTTTTGTGGTATTACAGGTAGTCCCCGACTTACGAACATTCGAGTTATGAATTTCGGCAGATACGAATGGACCTCGGTTCTATTTCCGGTTCAATTCCGGCTTGTCAAAGTAGCTCACGTGTATTGTACAAAAAATAGATACTGCAGTGCACCAGATAACAATATGTACAATTATATAAATGTTTTCATTTAAGTGTAAGTGTATGTATAAAATGTCTAAAGTCTGGTGTACTGTGTGTGTGTGTGAATAATCCTAATTTCGAAAAATCCTCAACAAAATGGAGTTCACAGTCCAATACCGTGGAAAACAGCTCTGAGACAAAATGGCGTCCGGGATTCCCCTCGCGATTTAAAGCCACAGAGACAACAGTGTTAGATTAAGTACTCCTTAGTTTTTGGCCACATGATGGCAGTGTAGGGAAAGAGGACATATTTAATCAAGTGGATTGGTATGCTTTACATTGTAGCTTTGTGTCAAAGGCGTACAAGACTCACTTTGTCAGACTAAAGAACAAATCGGACCGCTCCCGGAACGGAACTTGTTTGTAAGTCGGGGACTACCTGTATTCCTGTTACACACCTTTAAGGTACATTGTGTAAAAATGCAACTGTTTTAAACTGAATGTGAATGTCTTGTATCAGAGTATTGGAATGAAAAGTTTTATTTCACAAGTGTGTTCAGGCATTGTCCATGCTAACTTATAAAACTAAAAAATATATTATTTCCAGTTACTACAATAGGAGAAGTGTCTAACTGTAAAGAAGATCTTTGTTCTTAAGGGGAGAATTTGGAAACGCTGAAAACATTGTAAAAGTATTTTGGAGAATGGAGAGGGAGAATAAGGAAGAAAGTATTTGATAAAAGAGGAATTAAACTGGCAGAAAGAGGAGGTCTAGACCAGCATAAAACAAGAATCCAGTTGGAAACTCTATTTTTCTAAAAACATAACAGTTAAAGCTTATAGTGAAAATATCCCTTACAAAGGTCTGTGTAATAGGTTTATGTTTGTTTTTATAAATAATACAAGAATCATTTAATTTCTAAGAATCCATTTTTTTAGGAGACTGATTATGTGATTTAACTCCACGTTAGATATAGCCAAGTTAGTAGACATCACAAACCTGACATTTTTGCATTTGTTTGCAAGTGTCGTCATAGCAACAAGATCTTTGTGCAATTTTAGGATATCATGTAGCATTAACGGACCAGACGGTAAGGTCAGGTCGTCATAGTTCAAATTCTTCTTTGTTAATGTTTGACGCCCCTCCGTGGCTGTGTGATTGACAGGGCCCCATGTGTGACCTGTTGTGGTCGGATCCAGACGATCGGGGTGGCTGGGGGATTTCGCCCAGAGGAGCCGGCTACACGTTCGGTCAGGACATCTCGGAAACCTTCAACCACGCCAACTCCCTGACTCTGGTGTCCAGAGCTCACCAGTTAGTCATGGAGGTAAATGCAGAGGAGAAACCTGATTGCAGGATAACAAGTCCAGTCTGTGAAACGTACCACTAGGAGCTTAACTTTCAGCAGAACAGCATGTGGAGCGTTAACCCAGTTGGCACACACTCAATGTTCCGCTTGAATGAGAACACACGCTTTTATATTTTTCCAGATTGTAGCCAGTTGTTTATTAAAGTGGCTACACATGCAAAAAAAGTAGGTCATGATGATTAATCACATGAGAAAACCTACGTAAAGAGAATATGATCTGCTTAGCATATGGTAAGAGAGTGCGGTAATGTTGATACTAGGGCCGGGACTCGATTAAAAAAATTAATCTAATTAATTAGAGGCTTTGTAATCGCATATAAATATTTGACCTTATTTTATATCACCCTAGGTGATACTTGAGTCTCGATGTGCTGCGGTGATATGCGAATTCCTTGCTGCATAGCTTGCACACAACCATGCTCTTATCGACGCTTCCATCCATTCGGTTTTTTTTTTTGGGGGGGGTTTTCCAGTTTTCTCCCCTAATTAATTTTTTATAACAAAATTTCCCATCCACAGTGTAATATATTTGAGTTTGATGTTAATTCACTGGCGGGCCACCAGGGG
>JAQQZS010000012.1:5368125-5382910 GCA_030068045.1 Platyallabes tihoni
GGTCCGCCGAAACTCATCCAGTGAGAAACGTTCCGCGGTGCAAAAATAAGTGCGATTAAAATGCGTTAAAAAAATTTTACGCGTTATTTTTGTGTAATTAATTAATCTAAATTAACACGTTAAAGTCCCGGCCCTAGTTGATACACAATGTGTTGGGTGAAAAAAAAGTTTGTACACCCCTGACCATCGCACTCGTACATGGTTTCTTCCCCAAACTGCTGCTCCAAAGCTGTGTAGAACGTATTTATTCGCTCTAGCAATACAATTTCTCTTTATTAGACCTCAAACTTGTTCCAAGCTGACAATGCGCCTGTGCACAAAGCACGCTCCATGATGGAAGAAGAACTCCCCTGAACCATCACCTTTGGGATGAACTGGATCTCGAGCCTCCTCATCATCCCGACATCAGCGCCTGAGATCACTAATGCTAACTCTTGTAGCTGAATGAACCAAATCTTTAAAAGCGTTCCCAGATGAGCTGCGCTTATTATAACAGGAAATTGTGACTAAATCTGAAATGGTGATGGTCAGGTTTCGACATACTTTTGGCTGTATAGTTTATGAGCAGGAATAGTCACTCAAGAATGGCTGAAAGGAATGAAATTGACGAAAAAAGTGCATAGTTATCAGAATTTCCTTCAGATTTTAGATTTTTAGAACTTTTAAATCCCTTTTTGCAGGGATACAACTGGTGTCACGAGCGGAATGTCGTCACGATCTTCAGCGCTCCGAATTATTGTTACCGCTGCGGCAATCAGGCGGCCATCATGGAGCTCGATGACACGCTCAAGTATTCATTGTAAGTATAAAGAATTATTATTATTATTAGCATTATTATTTTATGATCACTGAGAAAAGAAAACAGTATAATACTTTTTTAGATACCAATAGCTTCTATATATTGGGGCAGTGGATCAGATGGTTAAGGCTCTGGGTTACATTTTACTGTGCTGTAAGGTACATGTGACAAATAATTTAATCTTAATTTTAATATAAATACAATCATTATTAATAGTAGCATTACTGATATTCCTCGTTTTCATCGAAGTTGGAAAATGTTTTTATGGTACAAAACTAAATATTTTGTATGTTTCCTCACATTTTTCTAAATTATTTGCGTTTTTTTATTTTTTTTTTTAATTCTGCAAAGCTGCTGTGTGACAGTGACCATTGCTAAAAGCGCTATATAAATAGAATTGAAAAAAAAAAAAAAACTAAGTACGGTTTGTACTGAAGGCAGGTCTCATTTACAACTTCATAAAACTGAAAAATTCTAAGCCTCGAATCCCAGTAAGTCAGGGACACGCAACTTAAATGCAGTGTAGATATAGGTTACTAGGCTAACATTTTCACATACTGTATATCAGAGATGTGCAACTATAGCAATTTTTCATTCCCATCAGTCTCTTCATCAGTCGATTGATTTGATTCGTCGAATCGGAATCGTTTCCTGCTTTAACAATTGTTAAGGTGAACCTACGAACATTACATTTTCAGATTACTTCAAAGTATACCACGGAAAACCGAAACTTCCATTGTCTGCAAAGTATTTACTCTTGTTTTGCGAGATTACCTTGTTCACGTCATCACCTTTTTGGTGAAATACCGCCACCTGCTGGATTGGAGTGTAGAGCCAAAGATTAAACGGAATAAGAAAAAAAAAAAAAAGATTATGGCTTTTTACGAGACATGACAATTAAACGATCAGAAACGCAAGTTACACAGCATTTCAATGATTATTAGACACCTATAGTAGTTTAATAAGTAAGATTAATGTGGAGGCATTGTATATTCACCAAACTATTCAATATATTTTTTTCATTGTTTTAGGCATTTTCATAAAGGGCTTATGAGGAAATTTGTTTCCAAAATGAATCTAAATCGTGTTTAGTTTAAGTTAACTTTAAATTTTTTTAAGAGAGAGAAATCCTGAGTGAAGGCTGCCAGCTCTAAACACGTTGCGTTTGCTTTTCCCTCAGTTTGCAGTTCGACCCGGCGCCAAGAAGAGGAGAACCGCACGTCACCCGCAGGACCCCCGACTACTTCCTGTAACGTCTCGGTGCCTGACGAAGTGTTTCCTCAGCATTACCCCGATCGCAGACTGAATTGTCATCACCAATTCACTGAATATCATCATCATCATTATCATCGCATCTCTCAACACATAAATTTGTCCAAAATGTGTGACATCAGCATAATGTAGGGGAGGAGAAAAAACAAAAAAAAAACACATCATACATCCTGAATTTCTCGCCATTTTACATCTACAGCGATTGAATACGGCTTTGGTTTTCCTTGATATGAGAGAATTTCATCCAGATTAAATATCCCACCAGTGTTCTTTTGAAACGTGTTTTATTCTTTAGATCATGATGTTAGGAGCTTTTGGCTGGACGTTGTGGTGAATTAAAAAAAAAAAACCTATGCCATGCTTAGTACCATGCCGATTCATTCTTAGACTTTTGGATGAAAGTTAATAATTTGTTTAAATATATATGACGTTTAAAAATGCACTTTTTTTTTGTGGTACAATCTTTCAGTGTTATCGAATTGTAGATTATTTCCAGGCAGATTTGTTTTTGTAACTGCATTGTTCCCACTACCGCCTTTGTAAAATCTTTATTTTGTTTTGTTTGTTTTTTTCCGTTAATGGAAACGGCGAGCTGTATCGCTTTTCACTATAGCAGTATAAAAAAAAATGTACACAGTGTTTTTAACGCCTCAGATCTGAGATAAAGTTGTTTTTTTCTGCCTGATGTCTGTGAGAAGTGTGTGACTGAGTGAGCATGTGTTAAAAAGTTTCCATAATTAACACACGCGCAGACAATCTATATTCGCAGTTTTCTTTCCCTTCTAGCTGACCTTTCACATCTTCCGAAGAGGTTTGCTTCTTTAGTTTTGTACCAAAGCTGGAATAATAGACTTCTCACAAACAAAAATCCATAAGTGTCTAAATGTTTCGGAACATTTGATTCACATTTCCAGTAAATTCTTTCATATTGATTATTGATAATCACATAATGGCATTGCAGCCCTGATCACAATCCCGTCTCAATATCAGGGTAGTGAAGGATTTGTCCCCCATTAAGGAAATCCATTGATCAGTCCCTGGTTTGTACTCGTGTACATGAAGTTTAGGAGAAGCACATCTTTTATGTTACATTACTGCTTATTATGAAAGTACAGCATCACAAGTATCAGTGTGTCAGGGGTTTGTACATACACTGATCAGCCATGACATTTAAACGTGAAACATTGTGCCTGGTATTCCCATGTGCCTGTGACCCTCCAATGCTATTCCGTTCACCTGGTGGTGGTGTTAAGTTTGACTGATTGGTGAAAGGTTAGTAAAATAAACTGCTCAGAAAAAATATCTATCACGGGTTTCCTCTGAACCACGTGACGCCAGTCGACTGCATCTTTTCGAACTGCTTGCTCATGCACCGTTGGGGACAGCGCTATCCGCTCTGTGAGAGCACTAAGTACCTCTCATCCCTCCCCTCTGAGAGAGCTCGGCCAATCAGCCTACGAGAAGTTACAGCATCGCCCGGGAATCGAACTCAAGCTCTCCGAATCATAGGGCGGGCACTTTACCACTTGGAGTCCATAGTCCAATCTTTATGCCATTTTCCCCAATTATTTTCAGATTTCTTAAGGCTACACAGCTGTTTAGTCCCTATCCCTTGAGTTCTTCTCGCATTCTGTGTGGAAATGCTCTCTCTTTCACTATTAAAGGTCTACTGTTGTCTTACAGACCTCATTTCACTAAGCCTTTTAAGTGATCTCCCGTAATGCTTATTCAGGATGATTTTCCGCCTGCATTTCGTCCCCGAAGACGATGGTATGCCACTGTCCTTCCAGGTTTTAATAATGTGTTTTAAATTTCTTAACCCAATTTTTGTGGTTTCAGCAATCTCCTCAGTTGTTTTCTTTGCTCAATACAGGAAAATAATTATTAGTAATGTTTTTGCAACAACCACAGGATATGTCTTCTGATATTGTTGTTTATGAAATGAGAAGATACTCACTGCATCAGTTAGGGTTTAATAGCTTGTTGCAGCTGTCCCATATCAATTACTTCCGCAATGACCTAATGGACGGCTCTTAAATATTACCCAGGTTAAATCCAGGTGGTGACATTTCTGTCTGGGCAGTGTATATAGCGGAGGATTGGGAACCCTGCGATCATGTAGTGCAGTGGGACTTCTGTGATTAAGATGTTGGCCTTCTTGTCAAAAGGTTAAGTTTGAATCCCAGCACTACCAAGCGGCCACTGTTAGGCCCTCTGGCAAAATAAAAGGGTGCCTGCCAAATTGATGTCCACAGGCATAAATGCTTGCATCATCAGTCTAGGTTGGTGAAGGTGGTACCACTGTTTGGGGAAATTATTTTATTGGCATGCTTTTAACATCACTTAAAAGCAGTTTGAACAGTTTGATCATTCTGAAGTACTGAGTGGCTGCCATACGATTTCCCAATTAGATATTTGTGTTAGGAGTTGAAGAGGTGTACCTAAAGAAATGGCCAGCATATATGTAGATTATTGTAAATTAGGTCATTGCAGGGCACAAACACACACACGTACGGGCAACTTGGAAACTATCCTACAGTGCATGTCTTTGGACTGTGGAAGGAAACCAGAGCTCCTGGAGGAAACCTACCCAGCAGGAACAACATGCAAACTCCACACACGGTAAGATTCTGACCTTCAAAACTTGAGGTGTGAGACCAGTTAACCACTACACGACCATGCTACCCATGAGTTACAACCACTTGAATTAAATAGGCTCCACCCCTTTAGAACTGTTTGGCCTGTGGCTGCTAATTTGATAGTAAATCTTAACAGATTTTTTTAAAGCAAAAAACAAGCACGCTATCAACATGACAAAAATGTAACCTAAATCACTGGAGAAATTTTTTAATTAAGTTATCCATCAAGTCCACATAATTATAGAAAAATGGGATGAATGAATAACTGAAGCGCAACATTTAGCATGGCTGGCTCCTCAACGATAAAGTCACAATTAAAAACACTTCCACAATCAGATTATTCACCATTTATTGATGTGAAAAGCAAATACGTTAAACAATCCTAAACATTACCAAAACCCTCCCCCCCCCCAAAAAAAACCCGTAACTCATGCATTCATCAAAGTTCGGCAACCACCTCACTCTTTATTCACAAAACACGCTGTCGTACAAGACGGGGTAAAGATGAAGTAAGGATCATCATACTCTCTCCAGAGCCTCCAGCATGATAATACTGTTCCCTCTGATGACCTGAAGGAAAAAGGGAAAAAAAAAAGTTAAATAAATCCACCCTGCCTCTGAACTAGGTATCTGAACTAGTTGACTAAAACGTATCATGATGGTCTAAATACCACAGTTGTCACTGCTGAATAGACAGCCAACATTTTTGGACAGGAGAGGAATTTTAAAGCAGCTACACAGAGGTGTGTAAAGTAGTATTCCGTGTTTAGTTTTTGCTGAAGAAAAGTTCACTTCTAGGCACATATAGTGGTGTAAAAAGAAATTAGTTTACATATATCGGGAAAACACCACACGATCTACTTTTAAGAGGAAATTTGAAAATAATGAGATTTACTTCAGCTTTTATTTGAAAATAATGCAAGATTTACTTCAGCTTTTATTAGAAATTTGAAAATGTGAGATTTACTTCAGCTTTTATTAGAAATTTGAAAATGTGAGATTTACTTCAGCTTTTATTTTAAAATTAAAAATAATGTGTGGGACTTTAGCTTTTATTTGAAAATGTGTGAGAGATCAACTTCAGCATTTCCTTGAATTATATTAAAAAAAAAAAATTAAAAAAGAAAGGGAGATTTACCCGGAGCCTATCCCAGGACACTGGATGGAGTGCCAATCAATCTCAGTGCACACAGACACACACTACGGAGCAATTTGGGAACGCCAATTAGCCCAATCTGCATGTCTTTGGACTGCGGGAGGAAACCCACCAAAGCACGGGAGAACATCGAACCCTGACCTTGGAGGTGCAAATCAACAGTGCTAACAACTACGCCACCGGCCTTTCTATCCCTACGTGTTTTTATGTAAACCAGGTGTTCTGCCAAATTATGCTATCGTGTCAAAAAATGCTAATACAGAATGAATTGATAAAATTTGTCAGTACATTATTGTGAATCTAAATGTAAAAGATGTGAATGTACTATAACAGAAAGTGGAAGATATTTTGATGCTGTATTATAACACTGAAAAATTTAGGGCTAGCATGTACTGATAGACAAATATCCCCAATCAAATAATACTCCCAGTACATAACCAAAAAAATAAAAAATAAAAAAAGGTGTTGATTGACAGAACACCAGTATTCTCAAAAATTGTGCTGCGGTCTTGAAATATGCTACTGTGTGAGAATGAACCTAAAGGATTTGTGTTTAAAAGTAGAAAAACTGTTATTAATCATGTGAAATATTCCTCAGCACATCATAAACTGAAGTACAACAAGTGTTATACTTTTTGCTGCTTTAACATTCACACTACAAGCGTCACACTTATGGTGAATTTAAAGACTTACTTAAGACTTGCGTAAGAATGATGCCTTTCTAAGCAAAGGAAAATTGTTATTAGGTATGTGAAGCAGCAGGGCCGCGGAATCAGGCACGGCTGGTGAGCTATCGCCGCTAATGATCTCGGGCTTCTCCCTGCGCTATAAAACACAGCGGGGAGTGTAGCTCGGGGTCTGACTGTTGGGAAGCTGGACTTTGCGACGCAGTGCATTTTATGAGAGACAGTGGCACAAGAGCAGGACGATGTGATGCGCCCCAGAGACTTTAAAAAGGGGGAATGCCGCCCCTTTGATCTCCGCGAGAGGACAGCGTGTGAATGAGCTGCGCAAGCTCCCGCTGCACCTTCACTTCCGCGTCGAGACAGCCTACGCATCCCTGCCGCCGAAGTGGAAAAGGCCGCAGAGAGCCTTTAACCCTTTCCTTCCCCATTTTTCTAAATAAAGTACCCTTTTTTCTGTAAGACCTCGCCCCGTGTCCGTATTTCATGGTGTCGTCCGTGCACTTAGGGTCGAACCCGTTATACAGGGCTAGTAGTATCTATAGATACAGATACACACCCAGTTATCGGATCAGTACTCGGTATCGGCTGATACCCTGAGCCCAAGTATCGGAATCGGTATCGGGAAGGGAAAAATGGTATCGGAACATCTCTAATTTTGTGTAATATTTGTTTAATATGATCTCCCAATTGTGGAGTTGACTGTAGTTACTCATACAGTTAAATAGGAGAGAGAGAGAGAGAGAGAGAGAGCAAATCACTCACCACCATGCCTATAGTGTTCTGCTGTCCACCAGCTGACATTTCAACGCAGTCATCCACCACCAGGTTCATAAACGGATCAAATCCTCGCAGGACTCCTTGGACATGGCGACCCCCATTAAGCTTTACTAAAGAGTTTCAAAAAGAAAGAGAAAGGAAAGAGCTGTCTTTAGAGGATACCGTTCATTTATCACATAACGCTGTTTTGAAACACATACAATATTATCCCCTGATGCTGTGGATAAACAATTTGAAAAGAAGCTGACTGATGTGGCTAAAAGATTGTAATGAGAATCTGTAACCGTTAAATAATTGACCATCGGTTTGAGTAAACCAATAGATGCTTGATTAATAAGTTTACCTGAACAGTATAATGCTTCTTGAACTCATTGCGTTTCTCGAAAGATCAATCCCACCACCATTCACCATTTTTTGCGGAAGATGGTTAAAAAGATTCACACGAAACAAAACCAAAACCAAATGATATATGACCCCGCCAAATACTGGCCAAATCACAGACGTGCTGATTCGCATGGGACTAATACCACAGGACCTCTGTGTTTGGCAAAATATAGCAGGTCATTTGCAGGAGAATTTTTACTTTACAAATTACAGACATGGCCGATTCGCACGGGATTAAGATCACAGACAACCTCTGCAATTAGTACAGATCACACAAGGTCCCCAGGTAATACTAATTTCATGCAAATAGGACAATAACTGATTCAGTCCAGAGTGCACAAGCGTCTGAGTTAAATTATGAACTAGTTGGGGTTATATTATCAAAAGTTGAATGGGGATTGGTGGATCAGTGGTAGGTTTCTTGCCTGCCATGTGAAAGGCCCAGGTTAAATTCCCACATAATGCCCAAACCCCTGGCACTGGATGCATTGTTGGATAAAATAGAAGGGTTGATTCATGAAGGGCATCCAGCGTAAAACATGTGTTTAGGGTCTTAAACGGCCGAGTCAATCACCTGAGCAGCTTTTTACTTATTGAAAGAAAAAAAAAAAACTGGAGGCAGAAAGACCAACACACAAAAAGCTACTGGAAGCAGCTGCAATACTTTGCATCTTTTTGATCTTGCATCTTGTGTGAGAAAACTCAGTATTTGATAAGTAAGTTTTTGCAGAATTTTAAACATTTTAAACATATTATTAGTATTTATGACTATGCTAGTTTAAATTACTTTCGAGTCTGTGGAAATTAAGGGGAAATGGCGACAAATCACATCCTGTCTGTTTAATTTTTTTATTATCTGTCTCAATTTCCTTAAAATCACACTATTAGGTGTATTATATAGGTGTGCGAAAGTGTTGAAATGTCAGAAAGGTGGATCTACATAACCAATCTTACAGACATACTTTATAGCACTGGTTTATAGCACTGCATTGGAGAAAATGCTTTGGTGGAGGTGATGTTAGTGGTTTAATGAAACTCCAGTGCAGTTTATAATCTGAATTGTGTAAATAGTATTAGTATAAAAATATATAAAGAGATACTCACGTGAGAGTTTCTTATCCATGAACCTGCAAAAAAAAATAAGAGACATAGAGTTACTTATCAAGTTATATTAAATCTCATATGTTCTGGTTCTGTTCAGCTCCATCACACCCGCCGGTGAAATTAGCGATATTAGCTAAATAAGACTAGCTACAATCTCATTACTAACGCCAGCTAATGATTAAAACCGCTTCATATTCTCCACACACACTCACTTCTTCAGCTCCGGTGGATGCGCTTTGCTCATTTTTGTATATTTTGTCTGTTTTCAGCCTCCAGTGAAGATAGAAAACGATCGTAACGAGCACGTTTCGGAAAAGAAAACAAAAGGGAAACACGCGGGTTAATCCGGAAGTGAAGCTCTTTGCGGCAAATACCTGCGGCGTATCATATGTAGCAGCGCCACCTACCGGGGTGGAGGATAAATTCATTCATTATTACAAGACAGAATTGTTTTTATTGTAAGAGCACAAATATACTGTAAACTATTATACAAATATACTGTAGACTATTGAACAATATACTGTAAACTATTATACAAATATACTGTAGACTATTATACAAATATACTGTAGACTATTGAACAATATACTGTACTGTATATTATTATCTATATAAATAGCAAAAAGTTATTGTCTGTACATTGGTCAGAACTCGCTCTTTCAATGATATCTTTACGGTTTATACATTGGCATTCTTATAAAATCACATGATTGCATCTCAGGAAGGTAAATTTCTGGCTGTTGTCTCAACAAATTCCACTGCAAGAAGTTGGTCGAACAATACAATATTAATGAATTCAACATTTCTCTAATTGGAGTTTTTACAGTGAAGAGAGAGGCTAACAACATCATAGGCCACTTGTGTAGACTTGATGAATCATCATGCTGCGGCAAAGCAAATTCACAATATGAAGATTTATAATGTGTTTTTACTTTGATTTAAAAAAAAATATTGAAATAATATTATTTTTACATATTTATAATTTTATCATTCTTTAATTATTACATTTACAGAGCATATCAACATTGCATTTCTATCACCTTCCAAGGTGTAAAATTGTCATAGCCCAACCTTGATAAATTGGAAACTGCATGAAATTCCATTGCAATGTTAGCAGGTAAGCTATTTTTAAACATGTCATGTGCATTGGTGTATCGATCCTTCATAATGAAAGTTGCATCAGTTTCCAAACACCTTTGGACTCGTCTGTACATTAGTATTTACTACAGCATCTTATCTATTATAGCGTCTTATGCCTCCTGCATTCTGGCAGAAGGTACAAGAGCATACTGTACATACCACCACAACCAGCAGACTACAAAAGATTTTCTTTACTGATGCAGTCAGATTGCTTATTATCCTGCTGCCTCTGAACACTCCCCTGGGCTAGTCAAATCCCTAACCAAGTAGAACCTCAAAACATTGCACTTTATATATATGGAACTTGTTTGGCTGGCAGGAATTCTCCTATACTCATTTCTGCTACACTAACCAGTAGTTTACAGTTATAGGACATATTTCATGTATTTATTAGTCTGTGTAATTAGATTTATCCTTGTGTACTCTTTTGTGTTGCATTATTGTCCTGGGGAAACAGTATCTTGTTCCAATGTATAAAAGCTATTAAGAAGAATGACAATAAAACACACTTGACTCCTTTGGGACAGTTAGTTGTCTGGCCTTTGGAGCCAATAGTTAGGAGAGTGTTGCAGGGGGCTCTGTTACCATCACCATGAAGTATATTACCACCAGAGGGCAACCGTCGTCCAGTTTCTAGACCGCATCCTCATTGGTTTTCCTCATTTTCTGTTCTTGGTATATTTAACTAAAGCATATTTCACCAAATTTAAGCCTTGCAATTTTTATTGTAATTAGTGTAGTAAGAGAGCCATTGTCTGGTTGCAAGTTTGTGCACGACCTTTCAATGTCCTTCTGGTTGTCTTAAGCTCTGGATTTTCCTGTGTTACAATCGCAGCTCGAATTTTTGCCTGTGTTAATGTCTATGCTTATTTGATCTCTCTTTCAAATTGTTTGCCCTAATGTACACTGTGTTTTACCACAGTTTACTCCTATAGGGACTTTAATATCACTGATCACATAAAAGCGTTGCGAATGTTGTTTGCAATATACTGGTCCAATGGCTCCAATGCATGGCACACCAGTTTCTCTGCCATTTCTCATAAAGTAATCAGGTCATTTAGAACCTGTCAAGTCATTTTAAGATTTTTATTTTTTGCTGTACTTTTGGGCATTGCACACTTTGAACTTGAGGATTATTATAGACGCATAATGGTGTTCTTTGGACTGTTTAATTACTTCCTGGTTCTTTGTGTTTACTGTAATGAGATACACAATTACACATTATCATTTGTGTCATTCTAATGCTGCTACTCATTCTAGCGATGTTCAGATCCTGTATAATGTACTGCAGTCCTGGAATCCTGGTGATTTATTTCTGATTTTCAAAAAAATATTAGTCATGTGTTTGTGTAAAGGAAGAAAAACTGTGTGTTTGGGTTTTTTGGTAAAGCAGGGAATTATTCAGACATAAAGATAAAATAGCATAAATACCATAAATACTGCACATTTATTTCCCCATTGTCTTATAAAGGTCTGGTCATTGAACAAGATAAGGGAAAAATATATGTGATGAGCAAAGGAACACAGTGATGTGATGTTAGGGGTCAGTAAGGTGTATGAGTCATGCAGTACGTGCAGGAAAAAATAATCTTTTGAAATAGGTCAAATTAAATGAGATATAATGTATTACTAAAATGTCCAAGATGTATAGTAATATGGGTGCTCAAGGCTTGTACAGATGAACTGGCGGGGGTCTTTAATTTGTTGCTGTCCACATCATGGGCGCCAGCATGCTTCAAAAAATCTACAATAATTCCCATCCCCAAAAAAACAAACATTACCTGTGTAAATGATTACAGAACAGTTGCACTCACACCTATACTGACAAAATGTCTGGAGAAGTTGGTGATTAAGGGCATCAAGGATGTCAACCCCCCATACTTTACCATTGCCAGTTTGCATACAGAGCAAACAGATCGACAAAGGATGCAGTGGCTATTGTGCTCCATTTTATATCTGGAACACAAAAATACAAATGCTAGGCTTCTCCTTGCTGACTTTAATTCGGCATTCAACACCATTTTACCAAACAAGCTCTAAATTAAGCTCTGTTCTTTATTGTGTAACTGGACTATGGACTTTCTATCAATTTGCTGTTCGAGTAGACAAATGCATATCATCTAAAGTTCATATTAACACTGGCCCTTTAGCCCTTTACTCTTACTCTATATACTCTATACACATGAATGCTGCACCTCCCTTCCTTCTAATTACATCATAAAATTTACAGATGACATCACAGTATTAAGCCTCATCACTAACAATGATGAGTCCTTATATAGACGGGAGGTGGAACATCCCTTAGCTTGGTGTGACACCCACAACCTGGCCCTCAATATCAAGACCAGGGAGATGATTGTGGATTTTGTAAAGGCACAGGGACCATGCACTTACCACTTATTATTGGAAATGGGAAAATCTTTCACATTATCTATCACTGTATACATTCCACACACATGCCTGTATGGAGGATGAAGGTCCATATCAAGGTTTACCAGCTGGCTGCTGCATTTGATTGCCCAAGCTGCTTACCTATTGCAGATTCGGTCTTCTCAGCCTGGTGCAGGTCTACAATTTTGTTTCTGTTGTCCTTTGACAGCTCCTTGGTCTTGGTCATAGTGGAGTTTGGAATGTGACTGTTTGAGGTTGTGGACAGGTGTCTTTTATGTTGATAACAAATGCCGTTAATACAGGTAACGATGGAGGACAGAGAAGTCACAGATCTGTGAGAGAGGTGTGCATTCTTGTTGGAACTGGAAAGGGCCGTCCTCAAACTGTTCTCACAAAGTTGGGAGCATGAAATTGTACAAAATGTCCTGGTATGCTGAAGCATTAAGAGTTCCTTTGACTGGAACTAAAGGGGCCCGAGCCTAACCCCTGAAAAACAACCCCACTCCAGATCTAACATGACTGCGCACCAGTGCTCAAAGCAACGTCCATAAACACATGGATGAATGAGTTTGGTGTAGAAGAACTTGACTGGCCTGCACAGAATTCTGAATTGGGAAAGGTAACTGAAAGGTAACCTGTTTCTATTTTCAGTTTGGGTGAAAATGATCTTTATTCTTCTTGATCTTCTTTATTGAAATCTTCAAGAATCTCTATAATCAGAAGCTACATCACTACATTAAACACTTGGAGAACATTCGTAAAATCTGTTCAGTCCCAGATCTGGATGGTGGACTTCATCTGCTGCAGCAGTGGCTTAGTGAGGCTACAGAACAGCAGGTTGTAGACCTTCCCAAAGATCTGCAAAACACCGGTGTGAAGCACCTGGCCAACAAACTGCAAAAACAGTTTTTAGTGACACCCATAATTAATTCCCAGCCACCTTCAAAATCTATGTTCCTTTGCATGTACATTGTATTTCACACGTATTTCATTGTTTATGTACACAATACAAGTCAAACATTTGGGCACGCCATTCATTTATTTTGGAAATATGCAATTATCTCAGTTATTATTGAGATGTTTCCGCTACTTATGCTCTGTAAACCATTCATAAGGGCTCTAATCTGAGGTGCTGTTTATTAATTGGTGATTTCTGAGGCTGGTAATACTAAACGGACCTCATGAGAGCCAGTTACATTATGGTGCTTGATGGGTTTTGCAAATGCACTTGACAACGCTATTTTTGCAAGAACTATTCCAGAAGAGCTGAATTTTGTATCTTAATTTTACTTGATTTCCTAATTCCATATGTGTTATTTCATAGTTTTGAAGTCTCCAGTAGTGTAGAAAATAAAAGCTTGAACAAGGTGTGTCCAAACTTTTGACTGGTACTGAGATAAAGTAAATATGTTACTGTGTACAGTACATTTATTTACTTTTATAGTGAAATCTATAACTCTTCTGACTGCAGATTTAATATGAAACATACGTTATGTTTGGTTGGTGTTACACTGTTTCTCGAATAAATGTCTATTTATGTCTATTTCTTTAATGAATGCACATTAATGAATACACATTTAATCAAAAGTTCATAGCAGGTACAAGAAGTCTTTCACTTTATATTATGTTGTAATGAGAGAAAAAAATGTGCAGCTAATACTTTTTAAAAAAAATGTATTTTATTTTTTTCATTCAACTTCAAAATATACTGTATATGTGGAACTATCTGCCTCATGCAACAGTGTTACCTCTTAATGAACTGCTATAGTTTTTATAGAGTAAGAGTTTGTACATCAGGAGATACTTATGAAATCTGCAAAATAATAAAGTACAGTAAAAGTCATAACTTTCTGGGAGCAGGGTTATTGGTATTATTTATTCACTGAAATAAAATCTGTCAGGTCAGATTAACATATCACACACACACACACACCTATGCAGATCAGTTTAAGGAATTGTAGTTTCCCTAGCTTCAGCTATAAACATATACTGTTGGAACCAGAAAATTTACATACGCTTATAATGAACATTGATGCCATGCAATATTGGACATACAGGGTTTATTTTTATTATTATTATTATTTTTAGAAATAAATAAAAAGTATGCCATGCATTTGTATTCAGCCCCCCTGAGTCAGTACCACCTTTTGCAGCAATTACTTTTTTCCAGCTTTGCACATTTAGAGAGTGAATTTTTTCCCTATTCTTCTTTGCAAAATAGCTCAAACTCAGTTAGATTAGATGGAGAGCTTCTGTGAACAGCATTTTTCAAGTCTTGCCACTGACTCTCAATTGGATTTAGGTCTGGACTTTGCCAGGGCCATTTTAACACATCAATATACTTTGATCTGAACTAGGGATTAACTCATGGTCTTCGACTACTTATTTAAACATTTGTATCATTTTTAAGACTCCAGCAGCACACTATACATATTGT
>JAQQZS010000012.1:5383010-5398598 GCA_030068045.1 Platyallabes tihoni
AAGTCCATCTATGCCAAAACAATCTTATTAGGGACACCCATAATTAATTCCCAGCCACCTTTAAAATCTATGTTCCTGCTCATGTACATTGTATTTCACATGTATTTCATTGTTTGTATGTACTGTATACTCTGTATACACACATACTGTATACACAGTTTCCCGAAGTCAAAAGTTTGGACACACCTTCTAATTTGATGGTCTTTCCTGATATTTATTTATTTACACTGTACAACAAAGCTGAAGGCACTCGAAATATGTAATTATCTCCGTTGATATTGAGATGTCCCTGCTACTTATGCTCTGCGAAGCCTTCATAAGGGCTCTAATCCAAGGTGTTGTTTAAGTGTTGATGATTTCTGATGCTGGTACCTCTAAATGAACTTCTCCTCTGCAGCAGAGGTATGTTTTGTTCCTGCTCTCCTGGAATGGACCTCATGAGAGACAGTTACATAATAGTGCTTGACGGGTTTTGCAAATGCACTTGACAATACTTTTCTTGCAAGAACAATTCCAGGACAGCTGAAATTTCGTTTCTTAATTTTACTTAATTACTTAATTCCATATGTGTTGTGTTATTTCATAGTTTTGAAGTCTCCAGTAGTGTAGAAAATAACAAAACCTTGAACAAGGTGTGTCCAATAATACTATAATAATACTAATACTCATTTGTTGTTAAAAACTTAAAAATGTACTGTATATGTACTGTATATGCCTCAGGCAGCATTTTTACCGCTTAATGATTTTCTATAGTTTTTAGAGAGTAAAGGTTTGTACATTAGGAGATACTTATGAAATCTGCAAAGTAATAAAATACAAGTCATAACTTTATGGGAGCAGTGTTATTGGTATTGTCTATTCACTGAAATAAAATCTGTCTGGTCAGATTAACATATCACACACACACACACATCCCTGTGCAGCTTCAACTATAAACATGTACAGAAAATATAAAGGAATCCTTTCAGTAGCAGCACTCATGGTTTACACGCATTTACTCTCGCTCTTAAATTCTCTCGAGATTCAGCGAGAGACTGCGATTTCTATTCAACATTCCAAACACAGTATCATTTCCTTAACCCTGTGTTCCAGGTCAAATCTTTCCTCTCTTAAAAAATGCAGTAAATTTGTATCCATTTCTCATGAGGTTCAATGACTTTGTTCGCACATGGCATT
The DNA here is from genome assembly GCA_030068045.1 of Platyallabes tihoni. Lineage (NCBI taxonomy): Eukaryota > Metazoa > Chordata > Actinopteri > Siluriformes > Clariidae > Platyallabes > Platyallabes tihoni. The sequence goes on from JAQQZS010000012.1 coordinate 5,384,187, forward strand.
TGAACACATAAAATACATTTGAAATGTTTTAATAACAATTTGTGCATTTTATGTAACTTTTATACACTCCTGGTGTTCCTGGTCAAAAATAGTCATCGGAAATGAATGGGTTAGACTTCAATTAGTGTATAAAATAGCATTCAAGCTCATTTCTACACTTATTCTCCACACCTAAACATTCAGGTGTCTTTAAGAAGACGTACAAACATGCATGCGCGCACACACACACTTCTTATGCCCCTTTTTGGCTATCATGGCAACTCACACAGGAATTTATCGACAACAATTTTTTACCACACCAGTTGAAAAAGAAAGTTGCAACATTGTTTCAATCATAGAACTTTGTTGCAGCTCTGGTATATAAAGCTTTTTGATGCCTTACTCAAAGATCAGGCTTTGTCAGCACGATATATTGCATATGAAGCTCTTTGACAACAGCGATCAGGAGGAAAGAATCCAGGCTGACTGTGAGGAGGGTTTAAAGGAGGAATAGTCAGAGTTTGGGAATAACACAGCGTATAACCTGAGGAGGAAGACCCAGCTGAAGTTGTGGTCTCCTTTCGGTTAAAAAAATGGAAACAAACCCTAACGTGATGTACCATATCCTGAGTGGATGACATCAGGTCCTGTTTTTGACTTTTTCTCAGGTAGTCCAATGTAACCATTGACATGAACATGACAAACCTGGAGGGGAAAAGGATGTATAGAAACACCTGGTAAGAGGTAGACCCGGTAAATATTGAAGCCTACGTGGGTGTGTTGATTTTGCGTGGTGTCTACAGATCATGCAAGGAATCTGTGTCCTGCTTGTTGCATGCGGACACTGGTCAGGCAATTTTTTACATTACAATGTCTTTGCAGACCTTCCATATCCTGTCACGTGTGATTTTCATTGATGGCCACCACACAAGAGCAGCAGGAGACAAGCTGGGAAGTGTGGCAGAAGTGGCAGAAGTCATTTACAAACCAGGTCACTGTTGATGTCATCTCATCAGTTTTAGGGGACGGTGCCCATTTAAGTACAGTATATGCCAAAAAACCATCTAAGTATGGTATAAAGATATGGCCAGCATGTGATGTGAAGACATGTTATGCCTGGAACATGCAAGTGTATATTTGTGATATAGTTAAGTTTTCCCTGTGTACATTTGGCTTTTTGTTTTCAATAAATAAATAATACAGTTATCATAAATCATCAGTTTTGATTGGGAACAGAAAAGTTGTTATTTTGTGCCACAGTTTAACACAAAAATTTAACTTGTTAAAAAAAAAAGTGATATGTGGTAAACATTTCAGTGAAGTACTCTGTGATAAATAGGAAAATTGGTTTCATCTTGGTATTTGTTATAGTCAAAACAATATCTATATAATGTTTTTTCCCCTAAAAAACAAGTGGTATGAGCCTCAGGTAAATGAGGCCTGCAGGACACACAGAGCAAATACAAGTTCAAAACATATAATGTTCACAAGAGCTGAAGTTGATGAAAAAGATCTAATACAACATTAAATATTAATATATGTAATATTGTGGATTTATAATGAAATAAAATGCTCTGGTCAAAAGTGACAGAGAACATTATGAGTGTGTGAGCCACAAACGAACACAACACGAGGGTTAAATGAAGGTTAAATGAAGTCCTTCCCTGTAAAACCTTTTATAAACCATCTATCTACTGCCCTCTATTGCTGGAAGTAAAGATGACGTCCCACTTCTGTGCAAGGAAATTTTGGTCTCCTTTGACCAGAGCACTTTCTCCCACATGTTTGCTGAGTCCCTCACATGGCTTGTAAGTAACCACTATGCCACTATACAGAACAGTTACAGAAACAGTACACACCACTACACTGTAACAGTTCATCTTTTTTTTAGTGTGTTAATCAGAAGCACATGATGGGCGTATGATAATTATGGGGGGTGTTCAAGTCAAACGGGGACTTGTGATGAAATGTCTTAAATGAAGGCATAAAATCGGTTGACATTTGCGGAAAACTTCAAGCACAGTACAGTGATGAGACTCAAACATTTACATTAAAGCATTTAAACTGTGCAAATGTTTTAAGGAAAGCCGTATGTCTGTGAAAGAAGATCCTGCCCGGGGTGGCTCAGAGCCCACTTCATGAACATTAAGTTAGTGGACAACCTGATCCTATGGGAACGGTGCACACAATCATTCACCAACACCACCTTGCACGTTACAGGAACTCAGCTGAAAGTTATTGCCACATCCCCTGTACAGTCCTGACCTCGCTATCCAGACACTAGTGAAAAAAACTGGGATAAGTGCATTAGTGTAGCAGGGGATTATACAGAATCTCTCATAACTGTGTTCTGTTACTCAGCACAAACAAACGTCTCGGTTTGACATCATACTTTTTTAACATGAGATCACTTGTTCCAAAATGGTATGCATATCTGTGTTTTTGTCTTGTTTTCACTTTTCTCTTGTTTCCCTTTTTTTGTATTGTGTTTTTTACTTTACTTTTAAATTAACCTGCATTTTACGTAATCCAAAATCCAAATAGCATGTTCCTAAGAGCAAACATGGGTGGATGACATAACCATGAAAATATGTGGTACTAAATATGTTGTACAGTGTAATACACATTTTAATGAATATATGACATCCCATATGAGGTTTTGGGGGCCTTCTGCCTCTTGAACTCGCATTTTTTATTGGCCTCTCACAATTTGACACCCCAAGTAATTGCCTTGTTATCTGTCCTGTAGCCACACCTTTGCTTTTGTGTCCTTTAAATTTTACTGTTTTATGTGGAAAATAAATAAGTTTATCACAGCTTGGTTTAAGGCCACCCAAAAGAGATACAGCATGGCTATTGTGACTGTATGCATGCCATATTAAAATTTGTCATATTTCACTTATTGCTGATTGAATATATTCCAAATATCTACGTAACTTTAATAATAATTTAAACTCTACACTATTTTCTTTTTCCTGATTAACATGCAAATCCTCTTTAACAGAAATGCATGAAAGGGAGCTATAAATCTAATTCTAAATGTACTGTTACCGGAAAAAACGTTGGTCACAATTACTAAAGACAGAAGAGTAGATATGAATCAGAGATTGGTCTGCCATTTAGAACATCCTGAAAGCCAGCTTATTAAACTTTGGACTTATTAGAAATTATTTTACGAGACAGTGTTTCAGATACACTCGTTAGTTAATTAAGTCACTTGTTGTGGTCATGACAATACTGTGGCTTTCAAAAAATATGCATATGGATGCAAATGTTGAAGGGATATCTGTCCATGAAAGGCACACAGTACATGCTGCAGAAAGACGAATTGGGTCAGTTTTAAAATAGGTGCATCGGCCTTATCATGAAGCAGTGTGCCAAGTAAGTTATCTTCCTTTACTCTTCTTCCTTTACATATGTTTCATCAAAATTCATGCATGATGCCTGTAATAGTCACAGGTACATAAAGCGCTCATAACCTTAAATTAAGAAAGCATGCCAATACTAGGCTGCACTGTAGAAATACTGCACTAAAAGTAAAAGTTTCTTGATCACACACAAGTATCAAAAGTATGTGCTCCCAATAAAAGTGCAGCTTGTTTTAAGCACTATACACCAGACATTCCTGACATATAAAATAATGAGAAATCTAAAAGTGCAAATAATGTGAGACGGTCCGATGGGGAACTACACACTAGTAAAAAATATGATACCAGGTTTTAAATGTAAATGTAAAATCCATGTCTTTTGTCAACTTTCATTCATAAAAGTCAGATTTTATATATATACCAGGATGTCAATTTGAAATTAGTTTCTATCACTGGTAATAGTGAATAATTTTTCCCCCAAGATTCAACTGTCTTTATTGTATTCTTCTGTGATTTTATAAATTAATCTTGTTATTTTTAAGGGAGTTCGGAACTTTAACCCCATAACATACCATATAGGCCATAAGCTTCATCTCAACCAGAATGAATACAAATAGCATTTGTGAGGTCAGACACGGATGTTGGATGAGAAGTCCTGGCTTGCAGTCTCCTCTCTAAATTATCCCAAAGGATGTTCTCTCAGGTTGAGGTCAGGAGTCTGTGCAGGCCAGTCAAGTTCTTCCACACCAAACTCGCTCATCCATGTCTTTATGGATCAGCGCCTGACATCATAAATGCGCTTCTGAAGAACAGTCAAAAATTCCCATAAACACACTCCTAAACCTTGTGGAAAGCCTTACTAGAGTTGAAGCTGTTATAGCTGATTAAGAATTGGATGTTACTCAAGTTCATATGCATGTGAAGGAAGGCGAGGGTATACCTTTGGCAATATAGTGTATATGCGGTCCAAAGAGGTTTATTTTCTTATTTCCTATGCTGGGAAATTTTTTTTCAATGAGATAGAGAAAACATATAAAGTGTACACTCCATAGTTTTGAACATTCTTAAAAAGAAGAATTAACTGGCAAGTTCAGCAACAGCAAGTCCCAGAAGATTGCACATCAGCATAGAATTCTGTCTACGGTGAAAACCCCATTCGCAGCATCTAGCTAGGTCAAGAAAACACTTTTCCAGATTTTTTGGACTTTTTTCTTTGGATTCTTTGAAAGTAAATTTTGCATCTTATTTGAATATCAAGTCCAAAGTAAACGCAGTCATCAGCCAGGAGCTTTTAGATCACTTCTTGCTTCTGTTTGCTGACAAGCTTTATGGAGAAGTCAAATTAAATTTTCCAGCAGGATGCATCACCTGCCCACAGTGCCAAAACTACCATTAACTGGTTTGCTTGCTGTGGCGACCCCTGAAAGGGAACAGCCGAAAGACAAAGAAGAAGAATACAGATCAAAGCACAAACATAAACTATCAAAGCATCCTGGTCTTCATTAACTCCTCATTAGTGCATTTCAATATATATAAATATAGCAAATCAACCTTCAATAATACCTTATCAGTACTGTTCAGAATACGAATATGTAGCACAGTCTCTAAAGTAATCAAATACATAAAAAAAGTTACTGATACTTTTTATCTTTTTATCTTGCAAAAAAGAATGATGCCCTGCTGCACTGTTTCTCTTGTACCTGGTGTCAGCTTTCCTACACATCACAGTTGCATCCTGACATTCACATAAGGAGAAGCCACGCTGAGGAAAATATGACACTGTTGATATCAAGCGAAATTAAAAATGAAAACACCGTATCACTGTTTTAGAATGTGGGAAGAGTTTTATTCGGCAGAGTGACCTTCAAAAACATCAGCATGTTCACGTGCGGAGACGCCGTATCTCTGCTCACATCAAGACAGAGATTTCAGATATAATACTTCATTTATATAAGATGCATAAGTGCAACAACATGAGTGTGCAGGAAATTTAAAGTGGAATACAGCACAATGAGCGTGACAATTAAAATATCACATGACAGGGAGTGCTGTTGTGCTGGTTATCAGCATGGTTGTGATGTGGGCGTAGGCATGAGAGAACAGCAGGACCTCACTGCGAACACTTATTGCATTTATACAACAGATACACCACTGTCAACAGATTATGATTTGTTGGTTTACTTAACCAGTTTTTTGTTCCGCCGACACGCACTCTTCCATACTGGCTGAACTAACTAACCGCGACTGGCAGAGGTATGTAATTAACATGCGTGAAAGTAGTTTTAAATTCTTGTAGCATAAAGGTGAAAAGAGTAAACCATGGAGGTGGTGAACAGTCCTGTTAATCTCATTATTTTCTCCTTATATTTCCATTTATTCCACTTTGCAATATCAGCTCCATTAACCTTCCAGTTCCAGGGTTAAATCACAAATAGCGTTAAATGGAAATCTAGATAACTATGTCTCAGGAATATGTTGAATTAATAAACACCTAAACACACACATAAGTATATGATGCATGGATGCTGTGCTTTCTGACTCATGTAATCCTCACCATAACTTAAAAAAGGAAATTGTGACATAATACCTTCTCCTCCCACACACATACACACAAACTAGCATGACACACAGTGGTAACAGATGGTGAAAAGCTGAGTCAGCCATCGGAGGAAAAAGAATGAAGGTAACTGCCAAATGTTCACTCATAGGCTACTGCATATAGTAACATTGATGAAGAATCATACACAATCTATTGTAAAGTCAATTAGCTTTATAAAGCGTAGGACAATCTCACATCCTTGAAGCCATACAATATGTTTGTAAAATAAAACAAATATATATTTTTGGTTTTAATTTACGACTCATACAACCTCACCTGCTAAAAGGTCAATCTGATTGAGATGCTGTAGCATGAGCTTAAACAGGTTTGCTTGTGATCCTTTTCCCATTGCACCTTTTCCCTCCATGAATATGCTTTAATACAGCACCTTCTGTGGCTTATCCTCCGTGTGGGGGAAGTCAGTGATCATCTTCTGGACACCAGCAGTCTTCCCAATATGTGTACTGAAATAGACTGAGAGATACTGTGTATTTATACTATATGAATTGTACTTTACTCAAATTGGAAATGAAACAAACATTCTTATAATGTGAGATACTGGATTTTTTTTATTTTTTATGAGCTGTGCACTGTAATGACTAAAAGTAGAACAAAAAAACTAGATTTTTTTTATTTGCAATGAACCTAGATTATATGAAAGTTTCACTTTTAAATTAAATTTCTAAAGAAAATGAACCCTTTCATGATAGGTTAGTTTTCCAAGATGCACTGTGCATACCACTAAAACATTTCATTTCTTTTTTTTTTTTTGGAGTGGGGGTAAATTTTTACAATTTTTTCTAAAAATGTCTCTCTCTCTCTCTCTCTGTCTCTTTCTCTCTCTACAGTACACAGTACACAGTATAGATATATAGTATATATATATATATATATATATATATATATATATATATCTTTGTGAAGTTGGTTATAAAATCTAAATCCATTTGAATATGTTATTGCCATTTTGATGAATAAATCTTTTATTAATAACATGAATCCTATTTGATTTCGTTTGTGAAGGGCATGTAGTTAATCAGATGATGTCAAATTGTTGGGGAAAACACTGTACTGTATATTAACATATTAATATTGTTAACTGATAGTCCAGAATAAATTAAATTCAGTTAAAATATTTAGCACACTTGTTTGCTAAATAATAATCTAGTTTTCACTGATCTTGCATTAAGTTATATTTACTCAATGTTTTAATCATTTTGACTGAGGGCTACCAGTGTATTGACTTACGCTTTTTATTATATTTACTCATGCCATTGTACTAAATGTTATTTTTAATTGACTTTTACTCAGTTCATAATGTATATTTACATGATTTTACAACTTTAATATTTAATCAACATTTTAAAGTGTAAAAATGTTCCACCAAATAAATTAATTAATAAAAAGTAAAATCTTGGGAGAAAATAGCCTGTTCCCGCCTTGCACAATTTGTCCTTCTTACTTTCAGGATATTCAGATCCCAGCCGTGTCCCAATGACTCATGGATAGGATCCTCTCCCCATATGCTGCCTGTCTGTGCCAAATTTCATTAAAGTCTGAAACAAGTAAGAGAATTGGATTGTATTTACACCAGAATAGATGTGACAGGATTAGAGTTATAGTTTTACTTAGCCTTAAAGTTTTGTTTTTATTTTTAGGTTGTCTTTTCTAATATTAGCAGAATAATTGCTCTGATCTTGTGACTATAGTGTATGGATTATTCTACAGAAAATGGGGAATTTGGGTGACAAAATTCCCCTGAAATGTTTTTATTTTTTCACACATAGAATTTCTTTAAAGGCAATAACTTAATTAAAAATTTTATGAATCCACAAAAGTAGAGCTTTTTTTAAATTAATTGAAAAAAAAAATACATTTAATAACAGGTGTTACTTCTCTTTCTGGTAACACCAATGACAATTTATAGGAAAATCATAACTATTTACAAAAGGGCTTTCATGTGTAAGATCACATAGTTTTCACTTATGTCAAAATCAATGAATTATTAGATGTAGTTAGTTTTACGGCCAAATTTTAACAGTTATAATCATAAAATGAGTAACACCTATGACTATAACATATATGACCTATGACTGAAAAGCTTCGCATAAAAATGTGATGACATTTCTAAACAAATAAAGAGACACATCTGACATGCATTTTGCATATCTCCAGTGCTCTTTATCTAATGACCTCTGACGCAGGAGAATGTTTGTAAAATCATCAAATGTATATCAAACAAACAAACAAAAAACAGCACCTAAAAAAAGCTCTTTTTGTGTAACAGTAACACCAATTACATAGTTTTGACATATAGACTTATATTTTATATTATTAATTATAATAGATTATTTCATGATTTTAGTGTTTAAATTGTTTTATAAGATATAGATGTTATTGTGAATCAGATTTATTACCATGAAAAAATATCTTTAGATAAAAAACGTATATGATCCGACTTTGATATGTGATCAAAGTGATAAGACATTCCTTTGAACTTGGTCTTGCTACATTTAAATACTGAACATCAAAGTAAGAAAATGTGTTTCATGATTGAAAGTATTCACAATGTATTTTTCTTGAACATGTATAAGTAAGGTCTGTTATGGTAAAAGTCTGAGTGACAGCACTTTCTACCAGATTCTACAAAGTTTTTGTGCTACTGAACCGAGCTCGTTTACCATTGCGCACTAGTGTGTTACGTGTGTGTGTGTGTGTGTGTGTGCTAATATAAATGCGCAAATTTGGCAGGTGTATAGACACTGCGTATTAATCACCAGCTGAAGGAATGGTCGGACTCCACAGCCCTGTTTATTAAAAGACAAACAGACAAACAAACACCTTGAACGGACTGTTTTTTTATGGATGGCACTGAATCCTATTAATATCAAACACACTAAAGGTTAAAAGTTTTTTTTTTTTTTTTTTTGAATCAGCATACACTCTCTGATTTTGGTGGAGTAAAAGCGCGCACGCGCACCAAGGTGCGTGCAGTCTCTATGAGCGCGCTGCGCGGGAACAGATCAATCACAGCGGATCGGAAGTGTTCCAGTGAGGTTTAATTCCATCCGATGTTCTCAGACTCGCAGTGAGAATAAAACACTCAGGAAGAGGAACCGAGCCACGGAGAGGTCTGAGTCTTACAGCGACAACTGATTAAGACACTCGATGCTCAGTCTCAGGTAAATTCACTCAGTCTTCTCTGATTAACAGTGATTAACCTCCCGTTACCTATAAAGAAGGGGTTTCCTCCCACTGTCCAAAGACATGCAAATTAGGATAATTGGTATTCCTAAGTTGCCCACTGTGTATGTATGTATACAGTATGTGTGTGTGTGTGTGTGTGTGATGTGTTGGATTCTCATCCTGTGCAGGGTGTACCCCACCTCATGCCCTATGTCTCCTGGCTCTAGAGAGGCTCCAGACTGGACAATTATACAAATATAAAAAACTATAAGCTAAAAAATTTACACCATGTTCAAGGATGCTAATAATATAGAATTGAAATTCAAGTGTATGTGGTGTTAATTGTAGAAGTTATACAGGATAAATTACAGCTGACTGAAGTTAATCCCCAAAGTGAGTGAGTTTAATACAATATAATGACAATTAGAGCTTATATTTAAATAGTTCTTGAAGTGGAAAAATAACAAGAAATAATTTACCCCCCAACACTAAAGCAGCATTGCAGTTAGTTTTTTAAGTAAATTTCATCAGAATACACGCCAATAATCAGTAAAATGTAGGTTGACTTAATTAATTCAGTTCACTTTCAATATGTATACATACCCACATTGTGTATGTATGGAAATGCTCTTACTTTCACTATTAAACATATCTCTGTTTTTTACTGTTGATTTTTTTATCATGCAACTTTACCAAGTGTTTAAGTGTTCTCCAGCCATGATTTTTTCGCCACATCTCTTGCATAAAGTTGACGGTTCAACGACATCCTTCCAGGTTTTGTTAATGTGTTGAAGGGTTGTTTACACTGTTCCAATACTTTCAAACTTTAGTTTTCTTAGCTTGATGTAGCCCAATAATTAAGTGTTTAGTATGGAACTGAAGTTTGGAATGCAAATGGTTGCATTATTATTATTATTATTATTGTTGGTGGTAGTAGTGTTATCATGTTGTTGTTTGATTTATTTTCCTTATATAAACCAATGGACTATTACACCGCATATTTGGGTCATTTTCTGCAAGGACAAACAATTTTCTCAGTCACTGTTTGTGCATACAAGTATTAATAATTCACACACACACACACACACACACACACACACACACACACACACACACACCATTGCTTTCATGCTGGCCAAAGTCTTGATTAGATAACTGCCAAGCTGCCAACATGCAGTTACGCAAATGTAACTGCTGGAGTCCCGGGTTCTCACACAGAGATCCTCGCTTGATCCCAATCCAACACCTGCTACTCTTGACACACGCAGGTTTACACACAGCTTCACACACAGGGTTCACCCAAGGGGTTTAGCTGCTGGTTGCTGGTGTAAACAAGGACATTTTATATAAGCCTTTTATTGAGTATATTGTAAATAATTATCAGATTTTCTTCATTTAACCGATGCTTCAGCTACAGCACCACAGAGTGTTTTGAATATTAACCCTCTCGATTAGATAGATTATTACACCCTTAAATTTGATTATTGATTTGATAACATTTTATGGTTGCAGACAAACTAACAAAGCTTGAAACTATAGTTTCATATACAGGCAGAATTTTTGGTTTATTCATTATAGAACTATTGAAGAACATTAAATGATACATTTTAACAACTGTGATAATTTTTGAAAAACAAAATCCCTAAAATATTCACTGGATTCCACTCTTCTCTGTTGTTGTAGGAGGAACTCAAGATGTTTGGGGAAGCTGCTTGTTTGGTGGATGGTGCAACTGATCATAGAAAGAGTTTCATTAGCAGGAATTCCACCTTGGTCATGCCCTCAGAATTGTACATGCTTACACGAAGCTCTCAAGGTCAACTGCTCCTCATGTCACTTGAACTTTGTACCAGAGGGTATCCATAAGAACACACAAAGCCTCAGTCTGGCCAATAATCTACTGAATACACTTGGAAAACATCAGTTCTCTGATCTTGTCCAGCTTCAGGAACTGGATTTGAGTAAAAACATGCTAACAGTGATTGAAGTACAAGCATTCTCTGGCCTGCAAAACCTTCTCACTCTGAGAATTTCCCAAAACCGGCTTAAGGTCATTCTAGTCGGAGTGTTCTCTGGACTTCAGAGTCTCCGCCTGCTGGACATCAGCAAGAATGAAATCCTTGTCTTTCTCAATGACATGTTTTATGAGACACCATCTCTACAAAAGCTGGAAGTAAGTGAGAATGATCTTGTCTTTATCCAAAACCGTGCCTTTAGTGGCCTGTTACACCTTCAGGAACTTAAAATGGATGGCTACAACCTTACTTCAGTGCCAGGTGAGGCACTGTCACAGCTTCCCAGGCTGGTCCGGCTGTGTTTTTGTCACACTGGTCTGAGAGTGCTTCCTAACAATTCATTTAGACATCTGACACAGCTCAGAGAGCTTACAGTGTCCTACTGGCACAGGCTGGACACTGTTCTACCTAATAGCTTGACTGGACTGAATCTCACTTCTCTGACACTTAGCTACTGCAACCTGAGCTCCGTGCCGTATGCTCCCTTGCGCCATCTTGCCTATCTGCTCTATCTGGACCTGTCTTATAACCCTATCACCTCCATCGAGCCACATCTGCTCAGAGATCTTCTGCAGCTCCAAGAGTTCCATTTGGTTGGTGGGAATCTGCATAGAGTGGAAGCAGGTGCTTTTCGTGGCCTTTTTCACATACAGCTATTTAATGTATCATTAAATCAGCTGTCAACACTGGAAGAGACTGTGTTCCAATCAGCAGGGACACTTAAGATACTTCGTCTGGACAGGAATCCACTTGCTTGCGACTGCAGATTATTTTGGGTCCTGCAACGTCATCTGCATCTACATGACGATGGCCAGCCATCCAGTTGTGCCTCACCTATACATGTGCAGGGAAGAACATTCCAGGAGTTCACAGAGACTGAGCTTCCAGTTTTGTTCATTTGTAGCCCAGCACGTATACTAAACCGCAAGAAGCAGGAGGTGCGTGTGTATGTGGGCCAATCAGTCCTGTTCCTCTGCCAAGTGGATGGAGACCCTACCCCCTCTGTCATCTGGGTGAATCCTCAGCGGTCACTTCTGTCCACCACAGGTCGGATCCGTGTGCTATCCAATGGGACTCTTGAGGTGCGTTACGTACAAATGCAAGATAGTGGCATCTACTACTGCTTTGTATCCAATGTGGTAGGGAATGACAGTATTTCTGTCAGTCTGTCTGTGCAAAGTTTTGTTGCTTCTTCTTCTTCCTTGTATCGGAATCGATCAGCCCGCTTCTTTCTTGATGGGTGGAGTTTGACATCCACCCATCCACCAGGAAATGGCTCACATGATTATCAGCCATTTCCATTTGACCTAAAAACACTGTTGGTTGCAGTAACAATTGGTTTCCTGTCATTCCTGAGCTCTGTGGCAGTTTGCTTTGTATTCATGCTCTTCTGGAGTCAGAGCAAAGGGCAGATCAAACACACAGCTACCATTGACTTTGTACCTCACAGTACAGACACAGGATCTGGGGGAGGACGGACCAGAATGGAGACTGGCAGGTTTACCATGAAGCTCATCTGATACTTGGAGAAAGAGCAAAACTGCCTAATGAACAGTGTAGGAAATACCAAAATGAATTCTCTTTATAGAAATTCATCAAGCCATATTGAGACGGAAATATGGTCTTTGGTTGTTGGTCTGGACCACATTGATTATGCACAAGGTTTCACTGGAACATTGAATTCTAGTTAAACCTTGGAGCATAATGTGTGCATGGGTTTTGGTGAGGTGCATGGACTTATAGTAACTATAATATTGATGATGTTTTCCAAAGAATCATGAACACAGTGATAAATGCACTTTCTTCTACGTACAATTGTACTAAGTCGTCCGGGAATGCATTGACCTTTTGTATTGTCTAAAGTTCTGAATTTATTACAGAAAGTTGACAGAAGGGAGAATTAAAGGTATAACAAGACAGCTACTCATTATTGTTCACTGAATACTTTACTGTATTTCAAGGCATGCAAGAGCATGTGCAGATAATAAAAAATAAGTTTCTGTATCAAAACGTCCTCTGAATGAAACTGTGATCATAAGTTCCATAAGTCCAAGATGTTGAGTTCAGTCCTTACTACAGAGAGCATGAGTGCATGTGATGAGACATTAGATTTACAATTAAATGTGTTATAACAAAGTAGCTGAATATGCATGTAAATAGCTCAGAAAGAAATTCCTTACACGAATAATAGAATGATGTATTTCATAGTCAGTGTAAATTATTTAGGATATATATATATGAATCATCCTGTATGGGCTGTTTTAAGACAGTGAACAAAACTATATTGATATTGTGGTTGTTCCCCCATTCAAATTCTGTATATTTATTTGATTTCTTGTAACAGTATTGATTTCTGTTTGGGATATGGTTTCGATACATGGCTACATATGATTTGGATACATATTTAAAATTGTTGTTTTTTCTAGATTATATTCTGTTGACATGCTTGAATTTTATTTAAAGATTTAAAATTATAATAAAACTGTTTTATTCTTTAATGTTCAAAACTCAAGCGGCAAAACAACATTGGTCGATAACTGATTAAAAAAAACAACAACTCCAACTGCTTATATGAATGTCCTGCCGGTGTGTGTCGACGGAATGTGCATTTAGGTTTTCAGAAACGTCATGTAGAACCAAAGATTTTGTAACTTTCAAAATTTTACTGCTACTGAAATATGGGAATGACATTGCCACAATGTTGAACTCACCAAATGCTCATTTTATTATTATTATTATTATTAGTCATAGAATGAACAAAAAAACAACCAAAAAACGTGATCATATGTATATGTGCTATTTCTTTGCCTGTGTAACCCATTTTTAAATTTTTAGTTTAAATTGTTTGTTAAAATTAAATACCCAGGTTGTTCTGAAAAAAGGATATGGCACTCAATATTGCACAATCCTGCAAAAACAAAATGGCTAAAAATGCTCTGGGTTTTAAGGGCTACAAAATAGGAAATGTATTCTCTTGGCTAGAGGACAGTCACGCAGTGTCCGTACCCTGACATTCTTTTCAAAGCAAACTTGTCAAATGTCAGCACATTTGCAAAGTCACTTTGACTACCAGATGTAAACAACATAACAATGGAATGTTGAGACGTCGATTTTCAAAACTTGATATACTTACAGTGGTGTGAATAACTATTTGCCCCCCTCCTGATTTCTTATTCTTTTGCATGTTAGTCACACAAAATGTTTCTGATCATCAAACACATTTAACTATTAGTCAAAGATAACACAAGTAAACACAAAATGCAGT
>JAQQZS010000012.1:5493341-5506451 GCA_030068045.1 Platyallabes tihoni
GGAGGACAGAGGAGCCTCTTAAAGAAGAAGTTACAGGTCTGTGAGAGCCAGAAATCTTGCTTGTTTGTAGGTGACCACATACTTATTTTCCACCATAATTTGCAAATACATTCTTTAAAAATCCTACAATGTGATTTTCTGGATTTTTTTTCTCCTTATTTTGTCTCTCATAGTTGAGGTATACCTATGATTACAGGCCTCTCTCATCTTTTTAAGGGGGAGAACTTGCACAATTGGTGGCTGACTAAATACGTTTTTATCCCACTGTAATCTAATATATCTAAATATATATATATATATATACTGTGATACAGTATATACACAGCGTTAAGGACTTTGCTCAAGGGCTCAATATTGCCAACTTGGCAGAGGTGGGGCGTGAACTGCTGACCATCTGATCCGTAACCCAGAGCCTTAACCCCCTGTGGATTTCATTAACAGACATGATCTAGATTTTGAATCGCTTAAATAGAAAACAATTTTCAGGTCATACACAAGTGCAGCACTGAACAATAATATCAACCACTTTATTTCATGAGTGCAGAGTAGAACTAGTATTTAATTACCCCCTGAGCTACTACTGTCCCCAAAAACCACGAGATTGTACAAGCAGACCACAAACCAGCTCTGCATATCAGCAAAATCAGGCCACACAAAAAGGGAATTCAATAAATATAAATATTTTTACACATATTTCACTTTGCACTACATACCAGTATGCTAAGACCATTCAAAGCACATTTACCGTATAAGGAGTGTATGAAATGTATGTAGAAGCAACTGAGTGTTGTAGGCATGAAGTCTCGTTTCATTATCAGTCACAGGATTCAAGGTGGATGTGACTTTGCAAGAAAATATACTACAGTATACCGCAGCCTTAAAATAATAGCCAGTACACATTCTGTAAAATTTAGTGTACTGTTAACATCTAAGGATTACTGAAGTCAATTAAAGCATATCCATTGATCGTGCCCAGTAGATGTATATAGTAGAAGGGGTGGAGTCACCGAAAGGTGCTGAGGTTTATTGTTCGCTGCATCTTGCATGCAAATCGTCTCATCTGTCATGGATAATTCTCCACCACACCACTAGAGGGCAACCTCCTCTGACTTCTAGAGAGACTTATTTTGTTTGTTTCTATGTTTCCTGTCTTCAACATACAGTATATATATAGCACTTGGTAAAGAATGCAAAGCCTTGCTGGCAGTTCTTTTTAAGTGTAAGTGCTGAGCCTTATATTCTTGACTGTCTTCATGTCTATTATATTCTTGGATTTAACAGTTAGTGTATTTACAGGAAAAAATCTAAATTTTATCATGTCAAACTTCCATACAATGGTGCTAGACTTAATACCCACTCAAGCAAGTTTTACTTACGCAATCATCTTCTATAACGCTTTATCCTGTATACATGGTCGGGGCCTATCCCACAAGGCAGGGTATATCCTGGACAGGGTCCCAAACCATCACAGGGCACACACAATCCATTGCATACACACACTACAGGCAATTTGGCAACACCAATTAACCTAAACTGCATGTCTTTGGACTGCAGGAGGAAACCCACCAAGCACGGGGAGAACGTGCAAACTCCATGCACACATACCCAAGACAGGAACCAAACCTGGACCCTGAAGTTGCAAGATGACAGTGCTGACCACTAAACCACCAGGCTAGATAGTTTACACTTGTGTTAATTTTAAATCCACCTGTCCCTAGTTATATATTGTATTTTATTTATATGATAAATTTATATTGGGTACATTGTTCTACTAGCTACATTTAGATGGACCGTATGTCTTTAATCTAATTGAAATTATTTAAATTAAAGATTCCAGCTTAACCATTTACATGGACGCTAATCAGATAAGACATGTGTGTTTATAACTTTTTGGCATGCACAAAGTGGTTCTGCTCACTAGTAAGCATTTAATCTGACAGAAATACACTATATGAACAAAGCTATTTGGCCAAACCATGTTAATTATTGAATTCAGGTGTTTCAATCAGGTCTCTTATCCCCAGTGAAGGGCAATCTTAATGCATCAGCATACCGTACCAAGACATCATGGGCAATGCTAAGCTTTCAGCTTTGTGGCAACAGTTAACATGGTGAAGGTCACTTTCTATTACAACATGACTGTGCACAAAGCAAGGTCTATAAAGTCATGGTTTGATGAGTGTGGAAGAACTTGACAGGTCCTGACCTCAACCCCATCAAGTACCTTTGGGATAAACTGGAACAGAGATTGTGAGCCAGGTGTTCTTGTCCAACATCAGTGCCTGAACTCATAAATGCTCTACAGAATGAATGGGCACGATTTCACACAGAAATACTAGAACATCTTGTGGACAGCCTCCTGGAAGCTGTGATAGCTGCCAAAGGGGGAACCACTCCATATTGATATATATGTATTCGGATACAATGCTTTTGGAGGTTTGGCCAAATACTTTTGTCCATATAAAGTATAACAGAAGTAGAAGAACTGTTTTCCTCCAACTTTGAGGTTACTTTTGGCTTCTGATCATTTCTAATAACTCCTGCCTGATGATGGGTTACAAGAATTCAGTCTCCTCTGTCATTGGTTAGAAGCTACTACTTGTGAAATGTGTGCCAGTCAGAGCTGTTTTCTCAGCGAGAGACACAGTGGATGAAAATAAACTCCAGTCTTGGGCAAAGAACATAAATCATTTACTTGAGTAAAAGTAGAGATATCCCAATTAAAACATTACTCAAGTAAAAGTAGAAGTTCTCTGTTTACATTTCTACTTGATCAATCACTGTTAAATGTACTTAAGTATCAAATGTACTCAGCTTGTATTAACTCACTGTAGTCTTTAAGTCATAGAGACTGTCTCTCTCTTTCTCTCTCTCACTCAGTCTCTCTTTCTGCTTCCAAAATGTAAACGTGCTGTTTTCATTGCCGCCTGAAACTATATCAAAGTATATCATATACTGTTAGTCCTCAACATATGAACAAATTCCGATATGAGAGCTTGTTCGTAAGTCCAGTTTGTTTGTAAGTACAATAATATAAGGATAAATAAGGATACGAACACACTTGGCTATACACAGTATATTGAAGTACAGTATTCTTTAGAATTGTGCGAATAGTTGAACGATTCATGTTAAAAGAATGAGCAATGTCTGCCATCTTTTCACCTCGGTCCATTCTCTCAATTCTTTTCACTTTTATCTCCATCGCTATTGCTCGGCGCTTCTTAGCAGTACCAGTTTCATCACTGCTGCTTTTACGCTTGCTTCCGGACATCCTGGACTTTTACTGCACTTGCAGAGGATGAACGCACAATGTACACCGGACATGTGATCTAGCTTGAACATGCAGGATTGAATGCATGTTCGTATCTTCGAAAGTTCGGAATATGAATGTCTGTATGTTGGGGACTTACTTGTATACATTTTTTAAATGCACCATTTAGGACATATCTACTGATGATTGTATTTTCATGACAAGGTGCAAAAATAAAAAAATTACATCAGGGAACATGGCTAGGACAGTGCCAGAGCAGGATCTGGGAAAGAAAAAGAAAAAAAAACAGGAAGGATCTGCATCATGCAGTGGAACAGTTGCATGATATGCTGCATAGCAGCAGGGGCGAGAGGAATCTTCTCGCGCTGCTTTCCCATTCCAAATTACATCCTCGCAGCAAATTACACCGCTCATTCCAACCCAAATCTCAGACATCCTCCTAAGTGCTAAGTCCAGTTACTAATTACAGCTCGCACAAGGCATAACTGGATGTATTCTTTCATGATCCCACAGGCATTATGTGTGAAATGCAGCGATCTGGTGTCGTACCCACACCGATGCTTGTAGATACGCCTATAGTCTTGGGTTTGGAATTTTTCCAGAGCCGCTAGGCACATCAGCTCCCGAGCTGAGAGCTCCCAAAATATATTTAGAGAAGTCTTCCCACTTGGATACCATACTGGTAACACCCTCCAGGCAGCTATTTTTGAGGCAAGCATGACTAGACCTCTGTGTGTTCGAATGCCGAGCTATACACGTTGGATGAAGCTCAAAGACATTTGGAAGTTAATTCGTCACAAACGCCTTTAGGCACCAGCTGTAGCTGCGGAGCGGCGTGTGCCTGCCAGCTCCTCATCAGGAAGTGGACGGAAGTTGTGCAGTCTCGCTCGACCAAGAGAACACAATTGGCGTTACGCTTTTAGCATGCACGGGTTCTGATGTTACATAGCGTTCTGTTCCAGTCTCGCCAGTAAAATGCAAATCCATTGACTAAAACCGACAAGACAGGACGTGAACCTTGCTGGACGTCTTATCATCCCATGGACCTTTATCTCATATGCCTGTAAATGAGAAAAAGCACTCAGTGTTCTTTCTTTAATAAAGCACTAATACCCACCCAAAATCCCAATCGTCCCCCCCTACCCCATTTACACCTACATATGCTTTAGATTCAGAGAGAAGGAGAGAGATATGAAGAGAGGAGGAGTGAGTGAGTGAGTGAGTGTGGGGAGACTATTCACTCTTGTACATCCACGATGGTTGCTATGGGAACAAAGTGTTGGTTCCATTTTTTAAAATAGTTCTCTCCTCGTCCCTCCTTCTCCTTCCATCACTTCTTTCCCATCCCGATATCTTTTCTTTCCCTCTCCCTCTCTTTTTTCTGCCTCCCCTCTCTTCCCTTCATTGCCTAGTATTTCTCGTTCTCCTACTCCCTCAGCCTCTCTCTCTCTCTTATTCGGTGGTTTTTCGGTCTGTTCCGTGTTGAGTTGTCATGGCGACTGGCTGTAGGTGTGTGAGCGTGTGAAACAGAGTGGGCGTCACGGAAGTGACATCTCTTGGGCTATAACCCATCTTCCTCTTTCTCCCTCTCCCTCTCGCTATCTCTCGCTCTCTTGCTTGCTGTGGGGGCGAGCAGGACACAAAAGCAATGTCAGAATGGGTTTTAAATTCCTTGCCTCAGTGTGTGTGTGTGTGTGTGTGTGTGTGTGTGTGTGTGTAACATCTTCTATCTTTCTTTACCTAAAAATAACTCAGTATGTGCTGCAGTATAGATAATAAACCCAGGGATTTATGTATCCAGTAGGAACTGGCGAAACGATGACATGATATGGATATCATACAAAGTTCTGTTACAGTACGCCTTTACTGAGAGTGTTGCAGGCTTCCTCGCTACTTTTACGTCACCGGCCAAGTCTCTGCTTTACTCACAGTAACAAGCTGCTGATTGGATGATACGATCTGTGCAAAAAATACCACACTTTTTAAGTTTTCTTTTTTTTTTTTTTTAAAGTAGGTCCCACTGTTTCAGATAGCAAACTCAAACATCATTACAGAGTGTCTCATGTAAATGATCACCCTCTTGAAATGTTCTGCATTTTAAATCATTAATAATAACAATAATAATAATAATAATAATAATAATAATAATGTGGCACAGTGGCTTAGTGGTTATCGCTGCCACCTTGAAAATCCAAAGATTTAAAGATTAGGCTAATAACTGTTCCCAAATTGCCTGGAGTGTGTGTGTGAGTGTGTGTGCTCTGCGATGGATACAGTAGGCATCCCATCCATGGTGTACGCCGCCTCGTACCCCGCCCAAAGTGTCCAGGCCACCTAAAACGTAACAGTCTAGATGATGAATAAATTAATTATAATAATAATAATTTAAAGTGAAATGTGTTGGTTTAATTAGTATCAGGTGAAAATGTCGCAAATATCATAAGATATGTTTAAACAGCATCATGCCGTCAAAAAGTGTTCTTTCCAAAATTTCTCCTAAGGCCATTACCGTGTGTTTCAAATTTCACTTTATTACTGTTTAAGATATATAAGAGATATACCGACTAGCGCCGGGATGGTTCAAATTCTCTCTCCATCCCTTTCTTTCTCTTCTCCATCCTCCCCGCAGATGGAAGGTGTGTGTCTCCGTGTTCCCGGCCTCACACTCCTCTGAATGGCCATGCCCACGACTCCCCCGGCTGGAGCCGCCCGCTCCGCGTCCGAGACGGAGACCAGTTCTACATGCTGGACCAAGAAGAGGTAAAGACACATACAGTACAGACATTATCACCAACTGTAGTGAGGACCTGGCACAAGGACTATGGAATATGGAACCTGGTCTGTTCCTGTTCTTGTCCACTAGAGGGAGCACTTGCTCTTCAGAGAATTTCCTAACTAATTTTAACCATACCTACTGTTTCCTAAGACTCCATGTAGAGTGCAGTTAATAGGCCGTGAATTCATGCAGATGTTGTATGAATCATATTTAGCCGTGTTGGGATTAAAAAGCCCAGATTTTGTACAGAAACAAAATGAGATAGGAGTTATTATTATTATTATTATTATTATTGTCAGGCTGTATTCAACCAAATACTTATTTGTATTTGGCCAAAGGTGTTACTTATAAAATTGAGGTGTTTCAATCAGGCTCTTTATCCCCAGTGAAGGCCAATCTAAATGCTTCAGCACACCAAGACATCTTGGACCATGCTATGCTTCCAACTTCGGGGCAACACATTTGTGGAATGCTCTTTTATATTCCAACAGTGGGTAAGGCATTGGGCTAAACCCCAGTGCCACAAAGTTGTCACTGTTGGGCCCTTGTGCAAGGCCTTTAACCCTCAAGTGCTCAGATAAAAGAAGAGATAAAATGTTAGTCGCTTTGGATAAGGGTGTCTGCCAAATGTCGTAAACGTAGCGTAAGAACTTGACGAGCTGAGGTTGTGAGCCAGTGCCTGAGGTCATAAACGCTCTACAGAATAAATGGGCACGAATTCCCACAGAAACTCTTTTGGACAGCCTTCTGGAAGCTGTTATAGCTGCAAAAAGAAGATCAACTCTGTATAATGAAATATATGTACAACGTCATTGGAGGTTAGGCCAAATACTTGTGTCCATATAATGTATATAGAAAATCATAATGTCAAAACAAACTTTATTATTATATCATATCCAGTGTGTCCATTGTTTTTCACTGTTTGGGGTAAAGGGATTTGTCTGTCAATTAGAAAATGTGTGTGTGTGTGTGTGTTTCTGTTTGAGGAGCTCGATAGGTAAGTCGCTTGACACCTGCAAAATTAGTTACTATTCTACCTCAAGTTGAATAGTAACTCAAACTGCTTTTACTCATGAGATGACCTGAACTCTTTAATCTTCAGACCGCATCAGTAAATTATAATGTTTAATTCAATTTGATTTCTTTATCACATTCACCAGAGAACAAGCAGCATGGGACATGGGACTTTTTTTTTTCCAGAAGTGCAACTCCTTAAGTTATCCATGAGCAGACAGTAAATCACAGAAGTAGGTCATCAGGCAAGTCTGGAGGTTGAGAGACCATCAGGCAACGGCATCACATCAGACAGTTGGAGTACATAAAAAGCTGGGCTATGAGAGAGAGAGAGAGAGTGCAGGTGGTTTTTGTATAATAAGTTTAAAAAGGTAGGCACTCAGAAAAAGAGTGCATGTGGGGACTCCGGGAGGTTTTACTATGACGTTGTTAATAAAGAGCAGTGCCAGAAGTTAACATGGGTAAGAGGGAATCCTGGGGCTTAAAACCTGAGTAACCTTGTAAGAGTATGAGGTAACAGCATCACAACTTCCTGGATTACCACAACAGCTCCTAGAGTGTTAGGATTTTGGTTAATATAAAGTTATTTATTGTTTATTTTAAGATAATGTATTTAAATTTGCTTCGGTTAACATTTATTTTTGTTAGCTAACATTATAAGAATGTTAAAAGCACATTAATTATATGAAATTGCAGCAGAACCTTCCAAGATCCTCACTCACTCATCATCCATACCACTTAATCCTGTATTCAGGGTCGCGGGTGGGAGGGGGCTGGAGCCTATCCCAGGAGACTTAGGGCATGAGGCGGGGTACACCCTAAAGGGTGCACACACTCACTACAGGCAATTTGGGAACGGCCTGGAGGAAACCCACCAAGCACAGGGAAAACATGTAAACTCCATGCACACAAAGGTGGGAATCAAACCTGGACCCTGGAGGTGTAAGGCGACAGTGCTAACCACTACACCACCATGCTGCCCTTCTAAGAACTTAAGGAGAGCATAAGTGAATGTTCTGGGAACACTGACGGGATTCGGCAGACGGCCTTATCCAACGTGACTTACTTTTTTTTTATCTCATTATACATCTAAACAGTTGAAGGCTAAGGGGGCCCAACAGGGGGTGCTAGGGTTTGAACCTGGGACCTTCCGAAATGTAGCCCAATGCCGTACAGCCTTCATCTTCTCCTGACTCTGCTAACAGGGAATTCTTTATAACCAAATCTCACCTTTGGCCAAGAGAAAAGCTGTTTAACAAATACTTACAGCCTCGACTTAAAGTTTGAGAAGATTGAAAACTGAGTCTCGAACACTTATTAGAGAGCTGCTTTTCTAGGCAATCTCACGCTGCTCCGGGAGTTAGTGGTAAATACTGTTTGCGGACAATCAGGAGGCGAAGTTGTGATAGCTTGTGAATCTCCTCCGTCATTTCATCATCTTACTGCAACCGTGATGCATGGGTACGGTCTAATTGTTTTCTCTGGTGTCTCCTCCCATGGGTTTTCAAACTGTCTGGGTAATGCATCAGCTTTTCCATTTTTAGAATGGGGCAGAAAGAAGAACGTGCGAAGTGGAAATGAGATTTTTTTAAAAAGAGAGAGAGAGAGAGAAAGAGAAAAAGAGAGAGAGAGGTATAGTGGGTTATCTCGGCTTAGTTCTCTTAATGTATTCCAATGATCAGAGACTTATTTCTATGATCAGGGCAAATGAGAGAGTGCTGATCTATGCCCCCGAGCCTGTATCGTCATTCCTTTAAAACCACATTAATGGCCTGTAATTCAGTTTCTCCACATCATAGTTTCTTCGCTTGGGGCTGAGCTGACAGAAATAGGAGGCACACAGATGGGATTTGCCTGGATCACCCGGCTATTGTGACAGTGTAACTGCAATTCAATTTTCCCAGGCAGCTGCATCAGAATGCTAAAAGATAAGGGTACTCGAAAAACATGTACTAAGGTGTCGACTGTACTGCGTTATCTTCTGTACTGTATGTATTTGTCCTATCAGAGGTCTAGTTTTCCCCCTTAGGAGGCGCAAAAAGGTGAGATCAGCTTTATGTTACGTTACGTTACTTTACTTTAGACTTACAGTATTTTTTAAGTAGGGGTTCTCATTTTAAAAGAAGCTAAATATGATCATGCATGATGCTCTTATGAGATGTTACAAGATTTACTGCTGCCTCTCATATCTGGATTATTCGGGCACAAATCCTGTTTCACAGTAGCCTTTTTCATAGTAAAAAAATAATAATAATTCTTTCTCTTTGCAATTGCACATAATTGTCAGCAGGTGGTGAACTGCACACTTCGAATACTACTGTACACACACACACACACACATACACAGTGGTTATGTAAGGCAGTGACACACATTGTGTTACCTTGGTGATTTTGTAAATCAAGAAACACTGAAATGTGTTAAAATGTTACTGCACTGATTAATATCTGATTCATATCAATAGATTTTATGGATATTTTTTCAAGTATTACATCATATTGCATTACATTATAGAAACTCGTGTAAAGGTACAGATATTTGTTATAGGGTGTAGTGGAGTAAAAGTAAATAAATATATTTTAATTAAAACTACTCGAGTAAAGAATTGATTATTTATTATTTTATTTATTATATTTGTTATTTGTTATTTATTCTTCTTACATCACAACAGGTTGTCAAAGAATAGAATTAGTCATTAATTACTGTAGGTTTGACAATGTTTGTAGATATATTAAATATTAATGAACATGTATAAAACAAATAATAATATATCAGGTATAAACAGCCTTTTAATTATCAGCTGCTCTTTTTTTTTTATTTCTGTTGAAGACACAAATATACAAAAGTGCAGCATGTCATGTTACTGAGAAACTGCAACAAATGTCCGTCCTGTAGGTTATGTTACTTATCCCATGTCATCAAACCTACTGACTGCTACCGACACTGGAGACTCCTTCCATAAATGTGAAATAAACTCTTCCACGTTCACTTTTTTTTTTTGCTTTAAATAACAACACAGTTTTAAATCCTTTGAGATTATTTGTGTGACGCATCCACCATACAAGACCATTATAAATTATAATTTATTAAAAACCATTGATATTAATATCACAGCCAGGACTATAATGTCAGAGCTGCTTTTTGAAAATTAATCAACACTGAACAGATTCAGGAATTGAACAGCGCTGCTGTATACATAAATAACTATCCATGCACTGCATCTCCTGCTTCTTTGGTAGATTTATAAACCCATTTCTCATTTCCTGGTACTCATAGTCACCTTGTACACTGTATTCCATTATGTTCCTTATTTACTGCTGAGTATATGAGAAGCATTCAAGTCAAACTAGTACGGTGATGAGACTCAAAACATTTGAATGGTGTAAACATTTTAAAGAAGGTTGTATGTTTGTGGATGATGATCCCGGCCTAGAAGGCTCGGAGCCCACTGCAGTCGTTACCATGAACCTTTAGCGAATGGAACGCCTAATCCTTTAAAATCGACAGAACTTGTCACCAACTTGTGGAAGAGACACATCTGTCTGTGTCATTCACCAATACCACTTGCACATCACGGAAACACAGCTGGGAGTTATTGCCACATCCACTGTTCAGTCCTGACCTCACTCCAAGAATGTTTTCACATGTGTGGGTCATTAAAGGAGTTCCTGGGAGGCCAGAGTCTCAGACATGAAGCAGGCAGTCTTGGAAACTTGGAAACTGAGAAAACTTCCTACCTTGTCCAAACACTAGTGAGACACTGGGATAAGTGCATTAGTGTAGCAGGAGTTTTTACTTTTATTACTGTATTCTGTTATTCTACATAATCAAAAGTCCCGGTTTGGCTTGAATAATCATACTATGTTATAAATACTGTAGAGGCTCCAAAAGTCTGAGATTTTATTGAAAATCTGGGATTTAAAAAAATGTTTAGGTTTGGGAATTTTTTAATCTATAATAATGAAAGCAAATAAATGTTCACTGTCCAATGCGTGACATTGACCATGTAAACAGCTTTTGTTAAAAAAAAAAAAAAAAAAGGTTAGATTTTCTTTACGCCTAATCTTCTCTATTTGAACCGGGTGACGATGGGATTTGGACAAACTTGTGGCAGCTTGAGTACACATTTTCATTAAAGCTGAAAGTGGACCGTAAATGCTAAGAAACTTTGAAATGCATGAAAAAATGTCAAAGAATTTACTTCTATGGCAACTTGTTATTTAATAAATAAATAACAATATATAAATAATAAATAATTTGTTTAAAAATAAATGGTGTAAGAAATGTTAAAAGAATATAAAATAAAAACTGTTGTTTTAATACCAAAAATTGTGATCTTGATCCAAAAAGGGGTTTAAAAAAAATAATTGATAGAAAAAACACATACAGTATAAATTCATGACATTGAACATCCATATTGATACATTTTCTAATTTTTATGAAAGCAAATGAGTGTATAAATTAAATAATACATAATATGATTTTTGTAAATCAGTGGATCCACACAGAGCTGTCACAAAAATGTTAAGTCAAGTCATTAGAGCTCCACACTGTAAAAGTGCAAACCGTAATACTTTCATTACGATGTGAATAACATACCTCAGTCAGCACATAAAGGTGTCAAGAGCAGTAGAAGACTTTTGCATTAATTGTAGCATTTGAAGCATTGATTCATAAGGCTGGAGAGTTATCTCTGTGTCAAACACCGATATTTGACACTCCTTTAAAATGAAGCTACTTACAAATTAGACAGTGGATTCATGATGGCTATCGTAAAAAAATAAAAGTAAACACAGTGTGCATAAGATCCACGAGTCACCATATAGGAAAAAGCACTTAATCATATACCTGAATTCCATTCATCTGTCCATTTAGGAGTCTCTGTAGACCAACTAGGGACCATGAAGGTCAGTGGTGATCATTGTATTTATTCCTGTTTTTACATCCGTGGTAGGACCTCTGGTCAACATTCACATACTACAGGCAATTTGGCAACACCTACTGTATTACGCTAATCTACATGTCATTGGACTGTTTGAGGAAACCCACCAAGCACGGGAAGAACATGCAAACTCCATGCACACAGACCTAAGGCAAGAATTGAACCTGGACCCTGGAGGTACGAAGCGACAGTGTTAACCACTACACCATCATGCCTGAATTAAAGACCAAATAAACCATTTAGCCATTTAACCTGTCGAGTAAGAAGAGGTCGTCAAGCTTGATTCCTCACTTTCTGCGAGGTAAAAATAAACAATCACACCTTCTCTTATTCTTGCACCTGCTCCTATAGCCACTGCTTTTTGTCCTTCGTGTACTTTCATTATGGGACAGACAACTGCAACCCTGACCTGAATAAAGATTGAGGGAGTTCAGCCACAGCACAACCTCAGCACTGAAAGAATCAAAACTATGAAACATTTCTGAATTCTTTATTCATTTGTACCACCCACTGGAAATGTCTAGTCTTTAAAGTGTGTATATGTACGTACTGTATGCAGAGTAATCATGGAAAAGCACAAATGCATATTTGCGTGCTCTTTCTGAGTGATGAACAGAACAAAGTTATTATACTGTATTATACTGTATATCCTCTTTATCGTTATGTAGAGTCCATGCCAGTCCATTTCAGTGGGTGGTACTTGGGTGACAATTTTTTTTTTTCACAATGTTTGGTTGAGAGGAGACGCTGAGGCACAATTAAACTCCTCACTGGACAGTTTTCAATAAGAATGAGAAAAAAAGACAGAAGAAATACAAAATGCAATTAAACACATCATTGTACGTAGGAAAGCTTCAGGGTGGGTGCAAGGGTCTTTTTTTTGTACATTCTTCTTTGTACATTCAAAACCATTTAACAGGCTGTACAGTGGAGAAATTCAAACATTCCTGGTTGATGTGCACACAGTTCTGTCCCACAGAAAAATACTTAATTTGTGTCTGTGTTCATTCATTCATTCAATGCAACCATGGGGGAGCGCAATCCAGTGTCTTCTTGTGCCAGTCCCAAATCTGGATAAATGCAGAGGGTTGTGTCAGGAAGGGCCTCCG
>JAQQZS010000012.1:5568208-5578226 GCA_030068045.1 Platyallabes tihoni
TAGATATCCGTACAGCAGAGACTTTGACTATCTTTAAACGACGACTCAAGACGCATCTGTTTCTCCAGTACTTGGACAGTACTTTTTCTTTTTTCTTTTTTTAAACGTGTGTTACATCAACTAAAAACAGAACTTTGGCCCAATATCTTAGATTTAATATTGTGGTTAAAATCTAATATAGTACATTAAAAACTGGTTCCTGTGGATGCTATTCATTTATGTGAGTCTGTCATCTGCCGTTATTGCGAAATGTTGGTGTTAGATATGGGATGTTACTTCGCATACTAAGTAATCAAGACTATAGGAATAATGTGAGCGTGCAGAAATTTCCAAGTGCAGACCAAAGCTTAAAACTATATATATAATTATATATAACTATTATATATAACTACTATTATATATAACTTAATAATAAATAAAGACATGAGCAGACCTTGTAGGAATTAATGACTGAGTATTTGATACCGTAAAATTTTATGTAATATTTCAATTATTACAAAATTTTAGACACAGGAGTACCCACTCTAATACAAATGCATGTAAATAAGCTAGTTAAATTATAAAAAAGAATACTGAATAAGTATGACACTAGTGATGAGGCAGGACTGGTGGCAGAAAACCCAGTCTGGCTGGAAAACCCAAACAAGTCAAGTGTGGAATGTGACACACAGCTTTAGTCAGAGCAGTTTGGTGAGTTTCCTACTCTGAAGGAGAAGTATTAAAACTGTGAGGTGTAAAGGACATGATTGCTTGCGGGTGGAGTGAGGGATGAAAATGAAAAAACCCCAAAATAAATGTACTACACCTGAATCAGACTTGGCAACCTTCACATGTTTTGCATAGAACCTCAGAATTTTAACATTAGCGGATGCTGGAACGTGTTACATAACATACCAAAAGGTCTGTCTTTTTTTAGGAGGTTTAGGTCAGTATTAAGTAAGGCTCTCTTTAAGCTCTGTCCCCTTCCCCAATCTCACATTAGTAATGTTTTCAGCCCATGTTGGCAGTGAATAAAAAGGAACGCTACTACTCTAAAGTACGACACACTTGTAAAGTAAATTGAAAATAGACATCTATCTATCTAATAGACATTCATCTTTAGACATGAAATATTCTTGAATCTTCTTTCAAATATTCTTGAATCTTTTAATTCCTGAATAAAAAAAAAAAAGTTTACAACAAATTATATACAGTAGTATGTTATTGTTGTATATTGTTTTGTTTTTTTTAGATCTTATTTCATTTTATTTTCTTATTATTGTCTTTTTTTTGTATTTAACATTTACTGTTTAATGTGCTTTATAAAACAAATTTGACTTTACTTGACTTACCAACGTGACTTGAACTGATGTACCTTGACATAGGAACCAGGAAGCCTTCGGCTTAAGAATGTAAATTGCAAATAATTTGCCGCGGCATCTGAAGCATTTTCGCCATACAAGAGAATGACCCAAGCTGAACCGAGTGCTGGCTAAGGTGCATTTGTGTCCGGGAAAGCACCTTAATTTACTAAGCTCACGTGTATGTCGCTCTGGATAAAAGCATTGGGCAAATATGTAAAATGTAAATGTTTAAAAAAAATCTCTCAGCTCCAAGAAAAGAAAAAGAAAAAAAGTCTTATTAGTAAACATTTGCTCCAAAGGTTTATTTACACCAAATGTTCTCCTAGAAAAACAATGCTATATACACATATACTGTAAGGAGACATGACACTTATGACACTAAAGAGACACTTCGGATTTACAGCGACGCATCGTTTGTACCTGTTCATTCACAAATGAGTTAAATCACCAGATCTTTGCTAAACTGAAAAAGGGCTTGAAATTCATTCTGACACATTTGGGCTGGCAATTAGGTGCTGTGTTAGCACATCTCGTATCTGGTGTGTAGCATCATTAATAAGCCTGTATCTTCAGTCGCTTTCTCTGATGCTCAAATTAATCTTTAGACATTTAAACTACCTCATTAAGTGCCAGCACTGAAAATATTCAGACTTACTGTGTGTGTGTAAGCTTCCTCCAGGCAGGGATTCACACACATACACTTTCATTTAAACTTTCAGTATGGCACTATAGAAGACTATGACGTCAAAGAGGTTTCTAAATCGGGGCCTGCTGCACTATGTTTGCCTTTCTTGTAGTTTCCCTTAACTCAGTCTAACATCTAAGAATCATCGAAGCAGAGTAGAATATTTATAACGCCTTTATTTTGTGCTTACGCTGAAGTGATTGTGATTGTGCATATGAAGCTACGCTTCCCTCCGTAGGGGTCGGAAATAATGGCCATTCGGTGTGCACTTCAGTGTTATTTTTCAAAACCAAGAAGAATTCCTGCCTCACACCCATTGTTCCTGTGATAGGTTTTACATCAAGACCCAACGCAACCCTAAATTAATGACTCTAAGCAGCAAGAAATTTCAATATGTTGACTGGATTGTGAATTAACCATTTACACTTATTATTAGTAGTAGTAGCAGTAGTAGAAGTCGTATTACTTTTTATACAATTATATTTGATTTATCATCTTATCAAATTTCTTAGACTTGATGTTAGGTCTGTTCAGCATATTTTTATATAGAAATTTGACTAGAACAGGTTCTGATTGTGAAACTGTATATTGTGTAGCCTGTAATCAAGATTACATATCTTGGAGATTCTCCCCAATTTTCCCACAATTTTTTTTATCATAGCCAATTCCTCCAACTCTCTGTTCAGTTAGTCTCCCATTAAAGCAACAACTACTACGTTGGACTACTGTTCGGAAGATTCCAGGTTTCAAGCACCAAGCTGCCACTGTTGGGACCTTAAGCAAAGCCATTAACCCTCAACTGCTCATACACTGTATTGCCAAATTCTTACTCCATAGGGTTTAATATGATTTGACCCACCCTTAGCTATAACAGCTTCAACTCTTCTGGGAAGGCTTTCCACAAAGTTTAAAAGTGTTTTTATGAGAATTTTTGACCATTCTTCCAGAAGCGCATTTGTGAGTTATTTTCTTCCACACAAAACCCACTCATCCATGAGTCTTCATGGACCTTGCTCTGTGCACTGGTGCGCAGTCATGTTGGAGCAGGATGGGGCTGTGCCCAAACTGTTCCCACAAAGTTGGAAGCATGAAATTGTTCAAAATGTCTTGGTATACTGAAGCATTAAGAGTTCCTTTCGCTGGAAATAAGGGGTTGAGCTCAACTCCTGAAAAACAAACCTACACCAGTTCCAACATAACTGCGTACCGGTGCACAAAGCAAGGTCCATAAAGACATGGATGAGCAAGTTTGGTGTGGAAGAACTTGACTGACCTGCACCAGTCATAGAACCCCGATAGCAACCTGATAGAACATCTTTGGGATGAATTAGAGTGAAGACTGTGAGCCAGTCCGTCTCGTCCAACATCAGTGTCTGACCTCACAAATGGTTAGCTACTAACCATGGATGACGAGGAATATAACATGCTTCCTGAGGGACATGATGGCAGTTACTTTGGAAATGCTGTTCATGCAACTATGAGGAACGGCATGGAACAATTGGAGGAAAGCCCCATACATGCATGAGTGCTCTGGCACCCCTGATTGGCTAGTGTCACTATAAATGAAGAGAGAGTGCAGGCATGCCATCCCTTCCCACGGAGAGAGCACTAGACTCCCAGACACACACGCTGTAGCATTACCAGGGAATTGGCCCGAATCGATTAGGACAAATGTGGTTCTGTTGCACCACATGTGATCCCTTATCCTGAGGTGCTTTTATCTACTTATACCACAGACATTTGCCAGCAGTAACATTTGAAAGAAAAATACTAAGAAATAGTATATTTGAATCTGTTTAGAGTTACATTTGCTGTGTCTTCTTTTATGTAATATCCATGAATCAGGTCAGTTCCTGTTATGACTTAAATTTATAGCCGCAGGAGTTGCTGAATAGTAGTAAGGAGACAGAAAGGCGGTTGGTGTCAAAAAACAGCCATAGGCAAGTTAACTTGGAAGATAAGGAAGAGCTTCAATGGTTATTCATAACTCTTGACAGGTAGGTTTAAAAAAGTGTAAACACTCAATCACTCTTTTTATATCTTGTACAGCGTTGCAAGAGGCCAGGAGAATATCCCAGGGGACTCGGGGCACAAGGTGGGGTACACCCTGAATTGGGTGCCAATTCATCGAAGGGCACAAGCATGCACACACACACACACACACACACAATGTGCATTATGGAAACACCAATTAGCTTAATCCGTATAAAAGCCTCAACACCTTCCCAATAATGATCCTTTTCATGGTTTGGCCAAATATGGGGCAGGACCACAAGTCCCATCAAATACTGGACATCACATGCTCCCTACAGTACATGCACCATGTCACATGACTGTCTTTGGAGTAATAAGCAGTAGTACAGTATTTAATTCACATCACAACATGAAGGACTCAGTGCCTTTATTTAGTCTCTGGTTGGCATTTGTAAACCCTTGTCTATATTTGTGTTTTGCATTTGGGATCATAGTTCATGTTTAGGTGTTGAAGGTTTTTTGCTGTTGTTTTTAGATTTTCAGATCCATCTACAAGCTGCAATCCATGGAGAGCAGGATCTCATTTATTTCCAGATTTCAGTGCATCAACACCAATATATATATATATATGATAAGTTTTACTGCATGTTCCTAACTCCATTGTGTTCTGCAGCTGTGCTTCTCCAGACTAGCATGAAATTCTGCCCTTGACATTACAGCACATGACAAATGATTGTCGTGCAGTTCTGTGAAGAGAAATGACCTGTCTTCTCACCCATCTTTGATCATGAGCAGACCAAAGAATCTTCCACATCTCCTGTCATTTTGTCTTGTTTTATCTTTGATCTGGTGCATTCAAAGTCTCTCAGATTGTTCTTTTGAAGATTTATATCTGTATTTCTTTACTGAATTCTACTAATCCTTAAAACAACAACAACAACAACAACACCAATAATAATAATAATTATTATTATTATTATTATTGTAAGAACAAGTAGAAGTAGAAGTGCGTGCTGTGTAATAAACCGGTGTTCCATTCAGGGTATATTCTATTTTTACAACCAGTGTTCCTGGCATTCCGGTAAGGATCATGTGGATTCTGGCTAAATGATCCTTACCAGGATAAAGTGTTTACTGAAGATGAATTAAAGGGCACCTGCTATGCAAAATTCACTCACACTCTGGGTGTGCGTGTACAAACAAAAAGATTATCAGGAAAAACAATAACTGTTTTTTGTCCTTCTCATTTTTTTGTATTGTTCACAGCTTAAACAAGGCAATTAGAGTTCCCCCCTATTGTGACCTCATATAAGAAATTCCCCTCCAATAAACTTTGAGGTATAAGATAATGCCTTATCATAGGGCCTCTTCCTTCTTTTTTACTTTTCATATGGAGTTTAATATTTTCTTTAGTGGAAACTTTGCTAGCTTTGGCCATACAAGCCTTCTGCTTTTATCAAGCTTGAATAAAATCTTAAAACCTTGAATTAGTGTTTAGCCATGCTGCCTCGCATCTACGTGCTTGTGGGATCGAATCTCACCTCCTGTCCTTATTTGCGTGGAGTTTGCATGTTCTCCCCGTGCTTGCCGAGATTCCTCTCGGTACTCTGATTTTCTCTCACAGTCCAAACAACATGCATCTGAGTGTGTGAGAGAGTGTGTGTGTGTACGTGTTTGCTTTTGTGGCCTGCAGTGAGTTGGCACCTCATCTAAGGTGTACCCGGCCTTTGCCCTAAATTTCCTGGGATAGGCTCCAGGATTACTGCAGTCTGCAGATAATAGATGGATGGATGAATCACCTAGTAGTCTGATGAACATTCAGCACCACAGTACATCATGTCAAGCATTCCGATATACAATATATATATTGCAATTTTTAAAAGCTATATATATAAGCTTTGAAAAAAACAGAAGATCTGATATAAGAAATTAAGATTTTTCAATAATAAATTTATTTATTCCAATAAATACTGCAACTGTGCTGTCCTGTACCATTAGGTTTTTAATTTGTTCTATCAACACCGAAAAAAAAAAAAACACTAAAACCTCTAACCAGCACTGTAGATGGAAGTCATCATAACTTAATTATGCAGGTTTAATTCATGACATTAAAAGAATAATGTATTCGCATTCACCTTATCACTCCTGGCTGTTCAGTTGTCCGCCCCGGTCTCTGATGTCCTTCTTTTCTTTTTCAAAGATTATGACTACTCAGGGCTTTCTAAAGTGAGTTTCAGGAGGCAGTGCAGAAATAGCCTAAATTTGCCCCAGTGTGTGTATACAGTATATACACTATATGGACAAAAGCATTTGGCCAAACCTGCAATGAATTCTATCCAAATACATATACTTCAACATGGAGCTGGTCCCCCTTTTGCAGCTATAACAAAACTCCTGCCAATGGGAATTCGTGCCCATTCATTCTGTAGAGCATTTACTGTATGAGATCAAGAGGCACCGATGTTGGATGAGAAGGCCTGACTCGCAAATCTCCGTTCTAGTTCGTTCCAAAGGTGCTCGATGGGGTTGAGTTCAGGGCTTTGTGCGGGCCAGTCAGCTACTTCCACACCGAAATTATCAAACCATGTCTTTTTCTCCCACACTACCCCACTTCTCTGTTCTCTGCACTGGCTTCCTGTAGCTGCCCTCATCAAATTCAAAACGCTGATGCTTGCCTACAAAGCCAAAAATGGCCCAGCACTCACTTACCTCTCAGCTCTAATCACACCGCGCACCACACCACGTTCCCTCCGATAATCCAGCACTGCTCGGCTGGTCCCACCATCTCTCAGGGATCGATGGAAACTACAAAGCACTTTTGTAAGTCGCTCTGGATAAGAGTGTCTGCCAAATGCCTAAATGTAAATGTTTATAGTCTTGTTTATAGGGACAAATAGAAAAGCATGACAAACTGTTGTCACAGCATAGCACTGTCCAAGATGCTGAAGCATGAAGAAGCCCTTCACTGGGGATAAGGGACCTGATTGAAACACCTGAATTTAATAATTAACAGGTTTGGCCAAACACTTTTGTCCATGCAGTGTATGTTTGTGCTGCTCTAGATTGTATTCTTGTGTATCACGCTGTATCCCCAGGACAGGCTCCATATCCACCTACCACTCAGACTGAAATAAATTTCTTACTGAAAACCGTATGCCTTTATCTTCATCACCTCATCATTTTTTTCCTACATCCTCCCTTTGTAAAGCATGCATATGCACACTGTGCAATCTGATAAGTTCTTAATAATTATGATGCAATTGTTGCCACATTAGGCCTAACCCCAATGGGATTTCCTGAATAGTCATGACCATAATCTGAACGGATGAATCTAATCATGGGAATATTTCTGTAACATGTCGGGTGAATTTAAAGATCTCTCATGACATAATTTAATAGAGTTTCTCTGAAGAGGGAGGGGTACCCTGCCTTGTGCCCGAAAGTCTCCTGGGATAGGCTCCAGGTCCCCCGCGACCCTGATCAAGGATGAAGCGGTATAGAAGATGAATGAATGAATGAATGAAGAGGGAGGGATTAAAGTATCCAAATTTGTGCCTCTTTATGCTATTGCCTGGTGTTAAGAAATGACACATCAGAATTGATTTATTTCTCGCTGTGGATTCGGTCATGAGGTCTCTGGGATTTCTGACTCAGAGTTGAGGGAAAATTGTCAGTTCTTTTTGAAGCACCTCAACCATGACTTCAGCTTAAAACTGTGAACCAGTAGAGAGAGAGAGAGAGAGAGAGAGAGAACCGAGTTTCCTGTGCATCAATCAGGGAGAAGTGTCGTGAGGGAAGGAGGAAGAAGAAGAGGCGTCGTGGGGAAGAAAATCCGAAAACAATCCCAGCTGATTGTGCTTGTGTGTGTGTGTGTGTGTGTGTGTGACTCATATTTTGTTTCCAATACTGGTATATTTGGTATATCCCTATTCTGTTTTATGACTCAGTGTGAACTGACATATGGAACATGATGTCTTTTTCTCTCCCTCTCTTCATATACTTACTTAAAAAAAAAAAAAATCTACATATTTAATTTCCTTGTCTTGCAAAATCTCTTTAAAATGTAGGTGATTCTTGTGCAACCTGTTAGGATATTTGGATCTCTGACAATGTGTGATTTAGTATAATCTGTGTCAAGCATAGACGTGTGTGTGTTCGTATAGAGATTGCTGTCTTATGTAATATTTAAATGTGAGTGTAGTCTGACTTTGCACGCTAGAATGGGTTTTTCAGAGGAGTCGAAGACAGGAGGAAAGATATGCAGGGAAGACATGACAGTGAAAGGGAGGGGAGCTGTGAAAAGGGAGGCGATGGAGAGAAAGAGAGAGAGAGAGAGAGAGAGAGAGAGAGCGCACTACTGGAATTATGTAAAAAAAAAAAAAAGGTGCGTGGGAGAGAAAAGCAAAGACATAGAAAGAGAAGGAAACCGAGAGAGGGAGGGTAATAGAGCAAAAGATGTATTTATAGAATATTGATACCCATATGTATATACATCATCAACTCTATATGTGCATGGGAATTATACAGACGTTATAGACATCAATATAGATTTGTTAAATTAACATTTTTAGGATTTAAAAAAATCATGAGAAACAAAAGAAATAGAGGTTTTCATTTGTTATTAAGTGATACTATTTAACTATTTAAGATTTTCTTCTGTTTTTTTTTCTGTTTTCTGTTTTTTTTTACCCCGCCGTTACAATGGGTGCCAGTAATTCTGGAGTTTACTCTAGGTTTGTGTATCTATCTTCTTACACTAGATTGTAGCTGTTGACAGAAGAATCTATAAGTTTTCCACTAGAGGAAGAGCTCAAAAGCCCTTGACGTTGGCATTTTTCCTTTGAGTGTTTTAGATACGATATTTTCACCGACGTTTGTGAAGGTCTGCTCAATCCTGTGGGAAATCTAGGAAGGGTAAAAACAGGAAGGGTGAGTGGCATTCGGGGAAAAGCTGTTTGTGTGTGTGTAGGGGGGCATCTAATTTTAGATCTGGTGAATAGCATAAATGCTGTTCATCTGTTGTAGGTCTATTTGTCCCTTAAGCAGAATAATTAGCTTCTCTCTCTTTCTCTCTCTCTCTCTCTCTCTGTCTCTCCATAGAGCACGCTCGTGCTCGCAGAAAGAGCTTTGCCACAGTGAGGCAGAGAAGCATGGAAACTCCGCCCACTGCCCCTCCACAGCAATTTCGTCAGTCGGTGAGTACCAGTGGCTCCACCCCTCTTCATGCATCCTTTCAGTAACCGATGTCTTTCTCTCTTTTCCTCTCTCTCTCTCTCTCTCTCTCTCTCTTGCTCTCTCTCTCTCTCTCACTTTGTTAGTCTCTTTATTATCTATCAAATGTATTATAGCCGATTAAAGTTTGATAGAGCATCTAAAACAAGGACAGTAATATGACATTGATAAGCTGATGAACTGCAGAAGTGAATAACTGCATTATTTCCAGGGTCTGGGGATAATGAATGGAATGATGATCACCGCTGCTGTATATTTACATTTATAGCATTAACCAGAAGCTTTTATCCATAGTCACATACAGATTTATTACATAAAAACACATCCTCACATTAGGATGTCTAGTCTAGAAATACAATATAGCTAATAAATAGACCAATAAAACCCTGTCCAAAGGAATATAGGAAAACGTTATGGGAAACGATTCTCGTGACCGGTTGTGAAGCACGTGTGTCAAACACGCCAAATATTTTGTCATGTATAACCTCAGACAGGTGACGTCAGCCAGTGAGGTGCACCTGGAGGTTATAAATAGGCATGAACCGGAAACAGCCTCAGGTCAATTTCGTCTGAAGGATGTCCAGTCACGCATGCAGTGCGGCCTAGGGGTTCCCGCTTTTTCAGGGAACAGGGTTACAGCAAAGTAACCCGAGACGTTCCCTTTCAAAAGCTTTACTTGATGCTGTGCTGAAAAGTTCTATGGGAATGAGAATACCCACTCCGCCGTACTGCAAGTGCCTGGACCCCCAGGGTTGTGTAGTGTGCGCACAGTACCCCTAGGAGT
>JAQQZS010000012.1:5597062-5608443 GCA_030068045.1 Platyallabes tihoni
AGACTAAAGTTATTACCCGCCACAGCCGAATTTTACCCGCATTTGGCGGGTGGGCGGGTGCCAATGTCAAGCCCTGAAGTACAGGCCGAAAACTCATCCTGGAGGAAGCCTGGAGTACTCTTCCTCAAGACTGCATTACAAATCAAAGAGAGTCTGCCCTTTGGAAGCAAAGAAGACTTTTGATCAAAATGGGGGATGGGAGTGGGCAGTTGTTTCCCACCAGTTATCATCCAAAATATTTAACCTAATGGCATTAACATTAACAAACCCATCCCTTTTTAATGTAGTTACCAAATAGTAAACTTTATGATTTGGAAATGTAAATATATATAAGCGGTAATAAGTAACAAGCTCTCAACTTTACAGACATGAATTTGGTAAATTTGCCACTGGTGGAAAATTCACAACTGCCTTCCCTGCAGCAGGAGAAATAAAACCTCTGATGTAACTCACTGTAACTCCTAGCAGGACTAATGCACCTCAGAATGAACGATTTTTTCAGGGGAAAAAAAAAAACTTACTTCTTGTTATCAACACAGCTTGAAATTTAAATAGCAAAGAAGGTTGCGATGACAGTATAGCAGCTAATTAACTCATCTGTTAGAAAAGTGATTTGATTTTGCGCAGCTGTTTGCTACATTTATTGAAAAGAGAATTGGGGCTAGGACTCATTAGCCAGTGTGATTATTGTGGTTCTTGCCGAGTAAAGACTGTAGTCTGATAAGATTAGTCATGCTGAACCTTGAATGACCCTAATCACGCTTCAGCAATAGGTGTAAATTATGAGTAATTTCCATAATATCCTAGATTATTCCAGAATATTGATGCTGCATAGATTTTAACAAAGTGGTTTAGTCGATAGCTTTGTATTGTCCTTTATAAGCCTTTGTTATGGTTATGTAGGTGCACTTGAAATACCTTAGAACAAGCCAACCATGAATTGGCAGCTTTAGCTGAGTCTCATTAAAAAGAGCTGCCTGAAGTGTGGCATTCAAACTAGGAATGTGGCAACAGCTGGACACTGAGTGAATGCTAAACTCTTTTAGTTGCACATGCGATCATAGTTGCTGTAGTAGACCCCTTTCCTAAAAAAAAATAAATAATTTGTCTATGATTGTTGTTTTTCTTGACATTAAATTAATTGCATAAACTGGTCAGTAAGCGAAATTTTTCATTGTGGCATTTTTCAGAGAGGCAAGGTAC
Organism: Platyallabes tihoni; assembly: GCA_030068045.1. Classification (NCBI taxonomy): domain Eukaryota; kingdom Metazoa; phylum Chordata; class Actinopteri; order Siluriformes; family Clariidae; genus Platyallabes; species Platyallabes tihoni. The sequence continues at coordinate 5,598,266 of JAQQZS010000012.1, forward strand.
AAAAAGGAGTCAAATTTAATAATCAGTGGCATAGCGGCCTCGCATCTCCATGGTCTAGGTTCTATTCCTGCCTCTGGTCTGTTTGCATGTTCTCCTTGTGCTTGGTGGGTTTCCTCCGGGTATTGCAGATTAGGTTAATTGACGTAAGTCTCCTGGGATAGACGCCAACCCCCCCCTCCCCGACCCTACGCATATACAGGATAAGTGGTATTCAGAATACGTAATAAGTGCAGATTACACAAGCTTTATCTTATGTTTTGGTCATTTTGACAAAATGATGCAGGATAACAGTCGCCGGGTGGACAATGTTCTTAAATTGTGGATTATCGAGGCGCGGGATCTTCCACCTAAAAAGCGCTACTACTGCGAGTTGTGCCTTGATGACATGCTGTATGCGCGCACCACCAGCAAGCCTCGAACAGACACGGTGTTCTGGGGTGAGCACTTCGAGTTCAACAACCTCCCGGCTATCCGAAGCCTGCGCCTGCACCTGTACAAGGAGACGGACAAGAAGCGACGCAAGGTCTGAGTGATGACAAAAAATAATTCTAATGTTTTTATTTATGCATTAATATGCTGACACAAATGTATTTTATTTGGCAGCGTTGTAATGGATAAGTATCATAGTTGTACTGTTGCACTGTACTGATTGAGGATGTGTGTTTTTGACAGGAGAAAAGCACATATCTCGGTTTGGTCAGCATTCCCATCTCGAGCATCACAGGTCGTCAGTTTGTGGAACAGTGGTACCCAGTCATCCAGCCCAGTGTCCTTGCAAAGGGTGGAGGTGTGGGCAGTGGAAAGGTCATTAATGCCTCACTGAGGCTCAAATCGCGCTATCAGACTATGAGTATCTTGCCCATGGAGCTGTATAAGGAGTTTGCAGAGTATGTGACGAATAATTATCGCACTCTCTGTGCTGTCCTGGAGCCACTGTTGAGCGTGAAGAGCAAGGAGGAAGTGGCCTGCGCTCTGGTGCACATCCTACAGAGCACCGGCAAAGCCAAGGTCCGTGAGTGCACTTCCTCCTAAACTTTGCACCATTTTGAGTTTCAGAAATATACAGTAGCAGGGGTAATTACCTCAGCACTTAAAAGACTCATTGGGTTTTCTGGAAATGAGTTGTGAGGATAATTTTGGGAAATCAGATTAGTCTTCCTTTTGTTTTTGATAAACTTCTACACCTAAAATCTCTAAGCAGATCATAAACTCTAAGCTGTTTATCATTTTAAATGTGTTGGGCACAAGTAAAATTAGGTTTGAGAGGACTTGTGTTTGTTGTGCAGGATTTTCTTTCGGACATGGCATTATGTGAGGTGGATCGATTCATGGACAGAGAGCATCTCATCTTCAGGGAGAACACACTGGCGACCAAAGCCATAGAGGAGTACCTCAAACTTGTTGGACATCGCTACCTTAAAGACACGATTGGTATGTGGTTAGGGTGGTGATTATCATATCTAGCTTGGTCTGACCAGACACAACATTATAGCTTTAAAAAAATTCTAAAATATTTAATTGTCAGTTTAGACAAACATAAAAGAAACTTGAAATTAATTTTCCTTCTGGCAATTATGGGATGCAAGCTTGATCAGCTCAGTCTGCTTGGGCTTATTGTATCTGTTTGGAAAAAGCTGGATTTTTCAGTTGAACATGTAAGAGATTTCTGAATTAGAACATGATGCTGGTGATGATGCCCTATTACTCATTGAGGGAATTAAGCATAGGAGGTTGGCAAGAATTATGTTAATGGCATTGCCCTTGTTGATAATAGACATGATCTGTGTGTGTGTAGGTGAGTTTATACGTGCACTGTATGAGTCAGAGGAAAACTGTGAGGTGGACCCCATGCGAACCCCACCTTCCATGCTTCCAGACCACCAGGCCAACCTACGCATGTGCTGTGAACTTGCACTTTGCAAGATTATCAACTCCCATTGGTATGTTATTCCCTACAATCTCTTTTTTTCTTCTGCTTCATGTTTTTTTTTCTTTTCAGGCCAAAACATTTGGCCAAAACTTTTAGCAATCTTGAGACCTTTCACTCTACTTGATTTCTGCTGATCTAGCCATTCTTTCAAGTTTTTACTACAGTCAGCAATCCGATCAAGAAATTTAAATTGACAAGAACAAGGGCTGCAAAAAGATGCTGAGAAACACCCAGAGTCCCATCAGTTTCACTGTCTGCTGAAATTATAATAACAGATTGAACTTGCAACGTTAAAATCAAGATACACATACCACTTAAGGAATATCCATTAAAGTCATTTATTGATCATGTACAGTATGAAAAACAGATTATCAAGTCAGGTGTTCATGAGACATTGGATTGCTAATTTCATTTGCATTGCCATGGCAATTCATTGGATATTTATAGTCATCTGAGCTCAGTATTAATGTGAAAAAAAAAAAGAATTAAAAAGATGGCCCTAGAACCAAGCTATGTGGGACACCATAATTTACTTTTATATGTTCTTATATATTTTTCTTTGTATTGACAAATTGATAGTGGTAGTCATTTTAAAGAATCGTTACAGCCTATATCTTGCTAATATGCTTAAGCAAAACAAGCAAAACACAGGGATTAAAGTTTTCTCAATCACATTTTGAGAATTGTAGCTATGTACCCAAAGGAAAATGAATTGCACAAATCTACAAGTATACAGAATTGTGAAATAAAGGTATTTTTTCCTCTCCCTTAACTGCAAAACTACTTTAAATGTATCAGTTATAAGAAGTCTGTATAAAACAGTGGAAAAGCCCAGTGCCTAAAAAAAAGGCAAGAAAGCTGCACCCTGATTAATTGTACATTATTCTGTATGTTTAGTACTGTAGTTCTTATTTACTATTCTTACACTTTCTACAGTGTTTTTCCACGGGAGCTGAAGGAAGTGTTTGCATCGTGGCGTGTGCGTTGTGCTGAACGAGGTCGTGAGGATATTGCAGACCGGCTCATCAGTTCATCGTTGTTCCTGCGCTTCCTGTGTCCAGCCATCATGTCTCCATCCCTGTTTAACCTGACTCAGGAGTACCCATCTGAGCGCACATCCCGAACCCTCACGCTCATCGCCAAGGTGGTGCAGAGCCTGGCCAGCTTCTCCAAGTCAGTCACTAGAGTCCACTGCCATCCAGGCCGGATCCATACTCACCATCCAGGCGCAAATCATACTCGCTGTTCAGGCCTAAGCCATAATCACAACACTTCAGTATCCTTACTCAATCCATACTTGCCACTCAGTCCCAAAGCATACCATCCAGCATCCTTAGTTGATCCATACATCCGCACCCCTACTTATATTTACAATCCAATATCAAACAATCATTACTAAATTCCAGTGACCTGACTCAAACAATAACTGTTAAAAAAAAAAAAAAGCTAATTATATTCATTACCCACATCCAAACCACTTTACTACAATCCAGGATTATACAGGAATTAAGTAAAACATACTCCCAGTTCAGCCCAAAATTTAGACATCCCCTTCATCCAGCCCATCTGCACCCTCTGCACTAAATATATTTCCTATCTGTGGAGCAAGTATTGATTAATTATAATTATCAGTTTGTCCCTGAGATATCAATAGGAAGAAATCTTTAGAGAAATTACTACAGAAACAACCTCAGCAGCAAACCCATCCTCATTGGGTGATATCAGATAGAAATAGCAGGTAGTGATTTGCAGTCATACTCTTTATTATGAGGCTAGGAAAGTTGTTTAAGTTAATACAAAGTCAACTTTTGTTGGTGGTGGCTCAACTGCTTGTGGGAATTTCAGCCCTAAACTATTGAGCGACTGCAGTCACAAGCCATCAGAGAAAAAACTTCCTGTATCAGCCAAGTCCTTCATGGTCATGTGGTTCACATATTTTTCTCAAGCAGACTACATGGGGCCATTCTCAGCAGCAGTAGACGCCTACATGAGACAAGATCTCCAACCAGAAGCAGGGCAGTAGGATGTGTTCGACAGGTCCGGTGGGCAGAATGGGTCAGGATCTCTGGAAACTCAGGAATGCCATGAGTAGATCAACACAGAGAGCGAGAGAGAGAGAGAGAGAGAGAGCAATTACGTATGGTCATAGTCACATAATGTATACGGTTTATGCATATTTAGTGCAGAGTGCAACCAGTGACTCCAGCAGGACTAACTATGACAGCATAACTATACTCCAACATTCCAACCAAAGCCATATTTACCATCTATGCCCAACCCATAATTAATCTCTAGGATCCCTATTTAACTCATTCTTACCATTTAGGCCTATCTATTGCATCTCATCTAACCCATGCCTAATCACCCAGGCCATACCCACAGTGAAGGTCCAAGGCATCCCTACTCAACACAAGCCAGCCATCTAGGCCTAACCCATTTTAACCATTTAGACCGCTACAATATTTTCTAATCTGGGACATCACTACTAAGCCCAATCTACAATAAGGCATGTACATATGCTTAAGATCCAAGCCACACTCAAACTACCATCAAGGCCAAATACATGGTCACCATCAAGGCTCATACTGTAGCATACTCATTAATCTTTGACACCTGATTAATGACAGGTGTCAAAACCAACAAAAGCAAGATAATACCCATTCCTAAGATATCTGGCATGCCTACCCAACCTAACTATCCATGTCCATCCCATGCTTACTATTCAAGCCCAAACTATGCTAAGTAACAAGACCCAAATCATTTCTCTCCAGAATTCCTGCACATGTCAATCTCACCATCCATGCCCTTACCATAACCAATCTGGGAATGCTACTCAACCAACTCATCTTCCAGGCCCAAATCCAAATGACTAAACTCCAGTGTCCCAACACAAAACATGCTTTACCATTCAACCCTGTGCCATGTGTCCATTATTACTACCTACTTGACGGTAGTAAACTGTCATCCCCTACCTCGCCCTACCTGGTCTCACTGTTAAATACCAATCCGTAGTCATTAGACTAAATGCAAACCATAGTAAATCCATTTAGAACCAGTAAATCCATTTCATATACCCTACGTACAGTATGCTCATTAAAATCGATTCTCTATTCTAATCTATTTTCTGCTGATTTATTTGCTATTCTGTCCCACTAGACAGTGCATTAGGATCTCATTATCTAAAATCCACTCTCGCCCCATTTTTTTTTTCACTTGTCATGTTCCAGGCTCTTTCACAGTAACTGTGTATAACGTCAGGCTTTTCCTGTACATGCTTTTCATCACAATTTCAGAAACATTCTCATTTAGCTTTGCTCTCCAGCACTGAGGAATGTTTGTGTGTGTGTGTGTGTGTCTGTGTGTTTGTGTGTGTGTCTGTGTGTGAGCGAGTGTGGTGAAGAGTTTAACTGCTGCTCTATCGCTGTTCCGTCTGTGTCTGCATCGCGCTCATCATCTGTCTCTCTTTCTCTTTAATCCCTCCTTTTCTCTGTCACCCATCGACCACTCAACCCTCTTTCCCCTTCATCTTCCTGTTCTTTTCTCTCTCTCTCTTTCTTTTCTCTGTCACATTTGTCTTCTATCATTCTCTTTCCCTCTTCTCTGCCTGTCAAATTTTCCCTTTTCTATCTCCTTTGCTTTTCCCTTTTTTTCCATTCTGTCTCTCTCTCTCTCTCTCTCTCTCTCTCTCTCTCTCTCTCCCTCTCTCTCTCTCTGTGGTGCTCCACCTCTCTCTCTCTCTCTCTCTCTCTGTCTCTCTCTCCCACACTCCTCTTTGCTCTGTGTATTCTGTAGGTTTAGTGGTAAAGAGGATCATATGATGTTTATGAATGAGTTCCTGGAGATGGAGTGGGGATCCATGCAGCAGTTCCTCTATGAGATCAGTAATGTGGACTGTGGTAGTAACGCGGGTGCATTCGAGGGTTACATCGACCTCGGCCGAGAGCTCTCAATTCTACACAGTCTGCTCTGGGAAGTTATGGCCCAACTGAGCAAGGTAACAAAATATCCGAAAGTCATACATTACATGATACAGTACTTAGTCTAATTTTCATGACTTAACTTTTTGTGACAGATTTTACAGTAAATTTATCATGTTGATTATAATTTGCCTTAGATGTGATTTTTTTCACACAGTGAATGTCTCTGCTTTGATCGAGTCATTGGATTTGCATGTGCTATAGGGGAAAGGGCATCGATTCCATTTATAACAGATGCTGGCTGTGAAAATATCTGAGATTTTCCCTGTGTTGCAATCGGAATAACATATTTAAGACAATTTACTTTTTTAATTTATTTTTGGGGGTAGTAATAATTTAAAATGAAAGAATTTAATTGTGGTTAAGAAACTTGCAAATAAGAGCAGGGTTTTGTTCAGGAAAGTAGTATTCACCAATCAGTTATGACATTACGATGCAAAATATTACACCCAGTATTATGTATGATCCAGGGCAGCTCTATCCGTTTGGACTCCACAAGACCTTTGGGGGTGTGCAGTGGTGTCTAGCACAAAGACATTGGCAGCTGTGGGTTGCAGGGTGTGTCCTTGGATCGGACTTGTTAGTCCGGTGCATCCCATGGGTGATAGATCAGATTTGGATCTGGGGAAATCGGAGGTTCGGTCAGCAGCCTTGAACAGTTTGCCTGCTGGGCCAAGTGCATGACAGGTTGTGGTGCACTGAGTGTTCTGGTGCCTTCCTGTTGTGGTTAGCATTGACTTTTTCCAATAGGTTCCTCTGCATTCTGTGGGGTCAGAATGGATTGATATTCTGTATAAGATAAACGGTAGAGAAGATGAGTGAATGAATAAATAATAATCTTTAATAAGAAGTTATTAAATCTTTGATAATGGCAGGTTGTAATTTCAACTGTTCCACTAGCTTCAAAAAATCAATGTGCCCTTGGCTGTGCTTAATGAATGCCTGGGGTTCCCCAGACCCCATTTTGCCATATCTGACCAAGGGTAAATAAAAATAAAATATGTGCCACAACAGCATAATTAAAGCACAGCCTGCATTTTTCTAGGGTGAGTTTCAGAGTTTTTATTTCATATGAACACCGTGTAAATGTGTAAACATGCATACTGTACATCTAACAGATCCTGTTGCTCTTGTTTTGTGCTACTTGCTTTTAATAAAGCATCGTCTGCTTCCCACACGAGTCAGAAGTCAAGTTTCTGAGGATCTTTGTCTAAAATTGTGGTAAAATTCTCCCTTGACAAAAAAGCGCCATAAATGTCCACTTCTGACATGACCTCTCTTCCAGTAGCAGCTTTCAGTGCCACAGAAAGGATTTATTCTGCAGTACAGTACTCAAAGGACTTCAAAAACCTGTGTAATTCATTTTTTTACGATGTCAAAAGTGCAGCTGTTATCGCACAGCACTTTGCAATTAGAAATGTAAAAACTGCAGATGTGTCAACAGTTACACTGCCCAAAGTGATATCTTAGCAAGTGAAATATCTCGAATCTAGTCAAATTTAACAAAAATTTTTATTATACGATAACAACAAACCTAATATAAGATCATTGAGCTATTTTCTAGACACATTTTAAGTAATAGTCATTTTAAGCATAGATGTCTTGTTTCAAGAAATAAATGCTTAAAAATGCTTTGCATTGTGTGTGCAATTATCTGCCAATAGAACAAGAGAATTACACATTTAAATATGTAGTAAAATATGAGGTGCTATGAAAAAGTTTCAAGACTAGTTTTGTAACGTGCCAACAGACGCACAGTCACAGGGATCACCCACCAGGGATCATAAGTCAGTGTGCCAAAAGACATCATCCTGTGCACATCAGGATCTGTGGGACTGGTGCTATTCTGACTATTTATGTTACCCTGTTTGCTATTTCATCATGGACAACAAGTTAGAACAAAGACTGAACATCAAATTCTGCGTGAAATTGGGCAAATCACCCACAGAGACATTTAACATAACTCGGAAAGTTTACTATGATGCTGCAATGAGTCGTACGGGGTGTTTTGATTGCCACGCGCACTTCAAAAGTGGAAGAACATCACTGGAAAACGATGAAAGATCAGGAAGACCTTTAAAGTGCTCAACCCCCGTAAACCATTCGCCAACTTGTGCATATTATTGCGTTACATTCTACAACATTGCTGCCATTGTTGGTATGTCATACGGAACAGTCCAGGCAATCCTCACGTGTGATTTGAAAATGCATTGTGTTGCTGCCAAGTGCGTCCCCAGGCTGCTGACCCAGGAGAAGGTACATCGCGTTGCCAAGACAGTCTGCCAAGAACTCAATCAACGTGTCATAGATGACCCGTTTTTTTTTTTTTTTCGTGTAGAGGATCATTGCCGTTGACGATCCTGAGACAAAGCAAAAGTATTCACAGCGGAAGAGCGCATCGTCTCCATGACCGAAAAAGGCGAGGCAGGTCCGCAGCTCGACCGAGTGCCTGCTCATTGTCTTTTTCGACATTCACGGCATTGTGCATTGGGAATTCGTCCAGAGGGGACAGACCATCAATAGCAATTCTATATCCAGGTTTTAAGGCATCTGATGGAGGACATACAATGAATAAAATAACTGCCTCTTTCACCATGGAACAATGTGGGAAACTAACTGCTATACTGTAGCTAACACTACAGTATAGCAGCAAGTTAACTAATTATTTAATTATTAATTAAATAATTAATTAATACTTACCTTATTCATAACCTCTCATTTTAGCTAGTGTGATGATAACACCATAGCTATAACAACAGACAGATTACAAGTATGTTAGGGCTTGTGTTTGCTCTGTTAATGTTTACAGTATACAGTATGTGTTAAAATTATGATAAAATCTCACCTTATATAGGTGTATACATGAACAGTATGCTTTTAGAGGATGTAGGCGATGTCGTGTTTGAAAATGTAGAAAGGAAAGAAACAACGTGTTGGGTGAAGAAAAATGAAAGTACTGTACATACTGTATACTGTAAGGAAAAATAAATGCACACTAACAAACTTTGTATTCCACCTCTCAGCTTTAATCAACTTAAATTAGTGATGGCCACGGATAAATTATTCAAGAGTTACCCAGAAATCGTTTTGAATATATTTTTTTCTCCGTATTGAATTTTAAAAATCGCATCCGTTCCAAAACAAAAGGCAATTTTAGGCTTATCAATAATTCCATATTCTATGAATATTTAAAGTTTTAAGCTCTCAGAATTCCATATGGAAACAGTAAAATATTAATGTAACATTTCTCTAATTTAACAAATGTGCACACTTAAATTTATTTTATGGAACAGTCTATATATTATAAAACACGAACAGACAATTTGCAGTGATTCTTTAGCAAAATAATTTCTATCCTTTTATCCCTAAGGAAAATATAGGCTGCTGATGACTTTTTTTAGAGATCATGCCTGTATGCATAAACATGATGATTACTAATATAAAAACAATGATTATTTATCTCATTTCTGTACCAGGATGCTATCTTGAAGCTAGGGCCTTTGCCCCGCTTGCTAAATGACATCAGCATGGCTCTGAGGAACCCGCAGCTGCACCGGCAGGCGAGTCACCAGCCACCTGAACGCCACCTCGCACGACCTCCCTATAGCCGTCCAGCCACTAATGACTTCCAGAGCCTGATGATGAGGGAGCAGAACAGGTATAAGAACACACATTAGACTCCATTCACAAATAGAGAAAGAAACTTGAGAATTGCATTGAATTATAGGGCAGACTATAATGTTGTAGAGAACTCAGAGAGCCTAATTTTCTTCATCCTGTAGGCTTTGCTATAGTTGAAAGCATAATGACTTTTGCAAAGTTCTGACATTTGAAACTCCTTTTGTAAATGCTAAAGAATGAAACACTTACAGAAACTTCACCATGTCAGCATAAAAACTTGTTTAAGTCAAACCGGGACTTTTGATTGTGTGCAGTCAAAAATATAGAACACAGTTATGAGAGTAAAAACTTAATTTCTCTACATAACCCCCTGCTACACTAAGGCACTTTTCCCAATGTTTTTTGGTAACATGAGAAATTTCATCGTAAGTCCCAGTTTGACTTGAACATCCCTGGTATAATATAATATGATATGATATGATATGATATGATATGATATGATATGATATGATATAATATAATATAATATAATGGATTGGCACCCTGTCCAGGGTGTACCCTGCCTCGTGCCCAAAGCTTCCTGGGATAGGCTCCAGGCCCCCCACGACCCTGAATACAGGATAAAGCGGTATAGAAGATGAATGAATGAA
>JAQQZS010000012.1:5612158-5623079 GCA_030068045.1 Platyallabes tihoni
GCACTGCATCCAGTGGCTGGGGGGTTTGGGCACTGGCTGGGAATCGAACCCGGGCCTTCCGCATGGCAGACGAAACATCTACCACTGAGCCACCAGTGCCCTCTTGACAAATCATTAGTAATATCCATTATGGTGTGAAGCACCTTAAAGCTGTAACTGTAGTGCATGGCACTCATTCCGAATGTCACCACCTGACGCACCACGCTCATTGCCCAAAAAGCAACCAGGCTAGGAGTGTTATTAGTCAGATTCATTTGTGTAAACAGAGGACAGTTAACATACAGAGGCATAAAACTGATGAACCACACCATGAATTTATGGGAAAGAGTAGTGAAAGCTAGGTTGAGGGTGAGAGGTGACAATCTGTTAGCAGCAGTATGGCTTCATGCCAAGAATGAGCACCACAGATGCCCTGTTTGCTTTGAGGATGCTGATGGCGATGTATAGAGAAGAGCAGAAAGAGCTGCATTGTGTGGTTGTAGATAATCTGTGGTTGTAAATACCCAGATAATCTGTGGTATTGCATGAGAAAGTCAGAGAAGTTTCTGAAGGTGGTGCAAGATATGTACAAGGACATCATTACAGCGATGAGATGTGTCATAAATACGACCGACTGGTTTAAGGTGAAGGTGGGACTGCACCAAGATTCGTTTCTCAGCCCCTTCCTGTTTCAAATGGCGGTCAGGTTGACAGATGAGGTTAGACAAGAGTCCCCATGGACTATGATGTTTGCAGATGATATTGTGATCAGCAACCAGAGTAAGAAACAAGTTGAGATGAGTCTAGGGAGGTGGAGGGTTGCACTGGAGAGAAAAGACCTGAAGATCAGTAGGAGCAAGACGGAGTATTTGTGTGTAAATGAGAGTGAGGGTGGGGGAAAGGTGCAGTTGCAAGGAGTAGAGGTAGGGAAGGTATAGTGGTTTAAATATTTAGTCAACTGTCAAAACCAACAGGATTTTTGTGAGAAGTGAAGAGAGTGCAGGCAGAGTGGAATGAGTGGAGAAGAGTCTTCTTTGAGAGTGATCTTTGACAGAAAGATATCAGCACGAAGGAAAGGAAAAGTTTACAGTACGTTAGTGAGACTAGCAATGCTGTATGGTTTGGAGATGTTGCCGCTGACAAAAAGACAGACTGGAGGTGGCAGAACTGAAAATTCTGTGATTTGCTATGAGGGTGACAAGAATGGACAGGTTATTGATTTATGGATCTGAAGATCCGGGTTCGAGTAAGTCTAAGGAAGTTATCTGTTTTCCACTGTTTCATATTACAACAGTTTTATGCGAAAAAGGATGGAGGAAATTAAATGGAATGTTTATGGTTGAGGGAGAGCTCAATGTCATCTGAATAAACGTGGAAAATTTATGTGAATAATGAAGGCAAGGGGAAGCCTGGAGGAGGCCTTCAATGGAAACATTTTAAAAAGGTTATCCGTGGAGGATTTAGCCAATAGAGATGAAATTATTTGTTTGTGAGGTAGAAGACAAACAATGCCTGAGCTGTATCACGCTTGGTTAAATGGAACTGAATATGGGAAACAATGTAAAAAGCAGTGGGATCAAGAAGGAAGAGGATGTTCAATGAAAAGAGAATCAGCTGAATCGAGATGGTTATTTGCTACCCTGTTTTTGTGCTGTGTTGATAGAGATTAATGAGTTCATGTAGATTATTGCTAGAACACTTGGACTAGATTTGTTAGTCAAGAACTTTCTCCAGAAGCTTGGATAGAAACTGACAGCTTGGATAGAAACTGACAGAGAGAATATGGAAGAAATCACAGCTTGATGCAGATCTTGTCTCTTACCATGCTTTTCTTTCTAAATTCTCATGAGAGCTAAAGCTGCCTTCTACAGGAAAAAACTGGAGGCTTCTGCATATGATTTTTGCAAGCTCACAGTGGGGCAAAAAACCTTGTGAGAACTTACAGAAAACATTTGTCCTCTGTCATTGCCAACAAAGGGTATACAACAAAGTATTGAGATGAAATTTTGTTATTGACCAAATACTTATTTTCCACCATAATTTGATATGGTGTATACATATGATGAAAATTACAGGCCTCTCTCATCTTTTTAAGTGGAAGAACTTGCACAATTGGTGGCTGAATAAATACTTTTTTGCCCCACTGTACATTATATATGTTCTCTTCCCTACTCAACCCAACAGCTCCTTCCGCTCCAATCTCTGTGACCGCTGATGACATCTCCATATTCTATGAGGGGAAAATAGACTGAACAGAGCAACAAGATACAACAATCTGCCAGACCTTTGCCCCCACCCCAACACCTACAACAAAACTTCAGGACCTTCCCTCTACCACCCTAGCACATTCCACAGAGTCCTTCTGTCTGTCACTGACAACCTCCATGCTAAACTGTTAATTGTCCTCATCCTCCTGGACTTCTCAGCTACATTTAAAATGGTGAACCACAGATTCTCTTGTTTATCCTTACAAGCCTTGGAATATATGACAAAGAATGGCAATGGTTTGCTTCCTACTTAAAAGATCGGTCGTATGCAGTGACATGAAGGGTTCCACATCTACTTCACGCAGACTCTCCAAGGCTCAGTATTAGGTCCTCTTCTGTTCTCCATCTATACCTGGTCTCTTGGTGATGTCATATCCTCACACGGCTTTTCACACCACTGTTATGCAGATGACACACAACTCATTCTCTCCTTTCCTCCTTCAGACACCCAGGTTTACACCTGGATCTCAGCATGTCTGGCAAACATCTCATCCTGGATCAGCAAAAACTTAATTTCAGTAAAACAAAACTGCTGTTCATCCCAGGTGATTCATCACCCTTTGAGGATCTTATGATCTCCCTGAACAACAATTGAATTACTCTTTGACTATCTGCAACCTTGGGGTAACTCTGGACAACTTTGATTTTCCCCCACACATTGCTAACCTCTCTTGTCACCTGCCTCTGATCCCATAATATCGCTCTTGTCAATTTCCTCTTTACAACATCAGAAGACTTGGTCAATTTCTCTCCACACAGGCTACTTGTTTAGTCCCTTGTTATTTCAAGACTGGAATACTTGAATTTCTTGACTAGTCCCACCATTGCTTGACTAGTCCCACCAACTCTCAGGGATCGAGGAAGACATGCATTTAGACTGTTTTCTGTTCTGGCACCTAGGTGGTGGAATGAACCCCCACCCACAAAAAAGGGAAACCCTTCCGATAGGGTTTGACTGATGGCACCAGTAATTGTAATGGTAAAGTGCAAAAAATTTTAAGTACAATTATTAAGGAATTGGCTTGTACAAATCTTCAAATTGTCTAGTTAGTAATGAAAAAAAAGTACTGATTCAAATCCTTTATAAGTGCAAGACCAAGAAATATCCATTCAAAGAATTACAGAAAACTGCTATGCTAGGCATGGAGCAAATTCATTAACGTATTTTTTGGGGTGTACAGGTGCGTGAGTACGAGGAGGAGATCCACTCCTTGAAGGAGCGGCTGATGATGTCCCACCGTAAGCTGGAGGAGTATGAACGCAGGCTGCACTCTCAAGAGCAGCAGACCAACAAGATCCTGCTGCAGTACCAGAGCCGTCTGGACGACAGCGAGAGGAGACTGAGGCAGCAGCAGCTAGAGAAAGACTCGCAGATCAAAGGCATCATCAGCAGGTCACGATCCCGTTGAGGCACAGTGTGTGTATGTGTGTGTGAAGGAGCAGTCTCAGGAAAGCCCAAAAGAAAGCATGCAGGCCACCACATACAGTTATGTCCAAATCTCTCTGAAGGGTTCAGCACTCTGGTTCTCACGTCATTTGAGCGAATGTGTTGTGTGTGTTGGTGTTTTGCATGTCGTTGTATGAGTGTAAAATTATTTTTGTGATGTTATTGTGCAGTGTTGTTTGTTTGTGATTGTCTTGCTTACTACAGTGCGGTTATGTTGATATTTATTGGGTGATTTTTTTTGTCACTTATTGAATGAAACTGTTGTATGGCATCAAATCCAGCTGTGATTTGAGCGCAACTGATGAAGAGCTTCAGCTGCATGGAAAGAAACTCCTGCTCGATAGTTCTTGTGTTTGCAAGATGCCCCAATTTGCCATAGAATATTTATAATTTACAGGAAATTACACAAATACCTGTGGTACCATGCCATTAAAATGACAGCACTCTGTACTGTAGACTGAACACATCCAACATCTGAAGAAGTACAATTTGAGCAAAAATTAAGATTTATAACTGAGACTGCTGCAAGAAAAGGTGTTCTTGTAGAAAAACTTGAAATAATAATATAATAATACCCAACACAGGATAGAAGCTAATAGGAATGAACATAGGCTTATAGAACGTCACATAGTTCTATCTGTATCTTTTATATATTAATTTTAAAACTTAAATGCACCTCAAAAAGGTTAATTCACAATTATTAATAAATCTCAAATAGATAAATCATCTAAATCTTAAACAGCTAAATCAAATAGATTACAATTCATGGATATCTAGAATAACATCAATCCAAAATGGATAATTCACATAGATTCAAACTCAGTGATAAGTGGGACAGATTAAACTCAAACAACACAGAAAAAAACTTAAATGCTTATTTCATCTTAAAGTTTACATGTTAAATGGATAGTTCAGATTCTTTAAATTCTATCTTAAATTAAAACCGATGTGCATATACACCAATCAGCCATAACAATACAACGCAAAACATTATGCCCAATATTGTGTAGGTTCCACTGGTGCCACTGGGGTGGCTCTGGCCTCTTGGGGCATGACTCCACAAGACCACTGGGGGGTGTGCTGTGGTGTCTGGCACCAGGATGTTGGCAGCAGAACTTTTGTAGTTTATAGGGTTGGGCCTCCATTGTTCATATTTGTTTGGTTGGAGTATCAAGTGTACTTGATCGGATTGAGATCTGGTTAATTTACAGACCGGACTGGCAGCCTTGGGCTCTTTGCCTGCAATGGGTTGCAGTGCACTAAGTATTGTGGTGTCTTTCTATCATGGCCAGCATTGACTTTCTTGGCAAGTTTGCTGCATTGGCTTTACTGTATGATCGGACTGGGTGGCATTTGGTACCTGTGGGCATGGGTAAGCCTTGGGTGCCCATGATCTTATCACCACATTACTGGTATATAATTGATAATCAATGTTAATGTGTTAAAGTTATGTGGTGTTAATATTATGGCTGATTGGTTCAAGTACATTACATACTGTAGGTCTTGGTTGGTTTAAATCCTTCTGCTCTGCACACTGACTGGAAGACCGGGTTTGTCACCCAGAAAGCAACTAAAATGTAAGTAATCAGGGTCAAATACTACAACCCTCATTCCATGCAAAAATGCATTCCAAAGTTCTGCTGAAACTCATATGAAGCTTCTGCATACTTACTTAAGCTGAATAAAGTTGGATCATTCAAAATTACAGTGTTGTTATTACACATTGAACTCGTTAAAAACATCAATGGTGTTGTGCCAATGTCCTGCATACCATACAGTACATACAATACTGTGGAAATGTTTGAGGCAGTTGTGAAGAAATACTGTAAACTAAGAATTCTTTCAAAAATGGATATTTTAACTGTAGAAAACTCAAGAAAAATCAAAATCAATATTTGGTGTGCCTACCCTTTGGGTTCAAACCAGCATCAATTCTTACACTTGCACAAAGTCAGAGATATTATAGGATCAGAGGCAGGTGGATGATTAACCAATTGACTAAGCAGGTGATAATGATCATTAATTTCATCCAGTATATACAATGGGTTTAATACAGGCAACAATTGAAACAGTAACAGCTGTGTAGGAGGCTTAAAACTGGGTGAGGAATAGCCAAACTCAGCTACTAAGGTGAGGTTGTGGAAGACCGCTTCATGTCATGTCTTTCCATCATACACCATGGCAAGACTGAACAGAGCAACAAGATACAAGGTAGTTATACTGCAACAGCAAGGTCTCTCCCAGGCAATGATTTCAAAGCAGACTGGGGTTTCAATATATGCTGTTTAAGCTAGGTTTTGAAGAAGGACAAAGAAACGGGCAATGTTGACACAGCAGACACAGTGATCGGCCAAGGAAACTTGACATCAGCAAAGAACTGGCAGCAACCCAGGTATACCCATTTACTGTTCACTGATCTCTGGCAAGAAGTGGTATTCATGGAAGTATTGCGGCAAAATAGCCATACCTCTGACATGAAAACAAGGCTAAGTGACTCAGCTATGCACAAAACAAAGTAACTAGGGTGCAGAAAAATGACAGCAGGTGTTCTTGACTGAGAAGTCAAAACTTAAATATTTGGCTATAGCAGGAGGCAGGTTGTTTGCCGAAAGGCTGGAGAGCATTACAATAATGAGTGTCTGCAGGGAACAGTGAAGCATGGTGAAGGTTCCTTGAAAGTTTAGGGCTGCATTTCTGCAAAGGCCAGGATCAGGATCAGGATTTGGTCAGGATTAATGGTGTCCAGATACTTATCCATTATGCAATACCACCAGGGACGCAGCTGATTGGCCCCAATTAATTTTTATGCAGCAGGTTAATGACCTTAAATGTCTTTAAGAACTATCTTCAGCGTAAAAAAGAACAAGGAGTCCTGGAAGTGAGGGCTACCAGAGTTTGGCACCCCACAGAACCCTGATATCTATTTTCTTGGATTATAAGAAGTGACAGAAGGATTCGAGGCAGCCTACATCCACAGACGATCTGTGGTTAGTTCTCCAACATGTTTGAAACAACCTAACTGATAAGTTCCTTTAAAAACATGGTTGATGCTGGTGGTCACTCCAAATACTGATTTTATTTGGATTTTTCTTCTGTTCATTTCCTTTCCATTTTGTTAATTGATAAAAATAAACTAGTAACACTTTTATTTTTCAAAGCCTTCTTACTTCACAGCATTTTTTCACACCTGCACAAAACCTAAAAATGCCATAAAAAAAAACACAGAGTTGCCTTGAAGTTCCCTTCATGAAGTTCTGCTCAACCTTAGTTTCACCCATGGTTATGATGTGTCCTTTGGCTTCTAATAAATTCATTTTTTATTGCAGAAGCATAATCTCACACTGAAAATAATAATAATAATAATAATAATAATAATAATTAACCTTTAACTTTAAGCTTTGCCAAAAAAAATTCATGACCGAAATTTTTTATATATATATATATATATATATATATATAAAATCACCTGTTTGACGATTATTGGCACCCCTAATAATTCTGATAAAATTGAAGCATTTTTGCATTTTTTTTCTGTAGTTAATAAAGTTGATCAGAGGATCTAGAAACTTTTAATTAATAATTCATGGCTTCCTGCTTCCCTGTGGTATAAATATGACATCATACATAGGGTTTTTTCTCTTATCCCCTCTTTGGGAAAGACAAGAGAGCACAACATTCAAGTAAGGCAGATGTCGACCTTCAAGTCAGGCAATGGCTACAAGAAAATAGCCACTCGCCTAAACTCGCCCATATCTACAGTCAGAGGATTCATTAAGCAGTTTAAAACAACTGGAACAGTGACAACAAGGCTAGACGAGGACGAAGTTTATCTTGCAACCACTCACAGTGAGGAAGATGGTAAGAGAAGTAAAAAAAAATCTCCAAAGTTCACTGTTAGAGAACTGCATCAAAAACTGGCATCTTGGGGTCACAAAGTCTCCATAACCACCGTCAGACGCTATCTACATGACAACAAGCTGTTTGGGAGACATGCAAGGAAAAAGCCTTTTCTCACCTACAATCACAAACGTAAACGTCTGGAGTTTGCTGGGACTTCGACTGGGACTGTGTGCTGTGGTCAGATGAGACTAAGATAGAGCTTTTGGCAACAAACACTGTCTGGGTCTGGCGGAAAACAAAAGATGACTATGCGAAAAAGCACTTCATGCCCTCTGTTAGGGTGCATGACATCATGAACTCTTTGAAATACCAGGACATTTTAAATCAAAACCCGATGGCCTCCGTCAGAAAGCTGAAGATGGGTTGTCATTCGTTCTTTCAGCAGAATAATGACCCAAAACATGTGGCGAAATCTAAACAGAAATGGTTCAGCAGACACAAAATCAAGCTCCTGTAATGGCCATCACATCCCCAGACCTCAACCCAACTGAAAACCTGTGGGGTCAGCTGAAGAGAAGAGTGCATAAGAGAGGACCAAGGACTCTGGATGATCGAGAAAAATTGTGCAAATAGGAATGGTCAAAGATCCCTCTATCTGTATTCTTCAGTCTTGTAAAATGGTATAGGAGGAGATTAAGTCTTGGGGTTGTATAAAGTATTAACATAAATATTTATGAAAGAAAATAATTCTTAATGTGGGATTTTTTCCACTGAATAATTGTACTTCAATTAAAGGATGGATTTTACTCTTTTTTTTTTTGCAAAAGTCACATATGGCATGTTTTAGTGATCATATGAAATAGCCTGGGATGATTTCCAGACATTTTTGGCCAACCTGCCTAAGGCTTCTCACCCCAAATCACCATCTTCCAGTTACCTAAAAGCGTGTTACTCAGTTGAAGCACTAATGAACTCAAAGATGTAGGCAACTAATGAACCTAATTTTCAGACAACTTTTCAGACATAGTTACCTACATTATAGAACGCTACATAATTCCAGCATGTGCAATTATGATTATCAGTGTCATTTTCTACTAACATTCAGCATGCTCTATTACGATTATAATTTTTTTATACTTTCATTATTATTAGCTTTTAGTTTTACTGCTATGCTTACTATACTTGCTATAATGATGAATGTTTTTTTTTTGTTGTTATTTAAATGCAAACTAAGCAATTTTTCAAGTTATCAAAATGTCATCCTCAAATTTACATGCACTCTGACCAGACGCGAGTTTGGTCATACAGATTGAAGATGAAATGAATGAATAAGGTAACCATTAGTGGAATTTGCACATGATCAGATTTAACTTTTCACAGTTCATCATCCTCTAGAACTTCATCACTTACTACATACCAAGTGTAGGTGCACCGATAAAGTAGAGAATGACTGTAGCTACAAGGTGTATGTTATTTTTTCTTGCACATTATTAGCATGATTGTGATTGCGCTTTTTTTCTTCTTATTATTGTTGTGTTGCGTGGTGCTATGTGATTGTGGCATGTTCTTTGTGATTTATGTTGTTATATGTGTTGTATGATCGTTTCGTTGTGTGATTGTGGAGTTTTGTGATTGTGTTGATGTGTGTTGTGTTCCAGGCTGATGGCGGTGGAGGATGAGTTGAGAGGCAGTGGCGTTTCTGACCTCAAATCCGGAATATTTACAGGAGAGGTCTGTCTCTTTCATATACACATACACACGTGCAGCCGAATGCAGTACAGTACTGGATGAAACACACTTGGCTACGTTTCCATGCACATAGAAACGTGAATATATGTGTTTGGTTTGCTTAACCTGGCCCTGGCCTTTGCTTAACCTGGCCTTCGATTATTGAAAAGATTGCTTTCAACTGTACACCTGCTCAATCATGCAATAAGCCAATCAGCCAATCATGTGGCATTTCCCTGCTTTGGTTATGTTTTGGTCTCCAATATACTTATAAACCAATTTTAGATTATGGATGTGCATGCAAATGTATGCAGTTTCTGTTCGGATTGTTCCCAGACAAGGTGTAACTCTCATTCCATTACAATCTAACCTTCTTCCTGTACCATTTATCACTGTGGAATCTGATCAAATCACCATACATTGTCATTTATCTGTGACTGTGTTAATTTGAGTGTGCTGTGTGTTACCCTAAAGGTTTGCTCCATTAATCAAATAAAGCACTGTTGTGCACCAATCAGCCATAACATTCAAACCACTGACAGGTGAAGTGAGTAACATTGGTTATCTTGTCACCTGTAAATAACATTAAAACATTTTTACATAAAAATAACACCTGTGAATATCATTGATTTTCTTGGCACCTGTAACAAGATGGGATTAATTAGGCAGCAAGTGAACAGTCAGTTCCAGAAGTTGATGTGTTGGAAGGAGGAAAAATGGGCAAGTGTAAGAATATGAGTGAATTTTATGAGGGCCAAATTGTGATAGCTGGACGACTGGGTCAACTCAGCAACCCCAAAACAGCAGGTCTTGTATGGTGTTCCAAGCATGTAGTGATTAGTACATACCAAAGGCAATCAGTAACCAGCAAAAGGCTCATTGGTGCACATGGGGAGTGAAGGCTAGCTGTCTGGTCCGATTCAACAGAAAAGCTATTGTTGCTCAGATTGGCCATACATATGGTTGTTACTTTGACACAACTGCGTAAACATTGTTCCTGACCAAGTAGACTGTTTTGTGGCAATGGTATCCTAATAGTAGTGGCCTCTTTCAGCAGGATAATGCACTCTGCTACACTACAAAAAAAACTATTCAGGAATGGTTTGAGGAGCATGACAAGGAGTTCAAAGTGTTGGCTTGACCTCCAAATTTCACAGTTCTCAATTGTATCAGGGACCTGTGGTGCTGGATACCACAGCACACCATCAGAGGTCTTGTGGAGTCCAGCTCTTGACTTGTCAAAGCTGTTTTTGTGGCACCTTGGGGACCTCCACCATACAATATTAGGCAGGCTTTAACGTTTTAATGTTATGGCTGATCAGTGTATTTGTGAGAAAGCATGAATACAACTATTTTAATGAATCGTGTTTGTCATGTCTTTTTGTATTAAAAGCCTGTTGTGGCTATTACTAAAAAAAAATACATGCTGAGCAGTAAAGCCAGTTTAGAGCAGATACCATATCAGGAGCAAAGTGATGTTCAAGATTAATGGTAGAAACAGAGTAGATGCTTACTGTGAGATAGACTATTTGTATATAGTCTTGCAGTACTTATGGATGCAGCACTATAGCTGAACATTGTAGGGTTTTTGAAAGAGTAATAGGATTTTGTCTGTTCCAAGGAAAGCTTGGCGGGGGGGGGGGGGGGGGGGGGGTTAACT
>JAQQZS010000012.1:5629973-5643643 GCA_030068045.1 Platyallabes tihoni
CATCAGATGACGTCACCTGACCGAGGTTATATATGCCAAGATTTGGCGTGTTTGATACACACATGCTTCACAACCGGAAACACAGAAAGATGTTCCCATAGCGTTTTCACGCAGCATCTCGTTCCCGCCTTTTCAGGAGACGTTCTTCCCTCAAAGTAAATTGATGATCAAGCTTCTATTGTTGCATGAATCCTGTCCGAATTAATTTTTTGCTATGAGCTATAAATCAAAAGCTGTCCAACCATTTTTAATTTATAGAAGTGGACAGTTTGAGAAAAAGCCTATTCAAATACGAAAGATTCGATCCATTTTGCTTCATGGAAAGATGGATGGCATTTACCACTCCACTAAAACTTGAATTGAATGAATGATTCATTAATTCAAAATAATCTTCATGAAGATCTCACATGCATATTCTGCACCTACTTGTCAATAACCTCGATTACCTAGGTGCAGAGCAAAAAGGAACGGCAAAAGGGTTGTTACTTGCCTGATGCCAGTGTAAAACAAATGCTTCCACAAATTCCAGATTTACAGGACTATCCTTCACCTCCATGGTTTACTTTCCTTGACATTTGACTATGTAGTGCTGGTGAGAATTTAAAACAACTTTGACCACTGCATATAGGTAGAGTACAATAGGTCTTGGTCATTATACAAATTCATTCCAAAGTCCAGCTAAAACTCATATGAATCTTCTGAAGTCCCAATGAGCTAAATTGAGTTTGTTTCTTTCATAGTCATGGTGTATTTAGTAAAAATATAATTGTTCGTTCCCTGAAAAATACTTCCCTGGTGTTGTGCCAAAAAGTGAATGGTTGCCAAATGATTGGATTTTGGCAGCCATTTACTTTTTGTTACAACACCGGGGAAGTATTTTCCAGGGAAAGAACAGTTCAATTTGCACCATAGGAATAGTTCTACACCATAAATAGACCTTATCTTTGAACTCAATTTAGCTCAGTGGGACTGTAGAAGCTTAATGTCTGTCGGCACATTTTGTTACTCTCTGCAAGTTTTATTGGCTCCAAAATATACCGCTAATGTAATTATCAATGAAAATACATAGTGGTCTAATATCGTGTAGTTACTCTTTTATTTGTCACATGTACATTATTGCACAGTGAAGTTCTTTCTTCACATATCCCAATGTAACTGGGGGCAGAGTACAGAGGCAGCCATGATACAGTGCCCCTGGAGCAGATAACATTTACTGTAGTGATGGGAATTTTGAATCATTTTAGTGACTTGGTTCTTTGAATCTCGTTCATAAAAATGAACAAATCTATTTTTGAGTCATTTAGTTCATTTCGTTCTATTGATAAGAAATAAAATAAAATGTTGCATTTTCAATAAAAAGACCCCCAAATACCCCCAATACGTCTACATACACAAATTTTGGCTTTAGTTTCAGTAATGAAAATATTACAATGCAGCTAAGGACATATTATAATAAACAGAATGAATAGCTCACCATCATGTCTTCCAGTCTGAGTCGTTCATTCTTTTGAATCTATTGCACTTCATAGCGTCTATGGGAGTCACGTGACAAAAGAACGAACGACTCGGAGTAGAAGAATCATTTAGAAAGTGTCGCTCAATTCTGTTTCCTGTACATAACCTATGGGGGTTTTGCGATGATTTGCGCATGCGCGCCCAGTAGAAAATTAACATATCACTCTCCGAGACAACTCGTGCTTCTGAGTCACGTTAAATATTCGTTCAAAAAGAACGAATCATTCATGAACGACCCATGACTAGTTTACTGTGTAAGATGAGAAGGGGGATGGGCTGATTCCTCCTCTTACTTCACACATACACATACACACAGACAGCGCCTGCATGCATAAACAGAAACACTTATCTGTCGGGATTTATTTTTACTTTTTTTTTTAAAGGTAAAGTGCAGGTTAATTTGTTTTATTTTTACTTTATGTTTTGTATTCATTATTTTTGTGTATTTATGTATTTGGGCTGTGGTACGAATAATTTGAGTTTCCATTATTTCTTATGGGAAAATTTGGTTTACGAGTGTTTTGGAATATGAGCCCGCTTCCAGAACGAATTATGCTCGTAATCCAAGGTTCCACTGTATATGGAAGCTCCATCAGTTTCCTGTCTGAAGCGGCAAGAGTGGGAGTGGATGGGTCAGGTTCTCCAGGTCTCCTGCTGATGCTGATTCCTTGTGAGCAGACTGAATAGACAAGTTTGGGGCCTTGTTGTAGAATCTGCAGGGTTTCAGGTTTCAGGATCATGGGTTCTGGATAGGCTCACAGCACTCACTAGACCCCTTCTGCATCTCTTTTCTCTGGCTCTGCTCTCTCTTTGCCTCCTTTTTGTATATTTCTATAATGTTTGCTTGTTTAATTCTTTTTAATTTTACCCAACTGCTCCTTGCTTTTTTTCCCCTCTTCTTTTCTTTGTTTTACATTCTTAATGCCACACATGTCCATATGGTCCATCTTCCACTCTTTTCCCTCCCTTGCTTTCTCTTTCCCTCTCCTCTCTTCTCCTCTCATCTCCTTTCCCTTCTTGCCCTCCTGTTCCCCTCTCTGTTAGGATGATCCGTATTCCTCTCTGGGTTCGGTTGAGCAAAGCATGGCTCCGGGAGGGGAGGGGGTTCTTCCGATGAACCCCGTCTCGGCTCTCTCCTCCGCAACGAGCTCCCCTTGGAACGGAGCTCTCCCTCCCCTGCCCCCACACCTGCACATCAGCCAGAACGGTGATCTACGCGGCAATACCGGCTTCCCCGGCGCAGCCATCGCTACAGCAGCTGGGGCCGCAGCCTGCTGGGTCGTTCAGGGAGGGAGGCTTGGCTAGTCGCGTGGCCTTTGAACACTAAAAGAGAGAGCTTTGTGCTGTGCAAATACATGCGCATTGTTGCTAGCAAAAATATTACGAGTCCTCGCATTTCAGCATGAGTCTGTGGCTGAAGAGTCTGTAGCCAGCTTAACGGCCATCTGTCCATTTTTTTTTCCTCGCTTTTATCTGTCCATGAAAGGAACCATCAGCCAAAATTGCTACTAAGATGAAAATAAAAAGGAACGTTAGCAATTTTAAGCTGAGTTACTTTTTTTTTCTTTATATATATCTAGTCATGCTATCCAGGAAAGACTCTCTTTAGATAGATTACACGCTGTATAATAACTTATATGTGAGGATTAGGTTCTGTCAAAGCTCTGACTTTCTCTTAAGCTGCGATTAATGTGCTCTTGGCTTAAGCATTTGATATATAGATGTGATTTATACATACTGTATATATAAATTTCTAAAATCCTAAGAAGAGTGACCCATAACCAGGTATAAATGCTTAAAGCATTTATTTTAATGAGATTAGTTTTTGATTTTTGATTTCACAAGGTCTTTGAAATAAAGTACAGTATTAAAGATGTGTTTACATTTCCATCAATTGGAGAACCAATTTCTACATCTATGTGTTGCTGTTAAGAGATTTGCTGTTAGTGGTTCCAGTAGAGGCGGCACGGTGGCTTAGTGGTTAGCACTATCGCCTTGCACCTCCATGGTCCGGGTTCGATTCCTGCCTTGGGGTCTGTGTGTGTGGACGTTACATGTTCTCCCTGTGCTTGGTGGGTTTCCTCCCACAGTCCAAAGACATGCAGATTAGGTTAATTGGCATTCCCAATCTGCCTGTAGTGAGTGTATGTGTGTATGCCCTGCGATGGATTGGCACCCCGTCCAGGGTGTACCCCCGCCTCGTTCCCTAAGTCTCCTGGGATAGGCTCCAGGCCCCCCGTGACCCTGTATACAGGATAAAGTGGTATAGACAAGGAGTGAGTGATACTTTACCCGTACCAGGATTAGTCGTGTGTTATTCAATCATTGTTGAATTTATGAGTAATTTCATTGATCAGTTCAAAGTGTTTGTGCATTCTTAATACGACTGCCATCCATCACTCATGTCGTTCCCATGTCATTTGCTCTTGTAAATGCTTGTAGCTTTTCTGAATGTGTTTTTTTGTACTGTATGTGGATATGTTCATTATTAGAAATAACCAATGCAATGACAGAGACTTTGCTAAATGAATGCTACCCAAGATTCCTGGACGAATTAACCTGTCAATCAAAGGCTTTGTGGACTGTCAATGGACGCACTGCCCTCCTGCGCTCACTTTGTCTTTCTCTTCCTCAGCCGATCTATGGTGGGCACACCGGAACATGAGTGGACCGCAGCAGCGCGAAAGGATATGTGACTGGACCCACACCAGTCCAGGAACCTTGCTTGTTTTTGATTGGTTGAGAGAGGGGAGAGAAAGAGGAAGAGCCTGAGAGAAAAAAACCAACAAAACACAGCTTTGACACATCAAACTCGAAAAACAAGCACACGAAATCACGAGAACATTGTTTATGTCTCTCTACTTCTTTCTCTCCCGCTCTTTTCCTCCCTGAGCCAAAATAATGACAATCACCTCTTTTTTTATGAAGTGGATTGACAAATTAGCTACTTGGTGCTGTTTATTCTATTATTTATTCGGCCATTATTACTTTCAGATCAAATTAAAGCTACAAAACAGAGGGACTTGATTCATGGATTCTATGTCTCTCCCTCTTTTTTCCCCACCCGTAGTACACCTCAGACTTTCTCTCTAAGTCTTTCCCTCTCTCAGCAGGAGTGTTTGTTGCTCTCAGCATGATGGCTGTAGAGGGGTCGTGTTGGTCTTTGTGTGTATGTCCGGTTATGGTACGGTACATTACCAACTCCATAACCCACAAGCCTCCAAGCTCTAATAATGACTCTTAAATTTTGTTCTTGTAATTTTTTTTTCCTATAATGAGCCTTTTCAACCTTTTTATGGAGGTGTGGTCTTTTCTGAGCCAATCAGATGTTGCCATACTGCTCAGAAAGTCCTTCCTGTGCCCCGCAGTAGGCGGTGCCTCTTCTCTGTGCCTAAAAAGCTCTATACAAAACAGGGGAAATTATTAAAAAAGAAAAAAGAAAAAAAAAACACTTCATCAACAGGAGCGCACAGGACACTCCGGGGTTTTTTTTTTCCTTTCTTTCTTTTTCTTTTTTCTTTTTTCAAGCTGTGGAGTTTGAAAGAGTGTAATGTTTGATTAATATTGTCTCTGTTTGGACTTTGCTGCTTTAAGGACTTTTAAGGATCAGCATCCCTTCATCTCATTCAGTCGATGGGACGGAAATGACGCCAGCGCCACCGTGTGTGTGCGCGTCTACGAGCAGAAACGACCTGCTTTCGTGAGCGAGACCGTGTGCAGCGTCCGCCTGCACACGAAGGGACGTATTCCGTGTACGGGTGCTCCTGGGCATCGATGTGAATGGATTTGTCTTTTCTTTTGTGAGCGTGTGCATGCATGTGCGTGTGAACTAGAGATACAGGGGAATAGGAACGGGATCAGAAGGAGAACACCACGGATGACCATGCTTTCATCAGCTAACGGCAGGGACCCGCCTTGAGAGGAAACTGCAGTAGAGACGACAACGACGACAACTACAACAAAAAAAACAAACAAACAAAAAAAAAATCTATATGATCTAGTATTTATAAAGTCTAGCTTTAGTATTTATAACTCTAGACCTATAGCCCATCTTTATTCTATTAGACTTTATTTAAGCACAAATGTACCCATTACCAATGTACTATATTGTGGTAATGTACTACTATACTACTCTCCTAAAGCATGGAGACACGCACATACACACACACACACACACACATACTCATTCACACACATAATGATCATAGAAGGAAGTAGTAGCATCATACCTCATTCGGTCCTACTGTTATCTTCTTCTTTCCATTAGGCGCACCGCATTTATCAACCCGAGATGCTTCTGTTCGGTTTTCCTCGCCGTACGATTGGAGATCGGTAGCTGATTTCTTTCGCTTGTGAGCTTCAGTAGGATTTTGATGTACATAAGAGCTGAGGATTCAAGACCTGTTGATTTCTACAGATTTATTCATTTTACCACGTCCTATCGTTTTTTTCTGATTCTTCCTTGATGTTCGATAGATGATTACACACATACTATACACCATTAGTTGGTTTTGCTGGTAGGTTTTTAGTCACTTGCTTTTTATTTATTATGATTCTTCTGATTATTATTATTATGATTATCATTACTTTTCCGTGGTGGTTGAAAGTATTGCTAACTTATTATGTCTGCACTTCAAATATTATTTATTTCAGGAAAAAAAAAACAAGTAAAAAAAAAAAGAGAAAAACAAAAAGAAAAAAGATCTAATCATGCCCCATGCCTAACTTTTCTGGTTAAATAAAATGACATACGAAGCAGAACCTTACGATACTCTAGTCACCTTTTTTTCTGCGTATAAAAGTGTCCTCCTGAGAAAGATTGTGCTGGTGAAACTTCTTTTTTTTTTCCTC
Organism: Platyallabes tihoni; assembly: GCA_030068045.1. Lineage (NCBI taxonomy): Eukaryota > Metazoa > Chordata > Actinopteri > Siluriformes > Clariidae > Platyallabes > Platyallabes tihoni. The sequence goes on from JAQQZS010000012.1 coordinate 5,636,340, forward strand.
CACCTCCTCCTCCTCCCATCGTGTAGCTCTATATTTGTTTTTTTAGAGTCATGAGATTTTGTATCTTATCTTCAGAACGAAACACCCAGAGCGGGTCTACTCCTACCCTTAAACTTAGCCATAGACATGGACAAGCCATACACACCCTGTCCTACTTACGGGCTTTAGGAGCGTAGGAATGTATATATTTCTATAGAACCACATAAACACGTACCGGCGGAAAGGGGAAGGCGCAGTGTTTTAACAGTGTGGGAAACCTCAGCATATGGAGAAATGTTGTGAATGTTAATATTGTTAAGAAGACAATTATTCTATTCAAATATTACTATTATTGTAATTATCATTGCTTTCATTTTCTTGATGATATGATTATTGATTGATCAGAAAAAAATATTTCTTTCATTTTGTGAATATGAGTTTACTATTATTCCAGAAGTTTAAATAATTGGACAAATTAATAAATAGATATATGCTAACCTTTAATACTTGCTTTCTGTTTCATTTTTCTTGAACGCTATTTCATGGATTTTGTATAATGATGTTATTGTAATAATGCAAATTGCACACAAAAAAAACACAAAAAAAGCTGAGATTCAACACCACAGATAACAAATGCACAAGATTACGCAGGGCGTTCAAGTGAAACCGGGACTGATGATGAAATTTCTTGTCAATGAAGGGGAAAACTAATTGACATTTACAGAAGACTTCAATCACAGTATGGTAATGAGACTCTGAGCTGCAGTAAAACATTTCAGTGGTGTAAATGTGAAAGTCCACTGCAGTCGTTCCCGTGGACATTCAGCAAGTAGAACATCTGATCCTTACTTCTGTCACCACGTTACAATATCTACTTCTCAATGGATCACTTGTTGCCAGCTTGCAGAAATCTGATTGTGTGCAAAGCTCCTATATTCACCAACACCACTTGCATATTACAGGAACTCGGCTACCACATCCCCCCCGTACAGTCCTGACCTCGCTCCAAGCCATTTCCTCATGTTTGGGCCATTAACGTTCCTGGGAGGCTGGTGTTTCAGATGTGCTGCATGGCCCCAGCACAATGAGAAAACTTTCTACCTTGATGGCATCCAAGCACTAGTGAGACACTAATATATATATATATATATATATATATATATTAAAGTACAGGGGATTATATAGAAAAGAAAGAAAATTGTGTTCTGTCAGTCAAGAGTCCCGGTTTGACTCGAACACCCTTCATGGATTTACAATCACTCTGGATTCTATAGCTGACCTTTATCTGTAAATGTATATAAAGCCAAGTAAGAAGCTGAAACAGTTTTTCTTTCAATGAACACATTTATTCAATCTCAGATAACTACGTTAGTACGCTTGATCAGATGCACAGTACATACTTCATGTGGCCGTTTAGTGCAGTATCAGCCATCCGATATAAAACTATACATCAGTTCATCTAGAACAGGATGAACGAAGAGATGATCAGGTTTACGTCCTGCAACACGATCACACATCAGCAAGGCACAAAGCAGATTCATCCAGATCCTTCATTGATCATAAGCATAAATGAAAAGCTTAACATTTTTCCTTATTTAAGCATCAAGGAAATGAGTGTGGCCTTGTTTCCAAACTCGGATAAATCTGAACGCCGTATTAGTTCCAGTTAAATCTAGTTTTAGATTTTATGATTAGGGTTTCTGTGCAGGAAGATGCAGCTCCCATTTTTCACTTGAAAAAAAAAAAAAAAAAAAAGAAAAACACAAATATTAATGCTAATATCAAACACACACACTCTTTCCAGACTTATGAGAACTTTGTTTAAAGTTGTGGTTTGTGATTTTAAGAGGTCTTTCAAAATCTAGAGCAAACCAAACATTCCTTGGAAAAACTTCAATATGCAACAATGTAGAGCGGTCGATTCGAGTCGACTTTTGAGCACTGCGATTTTTTGTTTGATTATTGTCAGATTTTTCTTAAAGCACCTATATTTGCAACATCATTAAAAACTATTACAAGTATATAATAAACACAAAATGCTGGGCAAACTGTGTTGTTGATCGTTTAAATGTCATGTCTCGGGAAAAGAAAGAATCTTTTTTTCCTTCCAATCTTCCGCTCAAACACTCCAGTCCAGTAGGTGGCAGTAATGTAAAGTAGCGATCATCTTAAAAATTAATATTCATAATAAACTTTTTTTTTTTTTTTTTACTGTGCACCTTCTGTAGAAGGTGCTGTATAATTTCTAAAGAATTCCTTGATATTAGATTCAAACATTTATTTCCCCTAAACAACTTTAAAAAGTTCGACTCGATTCTAAATCAAAAACATGAGGCACTGAATCATAGAATCGAATTAAAATCGAACAGCTCTACAATATTACCGTGTATTGGATTCGGCTGATTTCTTCATTTCAAGCTTGAGTGGGCATTTTTCTGGCCCAGAAATAAGCCCCACCCACAGAGAGCGCGTAATAAACATAATATATAATCGAGATGGGAGAATGAATTGATTCAGTTAGGCATCACGATTCTTCAATGTATTGACACAGACTGTAAAATTAATTTTTTTAAAATACATATTTAAATTATATATGTTCGTATTTGAAGCAGTAATATGTTGCAGTTCCTCTATAACCCTACGTATTGTGGGAGCGAATTAGTTGCTAAGGATGTTGTTTAAAATTGTAACGAAATCTTAAAAAAAAATAAATAAATAAAAAAATAACAATATATATATATATATATATATATATATATACACACTGTATATATATAATCCGGATATTTATAATATCGTGATACTTTCAGAATCGCAATGCAAATCTAATCAGGAGGTAATATCGCATCAGGAGGTTTTTGGTGATCCCCACACCTAGGATATAATTTCAACATTGGAGGATGGAGGTCAGAAGGTTAGTTAAGGCTTATTAAGGTTTTTATTGCACTTGCACTTCACCCCATAGGCAGCAGGGAGTGCTAGCAAACTACTCCTTTAGCCAGTCACCGAGCTCTCAAACCGAGTCATGTCCTTCGGCAAAAGCAAGACTTTCTCGTGTAATATATAAAACTCCGCCCACTCAGATGACTGTAGATATATCAAGTAAGTAATTCAATACTTATATACGACATTATTGCTTTGTTGCCTTCGATTTGTTCGCCGTTGCTGTAAAACGAGTTGCTCTTAGCAAGAAAAGAAAACGAGAAGACAGACTGAACGTCATGTTCAGGTTGAAGGCACTTGTTAGTGAGAACATAGTTTCCGAATGTTTCCAGCAGCACTGCCACTCACTCAGCACAGATCATCATGGCAATGACTTATTAATGTTTAACCTCCTAACTCAATTATTTCATCATTTACAAAGTGGGGAGGAATCATGATGTGTACAGATGGACTATCTCATCCGCACACGACTTGGCACACATTTTACGCTGGATACCCTCCCTAGCGCAACCCTCCCATTTTATCCGGGCTTGGGCGTGGCACTGCATCCAGCGGCTGGTGTTTGGGCACTGGGTATAAACTGAACCCAGGCCATCCGCATGGCAGCTGAGAAACCTATGACTGAGCCACCAGCACCCATGTACTGTATATAAATATATAGATAAAAAAAAACAAGGAGTAAAGAGGTGCCAAAATGGCTGTTCTGAAAATTCACAAGGACTATATCACGAAGTCTGGAGTGAATCCTACTTTTAAAAGTTGCTGCTTTCTTTTAATCAAGCATTGAGACCAAGCAAGTCGTCTTGCTTTCTACTGGGTCACAAGACCACGGCGTGGGACTTTACACATCAAAATTTACATGGAAAAAATGCAGCATTCTACTAAACTCCAAACTAGGAACTCGGAATTATTACATCATTTACACAGTGGGGATGAATCATGGCCATCTCCATGTTTTTCTGATTTTTAAATGTATATGTTCCTCCTCAAAACAGTGAAGTGTGAAGTCGACGTCATATAATTAACCGACGGTGCACGAATTGGCGTGTGTCGTGATCAAAGTAAATACACTCTAGCTTTAAGTAATGATGGGCGATTTTCTTCCCCCATTCGATCGTTAATTTAATTACATTCAGACAGGACGCGCCTGTGTATGTGGAGCACAATATTAAAAATATTAAAACATCCAGAGATATGGAACTTGTACAGGTTTAAAAAGAGATGAACACTCACTCACTCATTGTCTATACCACTTTTATCCTGTATTCAGGGTCGCCTATCCCAGGAGACTTGGGGCACGAGGCAGGGTACTCCATGGACAGGGTGCCAATCCATCGCAGGGCACACACACACTCAATCATTCACACACTACGGGCAATTTGAGAACGTCAATTAACCTAATCTACATGGTTCTTTGGACTGTGGGAGGACACCGGAGTACCCGGATGAAACCCACCAAGCACAGGGAGAACATGCAAACTCCATGCACACAGACGGGAATCGAGCCTGGCCGAGAATGGAACCCGGACCCTGGAGGTGCAAGGCGACAGTGCTAACTACTACACCACTGTGTCGCCAAGAGATGAACAAGTTTATTTAAAATATAATTCAGCGTTTCGTACTAAGCGGTAGCTCGACGGACAGAGATACGTCATTTCCGACCTCTGTGCATTCCATAGACGATGATTGGGTTCTGTTAGAAACAAACTAGGCAGCTAACTCGAGTGACAACGTACAGTATATTTTCCTTCCCTAACATACATACAGTATATATGCACCATTGTATTTATTCCCATTTGTACAACCGTGGTAGGACCTCCGGTTAACATTCACACACATACTTACATGCTACGCGCAACTTGGGAACGCCAATTAGCCTAATCTGCATGTCTTTGGACTGTGGGAGGAAACCGGAGAACCAGGAGGAAACCCACCAAGCACATGCAAACTCCATGCACACAGAGACCCCAAGGTGGGAATCAGGCCCCAGACCCTGGAGGTGCAAGGCAACAGTGTTAACCCCTAATATATGTATATACTGAAACCCATGACCACTAAACCATGGTATGTACCGAACTGTGACTTTTGTGTACTGTTACACCCCTAATGTTAATTGTTCTATCTAAGTCCTAAGGAAAGACTGTCCTGGCTTTCTAAAATTCAGAGTTCAGTTAATGTTTTTTCTATGTTGGAGGTCAGAGATTGCCCCTCGACGGATTGGCGCCTCATCCAGGATGTACCCCGCCTAGTGCCCCAAGTCTCCTGGGGTAGGCTCCAGAATACCTGCGACCCTGTACAGGATAAGCGATATAGAGAACGAGTGAGTGAGAGGTCAGAGATCCGAGTCCGAGTTACTTGAGTACAAGTTAATTGACAGGGTAAAAAGTGAAAAGTGAAATGAAAGCAACTTTTGTTTCTGAATCCTGTTTCATCTGAGGAAGTGGAAACGCTTATAGCTTTGTAGTCTCTTATAGTTGTAGCCTAAACAGCAAGGTTTCATAAAATAGTACAACTATAATGTAAATGTATACGCATTATTATTTATAATATCCTAATAAACATTGGTCCCTTCAATCTCAGACTGATTACTGCCCTCTCTGGTACAAACCTGTACTGCAACTAAATGATGAAATGGTTGACCTCCGGAATAAACTTATAATAATAACAATAATAATAATCTTTCCAAATGTAGCCAATCAACTAGGACGATCTATGTATATGTTTTTTTTTTTTTTTTACGTTTGTGTGCTACGAGAAGTGCCTCACTCATTTTATTTCCTCTTGCTAGAAATATCTTCCTTAAACCACACACACACACACACACTCACAGTCACAGTCACATGCAGATGTGCCTTAGGATGCAGTGTGACTCGGTGTCATCTTTATATATATGAACAAATCTTCAGTGTAGTGTTATCATCTGGCCATCGGGTTTGTTATTATGGTCTGTCTAATTAAAAAAATTATTTCATCCCTTAAAAAAAAAACGGGCAAGTATCAGCTCACGTCACCTTATCGGTTAGCTCACGTTACGTGCTCGCCTTGTAGCTTCTGTACAAAACTAAAATAAATCCACAGAGACACCTCTTCTTAGGAGGCTTCCAGGGAAAAAAATGATAAAATCCTAATAGTGTTGCTGTATGATGGTGTGTTTAAAAATTATTTAGAGTCTGCGACTGGAGTGACTGCCACGCGCTGCGTCTCCTCTTCATCATCATCATCATCATCATAGTTGAGGAAAAAGAGCGGGAACATCCCGAGCAGGCAGCCGATGGTGACGCCGATCGCCTTGCCCTGCACACGAGCACATCCGGAGTTATAACCCTCAGTGTTAGGAGTGTGAAGCAGACACACATATATATAAACACACACACACACACACACACACACACACAAACGTCTTACAAGGTGTGAGCTGAGTCTGGTCTGCCACATGTCAGCCTGTTTGGGTGTTAGATCAGGAATCTGCATCCCCAACCGGGAGCACAGAGCCTCCACATAACCCGCAAGGCTACACACACACACATACAATTGAAATACTTAATCATTTGTGTAATGTGTAATATGTAATATGGGAGTGTGTGTGTGTTTATTCAGTCTTTTACCCAAGTCCTGCCAAGTCAGAGACCAGGTTTCCCAATGCTGCCGCTGCAATCACAGAACACAACAACTGTTAGTCACAACACACACACACACACACACACACACACACACACACACACACACACACACACACGAGGGTGAGTCAAAAATGATCCTTACTCCGGTTATATTAAAACTCCTGTCTTATGCAGTGATTAGATTTTTTGTGGTCTGAGGGTTTACCTGGTGCCAAAACAACTCTAGTAAGAGCATAAACTGAAGCGTTTGGGTTTCTGCGAACACAATTTGCAGCGATACTCTAAGGAAGGCTTCTTAAAGAGAATCTTTACTGGTGACGAGACACGGATTCATCACTACGATCCTGAGAGTAAACGGAACGGAAACATCCTCAATCACCGACCGAGAAAAAGTTAAAAAGTCGACCATCGGCGTGAAAATTCTTCAACGCTTACAGTTTTCTGTAATTCTCATCTCGAGGGCCAGAAGTATTGGAACATTTAGGAAAAAGGTTCAGCAATCATCAGTGCTCGTTACAATGAGATGCTTATTGAAGAGCTGAAGACTAAACTTCGGATTAAACACGGACGACTGATATCCGAGGACGTCATGATCTCACGTGATGATGCACGTCCGTACACTTCTGCACACAATGTCGACACTCTGTAAAAACTTTGTTTTGAGGTGTTGAAGCATTCTCACTATAGTCCTGGGCCCGTATTCACAAAGCTTCTTAAGCCTAAAAGTTGCTCCTATTGACAAAATTCTAAGAAAATTCTTAG
>JAQQZS010000012.1:5653665-5670540 GCA_030068045.1 Platyallabes tihoni
GTCACTGGCGGTCGTGTAAGCATTTCACTGCATATCGTACTGTGTATGACTGTGTATGTGACAAATAAAATTTGAATGTACCGCGATACCTAGATGCTGATTCGATTTGTATTGCAAATCTGTAAATATCACAATTTTATATATCCTGATTCAATATTGGTTTTTTTCTGAATTTGTAACGATTCTAAACAAACCTCTTCCTTCACTCCTAACACACAGGATGCTGTGCTGTGTGAATAGTTATAATAATACCACCTCAAATGCAACTGAAAATTTATTTTTTTTTACCCCTCTTGCCCCCCCCATCCCCACCCCCTGTCTATACCAGTTAGTCTTTGCGCTGTGGGACCCTGGAGGTGCGAGGCAACAGGATTAACCACTAACCCCACTGTGACACCTGCTTATTGTTGTGTAGAGATGATTCGGACCATCCGCCGTAAAAGTCACTGTGTATGTTACTATAGAAACGATAACATATCAGAACAAGCACATTATTACAAATAGGTGATCTGGTGATCAACCCCTTCTGACCAATCAGATGTGAGAAATCAGTACCGGAGTTAATTCCTCATTATGGTTATATTTTACTGTGTAACATTTAACCCTCTGTACTGTAATATTTACATCAGAACATCCTTATCTTTACAAGTCCTCCTTAAAGACCACCCATGTCCAATGTTTGGACACATGCCTACTGCAGTGCATTATGGGAGATCTTGACTGTGTTGCATATTCCACATTAGGCTCTCAGACATGACTATGAAACTCTTAACATCTTAAGGAACTTAAAAGTGAACAGAGTACAGATTTAGACAGGCCATGTTGGGGTTATGTTATGCTCCACATCTGGATTTAAAAGGTGACAGATGTTTATAAAAAATACAACAGATACAAATGTGTGCAAGGAGCTGGTCTCCAAGACTGGGATTAAGAGGGTGAGCTCTGATATAAAGAAATAAAGCCTGGTTTAAAGGAAACAGAAATCGAAACAGTTCAAAGGTTGCTGCAATCAAGATCAAAGTGGAATTTGCATATCTCACCTAAGCAGATCATTCATCACTGCTGGTAACGTTGTTGCTGTTGTTGTTCTGAAGCGCCCAAATTCCCCAGATTGTCCCCGTGCATGTCGACCAGGACAGAAGATAAATATTATACCTAATTAAAAAAATTAACAATAAAAGATGTAACAATGTAACAGAGAGAAGCACGTGGACAGTAAGGCAGTAACTCCTTTAACACCAGCTGGCCAAGTTTCCTCGCCCGAGATGAGTCAAGGGGAAACCATGACTCAGGGTTGCCAGATATGCACCTCACAATCCCTCTTAGAAATATAATCATGACCCTCCATCGTCTAAAATGATGGTGTGTACAGAGTCAGACAAAAAAAATTTATACATACTGCAGGAAAAGATAAATAGTATGATGTATATTATATCAATATAATATTATCATTATTGTTGTTATTATTATAATATTATCATTAACACAAGGTGGTGTAGTGGTTAGCACTGTCTTCTTGCACCTCCTCCAGGGTCCGGGTTCGATTCCCGTCTCTGTGTGCATGGAGTTTGCATGTTCTCCCCGTGCTTGGTGGGTTTCCTCCTGGTACTCCGGTTTCCTGCCACAGTCCAAAGACATGCAGGTTAGGCTGATTGGTGTGTGTGTGTTCCCTGCAATGGATTGGCACCCTGTCCAGGGGTACACCACCTTGTGCCCTATGTCTCCTGGAATAGGCTCCAGGCCCCCCGCGACCCTGAATACAGGATTAAGTGGTATAGACGATGAATGATGCATAGCAATTAATTTATTTATTTATTTATTTAGTAATACTTATGCAAGTTTTCACTTACATAATTTTGGCTGGCTCTGTATTGTATGCATGGAGTTTGCATGTTCTGGTGGGTGCCTGGTGGGTTTCCTCCTGGTACTCTGGTTTCCTCCCACAGTCCAAAGACGGATGCAGATTAGTCTAATTAGACTTACCAAATTGAAATTGCGTGTAGTGTGTGAATGAATATGTGGGTGTTCGGGGTGTAACCTGTCTAGTGCCCAAAATCTCCTAAAGCGATAGAGTCCAGGCACCTATGACCCAGTGCACAGGATAAGTAGTATAAGATGAATTAAAGAAAACAGTTAGGCATTGGTAGCTGAGTGGTACAGTAGGTTTCCCTCCTGCTATATGGAAGGCCTGGGTTCAATTCGCACCCGATGCCCAAACCCCAACCACTGGATGCAGTGCTGGTCGCAAGAAAATATTAAATAATATAAAATATTTAATAAGTATTAAAAGTAAGATATTATCCTGTGCGGACCAGTTGTTAATCTACATATGATTAAAGGCATACTAGGCTGTTGCATGAAAACAGGTGGGTTGTTTGCAGTTACATTCACACCTTGGTGATTTACAAGGTAGACTTGAACCTGATGGTATTAATCAATTATTTGAGTAGAGAAACATAATCAACAACAGAATGGTGTGTTTGAAGCAGTTATTGTACCTTCATGAAGCTGATTATTTCCTATAATGGCTCACATCAGTCCTCCTATTTGACAGAAATAATGGCAACAATCACATTTAGTCACTTATCAAAAGACAACACAGTGTATGTTTCATTTGTATAGTGTTACACTAAATGGGGACCTGCATCTGGTTAAGCCTCTGGGTTACTGATTAGAAGGTCTGGGGTTTATGGTCTCGTGGTCAGACATCTTCTGCATTTCTCTGGCTTCATGAGGAATTTTCATTGATCTTTCCCCCTTTCATTATTACAACCTGCTCCTGGTACTGTGTATCATCAGAGTATTTTTCCATCCAGTTGGCCAACACAGCTATGTATTCTTGGCATGTACAGTATGTGAGTGCTGTTTGTACACCCTCCTCCCACACTGAGTGAAAACTGGAGAGCAAAAGAAAACTACTCCTGCAAATTTCAGAAGTCGTGGAAAGAAGAGTTCCTGTGTCTTATGGAAAGTTTTAAAGGAAAGAGCAGTGCCTTCCACAAAATCTGTGGGTGGATTTTTCCATCGAGCACAAAGGATAGGTTGATGTTAGTAAAATGCTGTTGCAGTATATTTATTATTTGGTTATTTTCATTCTTTTGAACGCAGGAAAACTCAACTCTTTGAAGCTCAAACAGAACACCCAGACCCTCTGCTTCGGTTTGGAAATCCTCCCTATTATCCATACTGTAGGTCTCATGGCTGGCAAGTATGACCCTTTGGTTCAGAGGTGCCTGTGGTATCATGGCTGACTCTGCCTGATGATTGAATCTTTCTACCAACCTGAGATATGTGCAGAAAAGAATTTCACTGTATATGTGACATATAAAGTCTTCTTTTCCTTCCTCGTCTTAAGGCCACTTACAGCTTAAACAATTGTCTCAAACTTTGTCTTCAATTTAGACACAAAAATGCTGCTTATTATTTTTTCCCAAAAAACAAGTCATTTAAATAAAGACTTAAGCTATTTATAATAGGAATATAACAAAACACCAATTTATTTAATAAGATATGGTGAACCTGCAGTACAGTTTCTTTACAATCCTAACAGTCTGATTGCAGCAGTTCTCGATTTATTCCATTTTATACACACGTGCAATTTTTTGGAATTCTTTACTGTGTAAAAATAAAAGAATCCATTTGAGATTGTGATTTGTGAAATGAATTAAATCCAGGTGTATTGTTGCACCTCTTATGTGCAATGTCTTAAACAACAGATTTACTTCTGACTGTTACAAAGCAATGAAACTGGAGACTCCTTCCATTATTTGGCAAGTAAATGTCTTCCTTTAGAAAACTACACACATTAAAAAATATATATTAATGTGAAAATTTGCCAATTAATACGTGTTTAATTTTTTTAAAATCACATTGAACTTATTACCTATTTATAGTTACATTTACTCACTCACTCTCTTTCTATACCACTTTATCATCTATACAAAGTTGTGGGGTACTATCCCTGTACACCCTGGACAGGGGAGTCAATCCACCGCAGGGCACACACACATACTGTACATACACACACTCGCGAGCTCATTCACACACTACAGGCGATTTGGAACGCCAGTTAAACTAATCTGCATGTCTTTGGACTGTGGGAGAAAACCAGAGTACCTGGAGGAAACCCACCAAGCACGGGGAGAACATGCAAACTCCATGCACACAAACCCGATGCGAGAATGTACCCCTTGACACTTTAAAAACTTATTCCATTAAATAAGTTAGTTAGAACATGAATTGTACCAGCTATATATAATCAATTCATCACAATTTATTTAGAGTTAATATGATTTTAAAAATGCGTCATAACTCTGATGGTTATGAAGTGCTGACACTGGAGACTCCTTCCAAAAAATATTTTTATAAATACTTTTTCATTAAAAAAAAAAAAAGAATAAGAAATTTCCCACATCAACAATTAATTTTTTTGTTTATTAATTCTCAGTGACTTTGATGTAACTATGGAAACACCTACATTGTTAATAAACACATTTTGTTATGTATATTTAATTAATAATATTTTTTTAAATAAATTGCCATAAATATAGCTATGAGAATCAGTAAATCATGTCACTTGTATATTGATTTACTTATAAAGATAAAATATGTTTAACTGATTTTTTTTTCACCTGATCATGTTAATCATAACACGATTGCAATATGCACAAACTGTGTAACTTTAATAATTGCAGCAATAACTGTTAAAACGTCATAAATTTCAGAGGGAGTTTAGACGGCTCTGGCAACACTGATGTATATTTTTGACTTTGCGGCGCAGTCAGAACTGGTTATTTGACTTTCTGATTGGTTCGCGAAGAGACCACTGATAAAGAAACGTCCAATCAAAATGCGCCTTTTTTGTAGTCTACGACACGTTGACGTATACGCTTTGTCATAATGCATTCTGGGAAATGTGCTACTCCTCCATTGAGGCGCCGCTAAAATGGTTCGCAAACGCACTACATTTCCCATGTATTAGCATTAAAAGGTAAAGCCGTTAGCTCACAGCTAAGTCTTGTCAGATTTGTAACGTCTCCGTTCTGTATTTTGTGCAAGCGAAGCTTTGATTGGTGGAAATTATATTTATGTCCATTGCCAAACATATGTGCACTCTTTAAGATCAAAAACGACTTCTTAATCGCGATTTCTGATGACTTTTTTTTAAAAAATTGGCTTTAAGGGGTGCAGAGACCAGGGTTACCTATAGAGGGCGATCGTCAATTGATTTCATTTATATTACTGTACAATTCTAAAAATGTACTTTAAGTCTGTTTTAATTCTAATCCATGCCACTATGTAATTAACCAATAATGGTACATCAGCACAGTGAATAAAATCTCGCACTGTGGCAGATGAAGTCCAAAAGCTTCAATTAATGTTTGTAAAAGTAAAAAAAAAAAAAAAAGTATTCAAATTATATACTGAAATTAAATCGTAACTTCAAGAAACACCTTTAAAGAAAAAAAATAATAAAAAATGAGGATTATACACCAATCAGCCATAACTTTAAGACCACCTAATATTGAGTAGGTTCCCCAATTGCCACCAAAAAACAGTAATTTACATTTCTGTGATGAGTGATGTAAGGGTCAGAGCAAAACTGCAGCTCTTCTGTGATGTTCCCAGGCTGCAGTGGTTAGGACATATGAAAAGTGACCCAAGCAATTAAAATGGGGGAACTGGTCACAGGGTCATGGGTGGCCAGGGCTCACTGATGGAGGGTGGAGTGAAGGCTGGCCTGTGTAGTCCGATCCAATAAAAGCGCTAGTGTAGATCAAATTGAGGAAACGCTTAATGCTGGTTCCAATATAAAGGTGTCAGAACACACAGATCATCACTGTTATGGTGGGAAAAGGGGATGGTCATAATGTTTTGGCTGACCGGTGTATATATTTAAATTCAAATTCTATTTGTCACATACACAGTCATACATAGTACGATATGCAGTGAAATGCTTAGGCAACTGCTCATGACCTTAAAATAAAAGACTATGAATAAGAAATAAATATGAAAATAGAAAAATAGAAGGTAAATTTAACTAAGAAAGAAGAAAATAAAATATAAAATTTAAATAAAATAACTGTACAGTACAAAATATACAATATAAGAAAATATATGGAAAAATATAGAAGAATAAGAAAAACAACTGTACAAATGTAGAAATATAGAATTTATGGAATTTTTGTGTGGGAATGAAGTTGGATATAAATGGAAATAAAAGTGCCTGGAAGAGTAATGATTCATATATCCACATATTTAAAGTGTCTTGTGCATCAGGGGGTGTGCAAATATGCTCGAAAGTGATTTATTTAAAGTGACTTGTGATAGAGTGATTTAACTAATGTCCATGAATGTGCAGTTGTGCAGTGGCCACTAGTGTCGGTGAATGTCCAGAGTGAGTGCAAAAGCCATATGTGTGGATGTGCAAAATGGATCAGTACTGTGTGGTGTACTGATTAAGAGACCGTATCGCCTGCGGGAAGAAGCTCCTCCTCAGTCAGTCTCTCTGTTGCTTTTAAGGGAGCGGAATCGCTTTCCTGACCTCAATAGAGAGAACAGATTTACTGCAATTAATATTCAGTTTTAACTAGCACATTTGTGGCAGAGTGGTGTGATTCTCATCTGCCATATGGAAGGCCCAGGTTGATTAAAAAAAAAAAAAAAAAACCCTGCTGTATGCTGTATGTGGATTGTATGGTCTGCTATGGCACCCTCTTGCTGTCAGAAAACACAAGATTATTATATTTGAAGTAAATGATGTTCCTAATGCCCATGTACATATTGCATGAATAGATAAAACATAATGATGGTAAATAATAACGATTTTCTTTTCTTTATGATTTGGAGTGCCGTAATGGATGGAACCAAACCGTACTGGCACATAAGGTGCACTGATCGTGGTGCTGCTGAACCCGGATCAGAAGAAACTAGGTTCTTTTGCTTTCAGCTCACTCACGCTCACTCATCTTCTATTCCGCTTTATCCTGTATTCAGGGTCGCGGGGCTCTCAGTTCAGGGGCTCTCAGGCTCTCAAAGCCAAAATCCACCCCTTCGCCATATTTGTTTGGGTCTCCTTCTTCTTCTAATACTTTGTTGTTTAATGGCAGTTGGAATCCAGTAAGTTACAATCCTGCCAACTGTAGGTCTCATTCTCTCTCATCTTCTCTTAAAGCAAAAACGTTTTTTCATATATTTTCACTTACTTGCTCCAGTGTTGCCAGATCACAGTGCGAAAAAAAAAATTCTAGTCAGTACAGAAAACCCAGCAACTTCAATAATAAAAAAATTGACCCAATAATATATTTTACTAAAATGATAATATTCATTACTAGCACCAGGCACATTATTCCTGACAAAGATGATAAAAAGTGGGCCAGCTACCAGATAATTGCACAGCCTCAAACTCCCTGCTCAGCTTTGCACATCTTCAACAACAGACAAGATAAATTCTGATTGTCTGTTTTTTTTTCCCCGTGTGGAACATCAACACTACTGTAGTCTTCATTTCAAACTGTGAACAGCAACTGCGCCCTCTTGTGGTGTATACACTAATATACTAATAGATATGTGAGCTACGGATCATTTTTAACCAAAATCTTTCAGAAACATTTTCGGTAAATACATTTAGCACCGAGTAATTTCTTAGTGGCAAGTAATCAATAAATGATTAACCATTAATATGCCTAATCGCCATAATCAGAAGTCACAGTATAAGGGAAAATATACGTTGTGCATGTGCAAAAAAAAACTTTTTCCTCATGAATTTCCAAAGTTTGGACAAGAAGTTTGGATATCGTAGAGCGATACTGGATTTTTTTTTTCAGCAGTTCTGGAATTGTTCTATGCCAAAACTTACCTCAGATCAGAGCCGTGATGAAGGATTTACAGAGCATAAGTAGCAGATACATCTCAATATCAACTGTTCAAAGCAGGATTATTGCATATTATGGACGCCTTCAGCGTTGTTTTACAGTGTAGAATGAGATGAAAATGAGGAAAGACCATGGAATTTCAAGGGTCAAAACTTTTGACTGGTACTATACGTGGATGAAGGCAGATAGCACTTCGCTCAAAACGTCAGTGAAGATTCTCAGTCATCCAGGTGAGGTTATCAGGAAGTTGAGTCATGTCAACTGGCTCAGTAGAAACGTTTCACTACTCATCCAAGTCTGAAAAAGCTACTTGGATAAGAAGTGCAAGTACTTGGACAGTTTATGTGGAATTTGGAAACCAGACCAAAGTCATGATGTCAGAAGGATCTTATTTTTTTTGATACATGACACAACACTTTTTTTCCTTCTTTTAAATAGAATTTATTAACACCTCTTAGCAATTTGAACAATTCCACTGGAACTCCGTCAACTAAACAGTCCATAACCCATCCAGGAAATACTTCCTTCACTTTCCTGTAAGAAAGTAAGAGTACAGCGCCCTGGGAGCTGGTCTCAGATCAGATCAGACACTGCTCAATACTGCTGATTTAATCTGAGGCTTATTTAATTCACAGATTTATTGATTTTCCTTCCCACATCCTTAACAACAGGGGACATGAAAGAATCATTTCAATATTTAGAAGATTATATTCTCGACTAACTGCAGCGACCTGGTGTGAAGGAGAGTTAATGCTGGATAAGACTCATTCTGCCAAGAAATTCTACTAACACTAGTGTCTATGTAATCAGATTTAATATGGTATGAAAAGACGGGGGAGGCTTTATACCACATCAGCCTTCATGATTAAGAAATAAAAAAGCCTTTTTGTTGCTGTCAAATACAGTTACGTTAAATACATTACATAATTTACTGATGATGGTTAGAAAGGTTTAAAAAAAAAATAAAATAAAAAAAAAAATGGACCGAAGATCAACACTCTCAGTCCGGATCTTTAGAAGCGCAGTCACAGGATCGTCAACATAATGGTAACAACATAACCAACACTCAGAGGCTCATGTGTTTTAGGAGCAGTTTAAAAAGAAAACAAAACAAAAATTGGATTTACCTGATATTTGCATCGGATGTTTACTTTTTTTTTTTTAAAGTTGTTTTGGACTGGAGCTATGAGGCAAATACATTTTAAAAAACAAACGATTTGTGCTTTTTTTTTTTTTTTTTCTAAGTCCCCTGCTCACTTTCAGACAAACTGCATCCATCCATCCGTCCCATCATCCACTCACTCAACCACTCATCCAGCCATCCGCCCAAAGATCCATCCATCAACCCAACTCATCCATTCATTTATTCACCCATTGACCCATCCATCCACCCAACCATTCATTCATTCATTCACTTTCTCACGCCTCCATCCTCCACCATATCAAACAGGGACTTCATGTTCATACACACCTGATCACCAAACCCATACTTCATTCTTTCCCAAACTGTTACCACAAAATTGGAAGCACGTAATTGTATAGAATACATTTTTATTCGGCAGCATTACAATTTCCCTTCACTGGAACCAAGAGGCCCAATCCTGTTCCAGTATGAACCTGAGTGTCCGGCACAGAACACTGAGGGAAACTCAACTCCACTGAACACCTTCACAATAAATCCGAACACATCGGGCCTGACCTGACTAATGCTGACATGGAGCTGATCGAACCCAAATCCTCATGGTCATGCTCTAAGATCTAGTGGAAACAGGAACATGTGGGTGTGATGGTCAGGTGTCTACAAACTCCCTCCTACAATAGCAAGCTGGACGGCGGCAACATCTCTCACATTCCCGGGTTAACGTGTTAATTAAAGTCCCATCTCTTCATCGATGTCCTCTATAGGACATACAAGAACTGTAATGAACTCTAATACAGCGTTTTCTTTTCCTTCTTTGAACGGAAGCTAAATTAACACGACCTTGGTTATGGACTAATTAGAAGAAGTAACACACCCTGTATTGTAGTCACCAATCTATCTCTACCTATACATGTATTCAATTTGGTATGACTCCACCCCCCCCATAGACTCCACCTCTCACAGTTAAAGACAAGACAGAAAGTGCTACGATAACTGAGCTTTGTGCCGATTTCATTAGCATCATGATTTTATAAATATCACAATTTAGATTTTGTTTAAAGTGCACCACCTGTAGGATTGAAGAGGAACTGCAACATTGTTCCACCCTCAAGTGCGAAGGTTTAGAAATTAAATAAAAATGAATTAATAAAATATTACATTTTGGAGTCATGATTTGTAATATGAAACAGATCACCAAATATTTTTTTTTCTTTCATCTCTACTTACTATAATGCGGAAAAAAAGTTATGTAAGAGCTCTGCGTGCTCTGCGTATGTCAAGATTTAAGGACAGATTTTTTTTCTCAGAGAGAAAAATTCCCAGTAGCTACACAACAGCCTCACAGCTCCAGTGTAAAGTCGAAGACGCAAAGTTTCGTGCGAGGAGACGGACAAAGGACCGGGTAACGGATTGTGTGAGGGGAAAAACAAAAAATAAAAACAACAAACGATGCATTTAAGACCATGAAAATCTGCAACTGAAGTTGAACGTGGAGACGGTAGTGGAATGAGACGGAGGACCTCCAGCGGAACACGAGAATTTCCTTTCTTACAGGAAAGCGCTCTGTTGTCTTTTTTTTTTTTTGTCTTGTTTTTTTTTTTTTTAACGACATGTACAACAACGTACATAAAATTAAAGCAAGGTCACACAAGAGACCAGTAGTAGCCTTTAAGAGGTAAATCTGTGTGATTACAGTAAGTAGCACATCACCTTTAACCTCTCGTCGCGTAAGCAGGGCAGCCAGAGAGGAGACGAGAGGATTTCTCTCGGTCGAGCAGCAAACATACGCACGCCTTTCATCAGGACGACAACAAAAACAAAAAAAACAAAACCTCTCTTACTGTTCAGCCCTAGCTTTGGAATGCACTCACCTTTCAATTCACTTTAATTCAATCAGCCCTTTTAAGTAACACAGACAAAAGACAAGCACACACCCACACAAATCATAAAAAGAGCAAATCCCTGATCTGAATCATTTCCTTAAGTTAAAATTTCTCTCTATTTTTAATCAGTCTGTATTGGAGTCCGTGTCGTCGTCGATGTAGTCCTCCTCTACGGGACTCGCTGCGCTCTGCGCCCCCCACTCGTCTTCATCGTACTCTATACTGTCATTATCCTCCAGCAGCTCGTCTTCGGGCTCCGCCTCTACGCCCGCTTCGGCCCCGCCTTCCCCGGCCTGTTCGAACTCCGGCTGCTCGTCTGCGGCCGGCGCCTGGCCGTTGTTGTTGGAGAAAGGCGCGCGCTGGTGGGCGTCGTCCTCCTCGTACACCCTCTGGTGGCACATGGGGCACGTGTCCTGGATGTACAGCCATTTGCGCAGGCACAGCGCGTGGAAGTAATGGTGGCACGGGGTGACGCGCGCGGACGACGCAAACTCCTGGTAACAGATGGCGCAGACGTCCTCGACGCCGCGCAGCTCGCTGCCCGTGACCTCGGGCAGGGAGTGGATTCGCCGCACGGCGGCGCGCCGCTTCACGAACGTCCTCCATCCGCTCTTGGCCTGCAGGTAGATGTTGAAGTAGGCGTGCAGGCACATCATGCACGCCCGGATCTTGCTGCCGGACTCGAACGCCATGGTGTAGGCGCCGTTCCCGAACATGACGATCCCGAAGACGAACTCGACCACGTTGCCAGCCGAGCGCACGTAGTACACGTAGTCGTCGAGCTTCTCCCAGAGCGTGCCGTAGTAGCCGTCCACCATGAACAGTGTGTAGACCGTGAGCGACACGAGAACCTTCAGGCACAGCTCCACGCAGAACGCGGTGACGGCGAACAGCCACGTGTTGAGCGCGTAGCGACGCCACAGCATGCCGCTCAGCGCCACCGGCAGCGTCAGGAGCACCAGGGACACCAGTAGGGCGGGGGCGTGCCGCCGTACGGACTGCACGTGTGAGGCGCTCAGTGCCATCAACACCGGCTCCGTCATGCCGTGGACGAAGTGCAGCACGGCCGTCAGCAGCAGGCACAGGTTCCTGCTCAGGCGCACCAGGCGCTCGCCCGGCTCCAGGCCGCTCAACCCCGTCTGCAGGGCCAGGATGAAGAACAGCACCGGCGCCACGAAGCCCAGCCGCCGGTCCTCCTCGTCTTCCGCCGACCCGATGAACGCAAGGACGCCCAGACCCAGGTAGTGCGCGGCGGACGAGATCACGGCGCTCATTCCCAGCACGGTGAGCGTCGAGTCGCAGCCGCTGATGATCAGACTGCTGCACAGCTCCCAGATCACGTCCCACGTCACGTAGGCCTCGTCTTCTCCGTTCTCCTCCACCCGAGCCACCCTCACCTGTTTTTCGGGAAAGAAAGTATTAATTCTAAGGAGATGAAGATTCGTAATGGCTAATAAACTTTCAATCCCGTTCTCACCGCGTATATCAGAACCACCGCCTGCGCCGCAACGCGGGTGAGCCAGAAAACCCGCAGCACGTCCGGCACCCGGATCCTCTTCCACGTGTCCTCCAGAAGCAGCTGTAACCCGTAGATGCGGTACATGTGCCGCACCAGTAAGTACACGTAACGGCACGAGTAGTACAGTCTCTTCAATCGGACGAGCAGGCACACGGCGGTGTTCAAACCCAGCACCGACCCCGAGACCATCGCCAGCGTGCGCCTCGCGTCCCCGGGAAGCTCCATGAAAAGCCCGGACACGGGCACCAGGACGTCCAGCATCATCAGAGTGGAGTACGGCGACTTGACGCCGAGCAGCAGCACGTAGCCCGAGGATAACAGGAGCTGCAGAGCGGCCAGGGCCAGCCAGAGCGCCGGGCGCGCGCGCGGGAGCGAGTCCACGTGCGACGTGGCGTAGTAGTTTAGCAGCACGGCGGTGGATCCGAGCAGCATGCCCACAAGCAGGCTGTAGAACTTGAACAGGGACTTCTGGGACAAGACGAGCACGACGACACACACCGCAATACCTGAAAAACAAACAGATGAAAAGTACATCAAAAACTTTTTATTTTGTTACGGTTTGATGCAAATTCAAACACAATTATGACATCATCAGGAAACTGACAGTTGGAGATTGAATTAAAAGGTGCTGCAGAGGATCAGAGACTGAGACAGGAAGTTCAGGCCCAAGGATGTGTTAGTAACTTAAAAAATAATAATAATAATAATAAATCTAAAAGTAGACCAGAAGGACTTGTCTCTTACCCAGGACCCTGAGTAAAACCTGTCCCGCTGTCCCGCTCCAGCCCTCCGCCGGATCAGACTGACAGTTACAAATGGCGTCGATGATGAAGATACAGGGGACCCGCAGCGCCACGTCCAGCACCGCCAGGGCCTGCTGACTCAGCCGGCCGGGGTTGGAGGCCATGGCGCCGCAGCACGACTTCCACCTCACCCCACCTCACCTCCTTCCGCTCCCTCCGGAGCTCTTCCTGTGTAGTCCGGTCCTGATTCGCGGGTGTTTACCTAAACACGGGGGTCTCCGCTCTCCGCCATCTTCCTTTTTTTTTTCTTCTTAACCTCCTGTTGCTATGCGAGGAACCGGGAAGTGAACTCGAGGTTTTACAACCGCCCGTGACGCAGCGCGCGCACGACGTTGCAGCGTTCAGGAGTTGCGTCATTACGCTCCAGTCACAGCGCGACGGAAGTCGTAACAGCTAACCGGAAGTAAAGATAAAACCTTTAATTTTAAACGTGTTTATAAAATACAAGACGCCCAAATTAAATAATAATAATAATAATAATAAAAAAATCAATTTGTCTGTATTTTGCTATTAGTTATATTTCTTATTTTTTTTTGTCCTTTTCTCATTTTTTTCTTTTTTTATATTTTTGTTCCAATAATAATAATAATAATAATAATAACATATTAAGGCAGCAATAATAAAAAAAAAAGCAATTTCCCTCTGGGATTAATAATGTTCTTTGAATCTTGAATGTGTGGGGCGGCACGCTGGTGTATGGTTAGCACTTGCACCTCCAGGATCCGGGTTCGATTCCCGTCTCTGAGTTTACATGTTCTCCCTGTGCTTGGTGCGTTTCCTCCAGGTACTCCAGTTTCCTCCCATAGTCCAAAGACATGCATGCAGATTAGGCTAATTGGTGTTCCCAAAATTGCCTGTAGTGTGTGTGTGTGTGTGTGCACCCCCTGCGAAGGATTGGCACCCTGTCCAGGGTGTAACCCGCCTCGTGCCCTAAGTATCCTGGGATAGGCTCCAGGCCCCCCATGACCCTGAATACAGGAAAAAGCGGTATAGAAGATGAGTGAGAGTGAGTGAGTGAGAAATGTGTGGTAGTGGTTAGCACTGTTGCCTTGCACCTCCAGAGTTGAGGGTTCGATTCCTGCCTCAGGTCTGTGTGCATGGAGTTTGCATGTTCTCCTTGTGCTTGGTGGGTTTCATTCCGGATACTCAGGTAAAACTTCCTTCCACAAACCAAAGACATGTAGATTAGGCTAATTGGTGTGTGAATGAGTGAGCCTGAACGATGGATAAGCATTATAGAATATGATAATAAAAATATTCCTAAAAATATTGCTGGTCTTTATTCCAAAATTCTTCTTCTTTGTTGTTTAAAGGCGGTTGGAATTCAGTAGGTTGGTAACATTACTGCCAACTGTAGGTTTCATTCTTTTTGTCAAGTTGTCTAGAATTACTGTACCTGACCAGTGCACTACAACTCTCATAGTCAATGAGGTTTCCAGAATTAGTAGCCCTGACCAGTGCTCTAGAACTATTACAGTCGACTAACGCTCTAGAACAATTATAGCCCTCTATTATATATATTATTAGCCCTCTAGTGCTCTAGATTTATTATACCGGTCTAGAACCCCGGTGTGCTACAACCCTTACAGTTTATCAGGGTGCTAGAATAATTATACCTGCACACATTTTCAAATAACTAAAGTTGGCCAGGGTTTTACAATTTATGCAGCACCACTGTGTTTAAGAACTATAATACTAAAGCAGTAGAGTTAATTAGGTTTATGTACTTATTATTACCAAGCAGTGTTTTAGACATATTATAAGTGAGCTGTTCTAGTTCTGGGTCAGTCAGTGATGTAGAAACATGTACCATGATGTAAACTGTCATATATTACAACTTAACACGTGTCAAATCGTGATTTTTCATATAGAGCAAGTATTTATTAAAATACATTTCAGCATTGCACCAGCCATGTGAACGGTTCAGTCCCGGGATCTCTGGGATGCTGCAAGTGAACATGAGCAGTAAATAAGCGAACCCTGGGCATAGGCAGATCAGAAGAGCCACTTCTTTAACAAACTCAGTTCTCACAGGACCACTATTTCATCATTCAGATCTTTCAGCTCCCAGTGAAAAACACTTTCAGGGTGTTGTTGTAGATCGTGTTGGCCATCTCTGTCGGATCTTCGTTCCTCGCTGCTGCCATCACCTCCAGCACCTGGCTGAAAAGAGACCAGGAGATTTACAGGAGAATTACAGACCCTACGCTGTGACCTTTGACCTGACAATCTTAATTCCTAAATCTACAAATGTTTTTCATCCGTCAGAACAATGCACCGTTTCGTTTCCGTGGTAATGTCTGAGTGACCTACATGATGTGACAGGGTTCATTCCTGTCTTTCAGGCAGTGTCCTGCTTCCCACTTCTTCTTGGTGGGGAAAGTTGTTCTAATGAACTTGGATCCTGCGTGAGTGTTTTTGATGCCACACCACGGAGCGTCTGGAAGCCCAGAAACAGAAAGAGATCGTGAGGGAGAAAGAGACTTACGTTTAGATGCTCTGGTACTTTGGTTATCTAATCGAACAAATCCACCGTCCCCTGTATGCTGGCTGACTAGAAATGATGAGCGCGATAAAAGACTCCACATAACAATTTTACATTAAAAACGTGGGTTGTCACACACGATGAAGTGAAAAGTGTTTCTTCATGCTATCTCAAATGTTGGTGCAGTTCAATTTAGTGTTGTTTAGTCAAACCTGTCTCTATCATCAGTCTCTCTGTGGGAATCGATTTCATGGCCTCTAGATTCGCCTCCGACTTCAAAGAGCTGGAAAGAGACGGTATGAATGAATAATTTTTATCTCTGCGTTTACACCCATTCTTAAGACATAAAGACGGAAAACTCTTTTGCTCACCAGCCGTTAATGCCGATATAAAGGTCCAGGTCTATCAGAGCTGCCGCGTCCTCTTTGTTCCCATCGAAGGAGTGAACCTACAAACAACCAGCGAACAGATACATTCATGATATCAGTTTTACCCCCCGTAGCCTACATTTTGGCAAAAACAGGATACACACCACCCCTCCAACACATCTGTCCCGGTTTCTTCTCATAACGTCTAAAGACAGGAGAGAAATCCTCAGCACAATTACAACCCTCTGCTTGGACAATCTAACATAGATAATTAGTCTGTTCTGCACATTAATAGAAAACAAAACAAACAACCTACCCAGGAATTCCTGGTGAGAGTTCCTGCAGTGCAGGAACATGGGCAGTTTGGTTTCTTCTGCCAGATCAAACTGCTTCTCAAAGTACCTGCGTGTGAAGGAATGTGACTCAGGGGAAAGGTTTCATGTTCTTCACGGAATTACCAGAAGCGTAATAAAGGAGACATTACGTGACACTGAGTGATGTCACTTACTTGAGCTGGGTCTCTTTTGGACAGAATTCCAACCGGTCAAAGTCTGAAAAATAAGTAACAGACGTTTAAAAACCAGATAAGTGTTTTCTAACTCTTCTTGTCTAGTTGTTTGTCCCATTAATTTAATGTAGGGCTGGGCGATTTTGCCTAAAATCAAAATCTCGATTAATTGAACATTTTAACTCGATTACGATTAATGAACGATTATTTTATTTTATTTTTGCCCTCATAGTTCACTGACAAGTTTTGTACAGTAAATATGCTCACATATTACAAGTGAGAGATTTTTGAATG
>JAQQZS010000012.1:5721140-5731597 GCA_030068045.1 Platyallabes tihoni
TTCATGTTTGTGGCTGTAATGTGACAAAATGTGGAAAAGTTCAAGGGGGCCGAATACTTTTGCAAGCCACTGTATGGTACATACAGAAATAAGATAAGTTGTGTGTTTGGGAATGTGTTAACACTAACCAGTTAATTAAATCCTTGAAATTGAGCTGTTATAGGATCCTAATACCACCATGACGTTGATTAGGTTCCAATTACATTAAAGCTTAAAGTGTTTTCTATTTTTTTTTTTTTTAGTTTTGTTTTGACTGTGGCTGTTGTTGTTACTTAACTACCTAATTCCCTATGTGTTTTTGAACAAGTGCATAAATATAAATACATTTATATTTTATATATTTAATAAATACTGTCAGAAAGAGCTGCTGGTATAAAAAATGAATCCACACAAAACTCCAGAATAATGGCGGTCGGTCCAGAAATAAATCTGAAACTAATGATGGTTGAATTTAATAACATGCCTGGTGGAGGGAACACAAACCTCCACTCATTCAGTGCACTGGAGTCAGAGCTGATGGGAAATTATGAGCTGTGTGACACTAACTCTCACTTTCTCTCTTTTCTGTGTACAGAGGAACGTTAATGTGCAGCCTGGTCCGTCTGAGCGGTGGGGAGATGAGCCTCTAATAACAGGCAAATACATGATCATTACACAGGCTGCTGGAGTACTGCTATTACACACACACACACACACGTATCATGTTGCTTTACAGCTTTACAACAGGCACCAATTTTTCCACTCCATTTCCACTTACACTGACCCACCAATCGACACATTACAGCTTCTACACCTGCTTGCGGTCTCTCTCTCTCTCTCTCTTATTACTCAGTCTTGAACTTTTGCCCAACAGCTGACAGGTTTTATGTATGATATTTGCTTCTTTAGTTTTGAGGTGTAAGTTGATAACAAATAACTCCTTTATCAAGAGACATTTAACTTTTTTCCTCCAACCACATGCAGGTCTTCATGGTCTTCACTCAGATTCCCCACGCTTTAGGACAAAATAAGATTTACTGTCTATATCTATAAAAGTTAATAAAACTTCACTATGTAGCCGAACACTGCAATGTTATTGGGAGAGGTTATTTTTGGTTAAAACCAGAAATAGCCATAATTCAATTCTGTATAATTAAAAAAAAATACTTTTAATATAGCTAAAATATCCAAAACTAATAATTAAATTAAACATGTCTAAATGTACTGTAACAGTAAGTGGAGTATATTTTGATACTTTATTATACCATATTTATTGCAGATATTAGGTCTAGCATATTCTGATATTCTGATAAATATCCCCATCATATAACACTCCCTGTACATAACCAACAAATAAAACAATTCCCAAGCTTGTCAGAACTGTTAGGTAGCAAAAAAATTATAGGTATCATAGATTGGTCCAAAGCACGGTTAGAAAATGGAAAACAAAAAGGGTCTCTGGAGTAAAACCTGTGCCAGATCTTGAGAATCCAATATAGCGATCCCAAGGATAAATGAGGCTAAGCTCGCGTTTACACACAACAGTGCGGAGAAAGTTAATGTTACCAAGATTTGGTATTCTGGAAGGAATTTTACCTTTAATACAGCCCACGAAAACAAGGAACACAACTTTAGACTTTAGTAAAAGATCACTATTAGTGTGAAGATTGACATGTTGATGTTCCTAAAACCAGAAAAGTTTTTTTTTTAATAGTGAGTGATATTTTAATAGCATTGTGTAGCTAACCATTAACATTGAATTTTCTGATTTTACAACCAAACATTTTTACTGAACATTAATACCCTTTTTATGACTATCGTTTTTATCTTTATTTTTTGGCTAAATAACTGAAAGATAAATTGAGAATCTGCACACTTTTCTTTTTCAGCATAACAACAATTCATCTATTTGTCACAGAAGAATGAGTAAAGTACACATAATACACCATCATAACTCAAGACATTTTAAAGTAAACATCAAACCAACTACATCAAGTTTTCAAGTTAATTATGTTTAAATGAGCATCAAATACAGTGTTTAGTCCTCATGCATTATTGCTTCAAAAGTTATATGAATGGGATTAACATTAGCAGGTAGCCTGTGAGTTTGTGTGTGTGTGTGTGTGTGTGTGTGTGTGTGTGTCTGTGGGTAAGAGCTCGCTCCATGTGCTTCAGGGAGCAAGCTTAAGCCCCAAACACAGCGCCAGCTCGTTCTTCTGGATCTTTCCGTCTCCGTTGATGTCACAGTGGCTGAGCAGAGCCTGTTTGAACTTGTCCAAGTCTGTGCCGGTCAGGTTGGGCTGAGGGAGGAGGGAGTAAAACATTAACATGAGCTTGTGCTAAAATACACAACAAGTAAATTAACCGTTCAGGTGAAGAGTGAACTAAAATTTAAATTAAATACACTCCACTTCACTTTTTTAGTTTTGCACTGGAGCTATGATGCTAATGTGGCTAAGAGATAACAAAAGATTACAGATAAGAGGCTAGCTAAATCACAACTTCACCTTAGGACAGGGTTTTTCTCAAAGACAACATGAATTTGTACAAGAGTTTCACAAAATACCAGACTAAATCTGTGGTAAATGATACATTGATTAAATTAAGAGTCAATTAAATAACTTTATAAATAACTCTAAATCAAGATTTCTACTAAATCAAATAGCATACAATACAAAGACAATGTAAGGTCTTAAAGGAAATACCGTAAGACCCATCCAAATAGCAACATTTACCTCAGATAAATTGATAAATTACTAAAAAGAGACACCAAATGACTAAAACTATTCTTGTTATTTAGCATTTAGTGATTTAGCTTCAAAATTGAACTTCACTGTCTGTTTTTAGTTGTGTTTTTAGGCATATTTTTATGAATAATGGTACTGTATCATACATTGTCAGATAGATCTGTTTAAGTTAATATACAATACAACAGTTTGAAGTGAGTGTATCATGCTAAGTTTCCCTTGTTAGCTATGTTAGCCTTGTAGGGCAAGTGCAAAACTTAACCTCATATGACAACGAATGTCTTCGCAGATTGACTCCACTTTGACACAATGAAGTTTTAATGACTATTTGAATTATTAGATTAGTAATTAATGCAATTGTGGTTACATTACGGTTACTAAATAGTTAAAAAGACCCTCAACATTAAGGCTAATTGCTAAAAAAAAAAAAAAGCTACTAGGTAGTAGCTGTAAAGAGTTTCAGACACTGTGTTTATGAGTAAATCATTAGAAATATGGATTTTATCTCTGTAACCCATAAGAAATTTTACTTTCGTAAGCTATAATACATACCATAATATACCATAATATCACTGTGATGCTTCAGACATTGCCTGATAAAGCAATATAGGACTTTATAGAGTACCATGGTCAGTACTATGGCACTTTAGTGGGTAGTGCTGCGGTATTTACCATCGTACTTTGGTGAACACCAGGGTAGGTAATTTGACACTTAAGTGGGTACCATGGTAGTACTATTGTGTGTACCACAATACTTCAGTGAATACCTATTCACAGTATCTATTATCATATGATTGCACATAGTGTACCACATAAGATATGTTAGTGCATACTACTAGTATGGCATAATACAGACAGTACCATATTATTGCATGTAATATTAAGAGTTTCAACATTATAACATAATATTATACAGTATACCATGGTACAGATACCATTGGACTATCATGTTAAAATTAATTATGGGAAACAACAAAGAAAAGCTTGAATACAGTTGGATTCAAATTTGCTATCTCGTTATAGTTTTGACATAAAAAAAAAATAAATTCTACCTTGACCAACTCCATCATGTCCTTAACGAATCCATCCACCTCTGGTCCTTCCAGGGCTCCAGTTTTACTCTACCGAGCATATACACATTTAGTTA
Organism: Platyallabes tihoni; assembly: GCA_030068045.1. Classification (NCBI taxonomy): domain Eukaryota; kingdom Metazoa; phylum Chordata; class Actinopteri; order Siluriformes; family Clariidae; genus Platyallabes; species Platyallabes tihoni. The sequence goes on from JAQQZS010000012.1 coordinate 5,725,014, forward strand.
GGAGGCATTAAATGTGACGAACATTTTCCCAATCGTACATGTAAACCTACCACATCATAGTGGGCAAAGATCTTCTCAAAATCCCTTGCTCTGTCCTTTTGACTGCAGGCCTGGATGGAGAGCCAAACAAATCAACATTCATGGTGGGGTGAGATGTTTATGCATGTGTTTAATTTTCAGCAATTTCAAAGACTTGAGCTACTCACATCCATCTCAAACTTCAGCAGAAAATTCTCCTTTAAAGAAAGAATTCTGGAGAGAAGTGGTTAATATACAAATATACTGAAGTTGTCATATATCCTTTAGGAAATTTGTAAATATACATATAGTTTAGCATTTTAATATTAATACTTGGCCAGATCATTTAAATCCAGGTGGCCATCTTGGTTTTTGTCAAACATCTTCATCTGGGGAAGAAAAACAAAAGAAACACAAAAACAGGCATAAATGGTACTACAACATCACCTTCGGTCTCACATATACTACAGCTATTTTATTTAGAGTAAGGAAAATATTTAAATGTAATACATTTGAATAAATGATACCTATTAAAATAACCTAATAAAAGATCAATGATGAAAATAATGCATGAAAAAATCTTAATTGTTATTGTGTCTGTTAGAACTCCTGTTAAAGCACTTATAAAAACGTGTTCTGTCTTTCTCTTGAAGTTAATAAGCAAAAAACAAGAAACATTCTTTTTGCATGTGATGGAAGATTGTAAAGCTTTATCATTGACCTTTATAAAACACTGACACCAGAGACCTGTTCCACAAATGTTATATATATCCTTACAGAAAACATTTTTTGTGGCATGTTTTTTTGTACAAATACAAGCACATTCTTAACTTTTCAGTTTTAGACATACATATTATGTGTAGTGTCTACTACAGGTCCCTGTTGCTAATCAGATTTGAGAACGTTGGAGGCGTGACCGTACAATGGTGCTGGTGTACAACTCCAGTTTGTCCTCTGTGATGCTCTTGTTGTGCTGCTCAAACAGATCTTCAAGGAAACTCTGGAGATGAGACACAGAGCAGAAACAGAGCTCACACAGCTGTACTGCGTCATCACTTCACCTCAAATACATTATTCTGAGTGTTGTAGTCAAGGAAATACACGAAAATGTCTCAAATATATATTATACACTGTAGACTTTAATAGTGATAATGACTGTACTTGCTAACACCAGTATAAATGTTTCTTAGCTTGTTTTAACATTCATTCAAGTTTTGGAAAAAATGGCTACTGTAGCTGGCCTTACGTAGGTAACATTGAATGGCTAATTTATTTTAATCACGTTAACTAGGCTTTTAGACATCTTATATACTATTCAGCTTCACATTTGCACCATTACTTTACTATACTGGCTTACTTCTGTACCTTTGCAGGTGGCTGATATACACATAAAGAGAACCTCATATGTAGCAACCTGCAAAGCTACTGACCTACAAAGGAAACTGGAAGATTTTTTCCCAGGTTGTCCTGGAAAGCAAAAGTGTACTTAGTAGGGCTGTGGCTAGCCTTCATGCATTTGTTATAGTAAAATAATGGATTACAATAATAAAGATGAAGATATAAAGATAAACTTTCAAGTTCCATGTATTGTCTCCAGTACAAGTATATAAATGGTACCTTCAGTTCCACAGCTGATATAAATCCACTGCTATCAGCATCGTAACGTCTCCAGATCTAAAAGCAGATAAAATGTCTCATGGTTAAGACATGATAGAGAAACAGTAAGTTTTGACCCAATATAGCTCTTAGACTCCAACCTGGACATAGCACCCAGCAGACATGTCTTCTTGTCCTTGTGACTCACTCCTCCATAGTTCTACGCTAGTTATGCTAAGCTATTAGTTGTTTACAACTTACTGCAGTATTAGAAAAGGGCAAGTCATCAAATTATACAATGTTTAAGTTAAAAGTGGGACATCTCTTTGTTGATACAGTAGAAGGAGAACCAAAATGTATTTGTTTGTCTTTGGAAATATTGCTTGCTAATACTGTACGTAATGCTAACAACTGGCTTGTAATAAACTAGCTTCTTTTTCTCAGGTAAACACAAATGATAGTTATTTGAGAGAACACTCTAAAACACTATATCCTTAGGCAATCATATAAAAATATTGTAACTCAACAAAATGACCACTTTATCATCATTAACATTAGCTAAGTACTTAGCACATTATTTTTCTGGCTATGTTTCTTGTTGCTAATAATAGTAATAGTGGTCTAAAATATACTGTATATATAGTTAGCATGACAGAGGGATCAATTTTAGTTGTTTAGCCAGATCAGGAAAATTTGCATTATGATCTGTCCCCTATGAATGTTGGTTTTCTCCATGTGACTTTAACCTGTAAATTTTTAACCACTTTTTTTTTTTTTTTCAAAGATGAATGCTGGTTCTGGAGTCCACATGACCCACATGTTAGTGTTATGATTAGTGTGATAGTTATAAAACACTTTATTTTATTAAAATGTATTCTAACATACAGAATAACTAACTGATTTTTATTGGTTCTTCATTAACACAATATTGGGTTTGAACACCTTAATAAGTGTAAAAACAAAATTCTAAGGCAGGAGAAGATTAGAAAAAGGGATTAGTGGGAAAAAATTAATCTGGTCTTACCCTCATGAACTCGACACTGTTGTCCAGCGGCGTCTCCCTGCGGAACAGCAGCAGGAAATTCTCCTCTTCAGGCAGGACAATGCTCGCCACCTATGGATGTGTGTGTGTGTTAAGTAGAAAGAGTTGAGATACAGAGCATTTAATTCTGAAATTTTTTATCAGGGCTAAACTAAAAAGCTCACCGGATGGATGTGCAGACGCCCTTCTGTGCTTGAATCTCTGATTCGTTGAAGCCTGTCCTTTATCACATTGTCCTTCTAACAATAAAACTCATTTTAACGCAATAAATCAGGTTTTATTATTTTTTTAAGTATTATAGTGCATAGAACTAAATTACCTTTACCAGCTATTAATTGTGGCCCACGAGTTAACGAAAACAGTTTATTGGCCCAGCTCTACACATACATTATGCGAAACTGCTTGGCCAAAATAATAATAATAATAATAATAATAATAAAAACAACTAAGGAGATTTGAAATGACTAGAATTAGCTTAAGAACTGTCCAACACATGATTAAAACTTAGAGGGATAGTGCTGAAACATCAACTTAATGGAAGAAATGCGTTTATTAAAAAAACCTGAAAGGAGATGACCTAAATACTTTGTGAAGTTGCATCTTGGAAAAATTAACAGTAAAAATCAGAGTTATGTTTAATATTAAAAATAATATTTTCATACACACACAATGTCATGAGAACTCACAGGATTGGGATTAAACAGCTGTGTGTCCATAAAAAAACACTTGTTAGTGGGAGAAAAATACTTAAATTTACAGGGAGTATAAAGATTAGACTTAGCAATAGAAAAAGGTCATGTGATCTGATGACCCTATAAAAGAGCAAAGGGCATGTCAGGATAAGAAGGGAAACGCATGAAGCGATGCACCCATCATGCATAGTAGTGGCCAGTGTACAAGCCTTATGATCTGAGGTCTATGCTCAGCAATATTATGTGGCAATAAAATGAAGTCAGCTGACGACCTGAACGTACTGAATGACCAGGGTATCACTTCTATGGACTTTTTCTTCCCTGATGTCACGGCCATGTCTGGAACATGATAGTGGACTTTCATGATAGTGAAAGTGTGGTGGAGCATGAGGAATCATTTTCACACATGAACTGGCCGGCCACCTCACTGTGCACCCTAATCATCAATAATCAATAATCAAAGATGGCCCAATTAAATATATATATATTTTTTTTTTGGGGGGGGGAGGGGGGAGCAGTGTGAAGAAAAGGTAACAGTAAACATAATTTTACTATTAAGACAACATAAAACAAGCACATGTCCCATGCAGTAAAACCACACCATTGTCCGCATGGTGTCATGCAATTTTAATGGCGATTCCACTGAATTATACTGGCAACAGAAAAAACATCACTGGCAACAGATGGACTCAAGGAACAACAACAACAAAACAAAAACTAGTACTATACACAGTTGAAATGCATTTTATCTAAAGACAGAATAAGGTGATAAATTTCCTGTACTACATTCTGTCGAGAAATATAATCTTATATATTATAAGCATGGAAACAAATATCTGGCTTACTGTCATCCCTAATTTCTTCACCACGTGCAGGAAAAACTCATCCAAGACCTTTCCTTCAATGTAGCCATTATCTGCCATGATAAAAACACACCTTTTTATGCTTTTCCACAAATTGTACATATTATTCTCCTGACCCAGAACATAATGATATTATGAGTTTTAGAGACAGTGCTTACCGTTTGGATCAAACAAACCCCACACGTGCAGAAAAGCAGCAGCAGTGTTCATTGTGCCAAGAGTGTGAGAAAGCAGGAGTGGTTTAGATGAAGTAAACAGGTGAGCTCCAACAGGTATCTGAGTGCACTCTTAGGCTGCTCGGACCAAACGAGTGGACTCTCGAGTGCGCCCTTTTTCAGCGGCTCTAAGTCCACCTCCTCTCTCTGAAGGGAGGGAGAGACTGCTCATCAATTATCTCACCCACGCATAATGAAGCTGAGACAACACGCAATCACAGGGCACACCAGTATGGAGGAACATGGGTATTACGAGGAAAAAGGTCAAGATGCTAAAAGGAATGGAAAAGATGCAGCTGCAGGAAGTAAATTGACCAAGTGTCTTCAGCATTTGCAGTGGGAGAAATACACCAAAAAGAGATAGGTTTAATAGTTTTGTGATAGAACTGTGACTGTAACTTTTATTTAAATGACCTCTGCTGAAGATCCCAAGTGGCAAAAGGTGGCATACTCTCTGTCTTCAAGGTCAATCACAGCAGGGCTAGATAATCTTGGCATCTGTGATCTCAAACATCTTAAGGAAAAGGGTGGATGAGATTGTTTCGGAGTGTGTTACACTACACTGTGAGAATGAGAAAACATGCAGGTTGGCTCACTTAACGTGTCTCAAATGAACCATGTGCTGCCATTTATCCTGACAGAAAGGTAATAGAAGTTGGTCTAAATCAACTCTATATGTAGATGTGTTCAAGTCTATGTGTGAGTTGTGATGAAATTTCTCATGAATGAAGGTGTAAAAATGATTGACATTTATTTACAGTGATAAGACTCTTAGCCACAGCAGAACATTTGAGGAAAAACTCGTCCATGTCCTTTCCTTCATCGTAGCCATTATCTGCATGATAAAAAAAATCTTTTTATGAAAATGAATTACCATCTCAGCAGAGGTGACCCGGAGCCCACGGCAGTCACTCTGATCCTGAAAAAAAATTGACAGATAACTTGTCTCCAATTTGCAGAAGAGATGCATCTGTGTGTGTGTGAACTGTACACACAATCATTCACTAACACCATTACAGGAACTCGCGTGGGAGTTATTGCGACATCCTAAGTACAGTCCTGACCTTACTCCAAGCCATTTCCACATGTTTGGGGCTTAAAAGTTAATAGGAGGCCAGAGTTTGGCGTAGAGCAGGCAGACCGATTATGCCTCCGGTGTATTGAGACAGGGGACTCTTTTTCTGTTGTTTTTGTAAAGAACTGTTGTGCATGCCAGAATCACATCTATCTACTGTACAGGTATATTTTTCAAATGATTAAACAGTGGGATTAATTATATTTAGTCAGAGCATTTACACTGTCGGGTCAAAAAAATTTTTTTTTAGTTTTGATTACAGTGCACAGTGTGGTGGAGAATTAATGTGTGGAAATGATTCCTCATACTCCCAGAACCACAATTTCCCTTCTTACGCTGATGCACCCATGCTCTGGAATAGGCTCAATCTGGACTCAGCAGACCACTAACTCATTAGTCTCCTTAACAAGTGGTTTTATTATGGGCACTGGTTATGGGCAGGTTCAACCCTCTGTTGCACGGGCGGCACAATAAAGTACGGACATGCGGCGAGGTCTTACAGGAAAAGGGGCAATTTTATTCAGGTAAAATGGGGAAGTAAAGGGTTAAATGAGGGAGGATGGAACGAAAGGGTAGGAAAGAATGTGCACGTGCAGATCTGGTGGGCAGTGCCCCGCTTGCATGTGGGCACAGGCTGGTAAGCGGTGGACAGCGGGCAGAGTGGCAGCGTGGGCCCGCGTGGACAGTAGCTCCTACTGTCCTACTAGTAGCGGATAGCCGGACCGGCCCCTCCCAGCTCTCTCTGTGGGTGCGGCCTCGGACGGGAGTCCTCTCTGATGTCCCACGGCTGGGCGGCTTTCCCCGGCTGGGAACAGGGTTTGTAACGTGATCCTCCTTGCAGCCTTTTCCTCTTCGGCGGCAGGGTCACCATAATCCGGCTCAATTGTGAGCTGAAGAGCCGCGGGAGCTCCAGCAGTGAGTCCTCGTCGCGGCGATCAAAGGCGTACTCGCCTCTTTGAAGTCCCTGGGGTGCGTTCCATTGCCCCACTTTATATACATATATATATATATATATATATATATATATATATATAAATTATATATTATATATTGAGATGTGTGTGAGACATCTGCGCTGTAAAG
>JAQQZS010000012.1:5747995-5752995 GCA_030068045.1 Platyallabes tihoni
TCACTGGCGGTCGTGCAAGCATTTCACTGCATATCGTACTGTGTATGACTGTGTATGTGACAAATAAAATTTGAATTAGAATAAGAAATTGATTTACAATGATACAAACTATGCTGCGTGTTGCCATAGAGCCGCAGAAATAGGTTTTCTTTGGGTTATAATTAAGCTAAGCTGTACTGTCCGAGAGATTTAGAGTAGAGTATTAAATGCATTTCATTTAAAAAATATGAAGGCCTATTTGGGTCGTATCTGTCGTGTCAACTTGATTGATGAAATAGAAGCAAAATGTGGAAAAAGAGTCCAGGCTCATATAAATGTAAACACTTACAGATTCCTCCTCCTGGATCATAAGAACCAGACTGTTCAGCACCTGGCCCAGATTCCTGCACACACACACACACACACACACACACACACATGGATACACACATTGATCCTGAGACTTAGCATTGGACTTGTGTTATAAATGTGTAACAGCTGCGGAAACTTTGAATTCCTACAGAATTAAATGCCAAAGTGGGCGGGGCTTGTAAGGGGTAACCAGTTACACAGCTGACGGTTCTTGTCCCACATGTGCTCAGATTTAGGCTTATTAAGCCTTAACAACCTAGCAAGAATATCGTCCTAACAAGTGCAAGCTAATTCTACTTGAGCATTGTGGGGGGTCACGGACAGAGAGCTGTCAATCAAGTATACTCATCAGAATATTAAACCACGCTCAACTGATCCGCTAATTGAGATTAATCAAACATCTGCCATGCTTTTCTCTCAACCTTCAGTTGACTTTTTTTTTTTTGTAATGTGTAAAGAATATAATTATAAACACTTATATTCAGTGGGAGTTAAAGTTAAAGTTAAAGCAGTGCATTTTGGGAGATCTGTGTGACCCCGTGGCTCAAACAGTGCCAACGCCTCTCACTTGGACTTGATGTTGTTGAAGTTCTTGCCCAGAGACAGCTGTCTGATGGAGCGATTCTTAGCCAGCCACACCAGCAGAGTCGTCAGATCAGCGTCCAAACCTGCACATCAGCATTGAACATGGTTTAACACACTCTTGATTTTTATCACATCTGCGAGAAAGGACAATAAATTACAGCTAAAGGAAAGTGTGTGTGTGCGTGTATGTGTGTTTATGTGTGCGTGTTGCGTTCTGACCGTTGTCTGAAATATCTAGGCTAGAGACGTTAGGCATCTCGGCTATACAGCCTTCCAGAATCTGAGCTCCAGCTGACCGCAGCTACACACACACACACACACACACACACACACACACACACAGACAAAATGGCAGATTTATTTCATGTGCTCTTATCTTTTACAAATGTTATAACATAAAAAATAAGGGCTATAATAAAGAGTCATGGATCAATAATTTTGCTAAATTTTCATTGTTTTAGTCAGAATGTTGATATCATAATGTATTTAACATTATATTACAATCATAATATGTATATAATGGCCAGCACAGTGGGTTAGTGGTTAGCACCGTCGCCTTGGACCTCCAGTGTCCAGGTTCAATTCCCTCCTCGGGGTCTGTGTGTGTTCTCCCCAGTTCTCTTTAGAGATACAGTAAGAGTAGGGCAGAATTTTCCTTTAATTATTTCTTTACATTTTATTACCTCCTCTGAAAGCAAACATTTTCAACTTCCATCCAGCTGAGTTTTCATTTCGAAGTCGAAGTGTCGAAGTGTTGAGATTATGACGGTCCTGCACGGCTCTATTATAGGGGCGTGAAACAGTTGTGATTGGAGCAGTCTGATTAGGATGACGTCATGCATCTATAGGTTTTTGTATGTACATCAAGCTTTCACACAACTGCCGCTGATTTCACCATTTCACTTTTTCACCATTTAAAACTATTAATAACTACGAATAAAAATGACAACACTTCACTATAATGTGTACCTTTGTGGCTCTTGGTGTTGTAAACAGTGACGTCACACGCTTTCCTAGGAGCGGTCCTACTCTGAGGCCTAAATTAACTTTCAGACAGATTCCTAGGATTGATTTTGTGACGATAAATAAATATGGGCCCAGAATTATTAAATGAAGTTAGTGTGAACTGAGTGTGTGCAGAATCAGGATATATTTGGTAGGTTTGAGGCGTTTCAGCTGGCTTGAACAATTTCCTCAGCCATCACATGGGGACATCTGAGGCTGAAATTACTGTAAAAAAAAATCGGTCTGTAGAATGATGGGTTTGGGTTTCTTTGTGTGTGTGCGTGTGTGTGTACCTCACAACTGCTCAGATCCAAAGTGACATCTTTTAGGTTGGGATTACAGGCCAGACCCAGCAACAGAGCTCTGAAGCAGACAGACAGACAGACAGATGAGCACATCCACACACACATGACACTCAGTATAAATGTTCCAAGCACACACTAAAATATCTGACTCAGATTTTAAATCTTTTAAACACTGACAGTTACAGAGATGATAATCAGGAACTGGGCTGTTTTCCTTCCTAAATTATCTTAAACCAGTTTCATATTTAACTCTGTATATAACACAGCCTTAACTGCTGACTGCATGTGATGTAGAAGTGATGGAGAAGTAAAGACGTGTGACCAGGCTGACCTTTTTGGACAGAGGTGATAAGGATAAAAGATTAATTCTGCTCTATAAACATGTATTGCATCAATTCTATTTCCACAAAAAAATTTAAATCACAAAAACATTATCTTTTGTTTCTTTCTTCCCCTCCTTTAATCCTTCCTTCGTCCCCCTCTTAATTCCTTCCATCCTTTTCCCCTTCCTACAGTATGTCCTTTTCCCCCATCATTTTTCTCTTCATTTATACTCCCTTTCTTCTCTAATGACTTTTTACCTTTCTTTATTCACGCTTTCATTCCATCATTCTGTTCTTCCCTCCTACATTAGTCCTTTCCATCCTACACCTTCCTTCACTCCATCTTTCCTAATGCTCCACCCTTTGTTGCATCCTTCATCCCTTCCCTTCTTTGCTGCGTCCTTCATTCCTTGCTTGCTTTGTTTCACCCTTATTTCTCTCTTGTTTCATCCTTTATTCCTTCTTTCAATTCTTTCATTCTTTTCATTGTCTGTTCCTTCGTTCATTTATTCCTTCATTCCATATTATCTTCGTTTCCTCTATCCTATTTCATTCCTACATTTGTTCCTTTCTTCCATTCTTTATTCCTATGTTCTTTTCTTCTTTCCTTCCCTCATTTCTGCTTTTCTTTATTCCTTCATTCGTCCTTTATTAGTTCCTTCACTTCTCGTCTTCTTCCTTCCCGCCTGACTTTTTCGATCCATCCTACACCTTTCTTCGTCCATCTTTCTTTTTCTCATCTTTCATTCCTTAATTTCTTTTTTTCTATCCTTCCTGCCTTACTTTCTTTATTACTTCCTTTCCTCTTTTCCTACACTTCATTCTCTGTCCCTAACTATATTTTCTTCTGCCTTTTTTCATTCATTCTCTCGTTCCTTGGCATCATTCTTCCCTCCTACCTTCTTTCTTTCCATCCTACACCTTATTATTTGTTCCATCTCTGTTTCTTTTGTTTTTACTGTCCTGTTTCTTACACCGTGACCATCCTGCTACACTTTGATCTGAAATGTACAAGTGACTAAAAACACTCACTTGAGGGCCTCTGGAGGAAGTTTGGTGCCGGAGAGGACGATGGTGTTGAGGGCCAGGGCGGTGCTGAAGAACTGCTTAAAGGAAGACGGCAGCTCCTTTCCTTTCCTGCAGAGGGCGCACAAGAAATACCGGCATTAACCATAACGGTTTTTCATTACTCTGCAGGAAGCAATCTGTGTGTTTATGTGTGTATTCCTTACTTGATACTCAGGACACTCTTGGACATGTTGAGGACAGAAAGATGCTTCAGAGAGCCTCGGAGTAAAGAAGAGCAGACCTGACCAGAACACACAGGAGGGATTTTCAATACAGTCACACATCACCTGATTAAGGTAAAATCAGTAGTGTGTGTGTGTGTGTGTGTGTGTGTGTGTGTGTATATAGAGGATTACAGAGTATCCACCGACTTACTGTAGGGGTTTCAGTTTTTATAAACACAAGAAACATTTACATGCAAGAAAGAAGTAAAGTTTAATCAGAAAATGTTACTCTAGGAAAAATTAAATAATAATCAAAACAGGGCAACTTTTCCAGTTTTTAACATATTAACGAGAAATATTAATGATTAATGATTAATGCTAATCCAACACAGGACACACAAGCGCACACACACACATTCACTTACATACTACAGGAAATTTGGAAATGCCTATTAGCTTAACCTGCATGTCTTTGGACTGTGGGAGGAAACCGGAGGACCCGGAGGAAACCCACCAAGCACAGGGAGAAACATGCAAACTCCATGCACACAGACCCCGAGCTGAGGACTTGACTCCTTTAATCATGTTAAGCCATGTTAGGAATTCTATCAATTTAAATGTATAAACCAATGAGTTTGTTTTGCATAATATTTCACCTTAGCTCAAATCTCTATTAACGTTCAGGCCATAAGAGGATGAACTTGCCAGTAATGAAGACTGCATTTTTAGCATCCTTGTTTCTGAATGAGGACAGAGACAAGGGCAGTATTTTTGACAGTCATGTTTATTATTATTATTATTATTATTATTATTATTATTTCACTCATTCTCATCTGTGCGAGGTCGTGGGTGGCCTGAAGCCTTATTCGTGCACGAGGCGGAGTACTCCCTGGACGAGGTGGCTATCTATTGCAAGGCATATATGTATACACACACACTCACACATTCATTCACACATAATTACTCTAAACTTTGGACTGTGGGAGGAAACAATAGATAGTATTATTAACCTTATTATTATTATTATTATTATTATTATTATTTTTATGTTAGTTAAAATATTTGGATAGTTTGATTACCATAAATAATTTGCCGGGATTTTGCTGCTAGAATTGTTAAAATAAAACTAAACTGTGTGTTTTATTATTAATTGATTATTGATTGTTAACAGTGTACAATAACTGGTTAAAAATAATGTA
>JAQQZS010000012.1:5755495-5758807 GCA_030068045.1 Platyallabes tihoni
AATCAGTCGGGTGGGCCGCAGACTATCATGTGTTTCCTCCGACCCACGTGACGTCACCGACCGCATCTTTTCGAACTGCCTGCTCACGCACCATTGGGGGCGGCTTAACATACTCGGAGGTCAGCGCTATCCGCTCCCTTTGCTTGTGTGAGCTCACAGACGCCCCTGATTGGCTGTAGAGCCGTGATTAATGTGGGAACCCGAAGTACCTCTCGTCCCTCTCCTGTGAGAGAGCTCGGCCAATCAGCTCTCTCTAGGCCTCCGGCTGCCAGAGGTTACAGCATCACCCGGGGTTCGAACTCACGATCTCCAAATGATAGGGCAAGCACTTTACCACTGCGCCACTCGGAGGCCATAAACATTTTATTTCATTTTAGATTTTAAAATAGAAACATTCGATAAAAGTCACTATATTAAAAAATTAGTTTATAATTTTGCGCCGTGTGCAAGTGCATAAACACAAACTGATCTAAACGTACATATCTGAATGTGAACGTGTGTGTGTGTGTGTGTGTGTTTTGCTTACGCTTTGAGTCCCGTGTTTTCCAAAGCCAGTTCCTCTAATCTGCTGGAGCGAGCAACAACTTTTAAGATCTGGTCGCATAAATCTGTAGACTAAACACACACACATACACACACACACACACACACACACACACACACTGATTCAGTATATATTAACAGAAATAAGTTTTACAGTTTTGATGTGAGACAGTGAGATGAGACGCACCAGTTTATAATCCTTGAGAGAGAGTTTAGTGAACCACTGGTTGTACTCCAGCACAGCCACGATGGCCATCAGGTCTCTGAGCACGACAACCAAACAAAACACACAACCTTCATCATCATCATCATCATCACCATTACCTCATCCATTATCATCATATTCATCATCTAAGATCATACATAGGCATACTTCAGATTAACACACACACACAGACACACACACACACACACACACACACACACGCGCGCGTTTTTCCGTTACCTGGTCTCCAGGTGGATGAAGTCCTGAAGGTTAAGTTCTTTGGTGTCTTGTGTGAGGTAGATCGTGTCCACGTCCTGGAGACCGAGAATCATTAATGAAAACTGGAAAAAGAAGGAAAGAGAGAGAAGGAGAGAGAGAGAGAAGGATGTACACACCCACTGCACCTCCGCTCTGTAAGGCAGCCCTGTCTGATCACACACACACCAGTACATACGAGAGAAAGCACCTGAGAGAGACAGAGAGAGAGAGATATCAGACTAAAATCTATCTGTATATATTTGTGTGTGTGTGTGTGTGTGTGTGTGTGTGTAGGTGTGTGTGTGTGTGTGTGTGTGTGTGTGTGTGTCAGTATGTGTATACCACAGGGCGCAGTATCAGTGGGAGGATTATTTTCCCAGAATGCCTGTAGATTGGTTATTCTGTCAGCAGGTTTCAGGGATAACCTCTTCATCACCTTCCTATTACACACACACACACACACACACACACACGCACACACACACACAGAGAGGTACTGTAGACAGAAAAATAGAGCAACAGATGGAAGGAAGACAAAAAGACAGACAGCTAAGCAGACCAACAGACAGACAGACAGACAGAGAAACAGAGACAGACAGAGAAACAGAGAAACAGAGACAGACAGAGAAACAGAGAAACAGAGACAGACAGACAGACACACAGACAGACAGGCAGAGAAACAGAGACAGACAGACAGACAGACAGACAGACAAACAAACAGACAGACAGACAGACAGACAGAGAAACAGACACAGAGACAGAGAAACAGACAGACAGACAGACAGGTGAGACATACGTACTGTGGGTTGAGTCCGGGGCAGTGCTCCTGGATGCTGACTCCTATCTGAGCGATGACTTCATCGACCTCCTCATTAGATCTGAGCTTCACACACAGCTGTCCTTTATCATAGTCCACCACCAACTACACACACACACACACACACACATCTTTTTTTTTTAACACACAGCTGTAGCTAGTTTAGATCTAATCTTACTAGAGTGTGGTGTGTGTGTGTGTGTGTGTGTGTGTGCGCGTGTGTGTGTGTGTGGGCGGGCGTGGGGGGGGATTAGTATTTTAACACTAAAATAAACTTTAGATTTTTTCTTTTTTTTTTTGTAAAACTAAAAGAGGCAAAAAACATAACATTTCACTTTCCTGTCTGTCTGGAAGTGGCTGGGTCAAGTGCACAAGTGCAGGGTGGAATTAGTCACTACTGAACATGTGACTCATACACATCTATGACATGCGCTAGCAGAAAAAAACTACAGTTCCTTATTTCCCAACTCATTTCCCATGCTACAACGCCAGATCTGCTGTGTTTTTGATCTCGATGCCTCGTGACTGTGATGCTCAGCAGCTGTGTGTTGGATTATATATGATTGTGGGCAGCAGATCATACAGACTGAAGTTAAAGGAGATGAAGGAGATGAAGAGGAACACACCTGGCCTGTCCTGCTGCTGCCCACCACTTGGATGTCAAAGAAATTGAAGCTTTGTTCAATCTGGAAAAAAAAAAAAAAACAACAACAAAGCAGATAAGTTAATTGTGTGTGACAGAGTTTTTGTGATGTATATAAATTGAAAAGGGTACATCTTTCTGTCAAATTCTGAATCTTGTTAAACACATCTGGAAAACAGAAACAATTCTCTACAAGGCTTGCACAAAAGTGGCTTCAGCTTCTTCTGGAAAGTTTTAAGGGGCAAATAAAGACAGAAGAGTCTAATGCAACAAATTACAGACTATTTATCTGTTTATTTATCTAACCATTCAAAATGATTGTCAAATATGTCACATTTTTAATTACAGTTTTATTAACAAAATAAAAGCTTAATTAAATCAACTTGGAGCATCATAACAGAACACATGCATTTAAACTTGCAACTGTCAAAACTCTCATTTGATCCGTTTCATCTGGGGAGGATTATAAGAGTAGAATAAAAAACTACATCAATATTAGTAATTAGTAAAAAACACCAATGAACCAACATGGAAAGAAATCCAGGAAGTGGTTAAAAAGGCAAGAGCGGCTTCAGCGGTATACCCTACAGGGTGTATAAGAAATGCCCGCAGCTTCTCCGACGGCTGTGGAAGCTGCTCCAGAGAATCTGGAAGAAAGGCACCATTCCATCGAGCTGGCAGAAGGCAGAAGGATGTTTTGTCCCCAAAGAGGAAGCATCAGAGAGCATAAACCAATTTAGAACAATCTCCCTACTCAGTGCGGAATGCAAAATCTTTTTCTCAGTGTTGGCAAAGAGGATGTCCACCTATATGATTGAGAATGGATATGTTAACACCTCAATCCAG
>JAQQZS010000012.1:5763010-5775710 GCA_030068045.1 Platyallabes tihoni
GCCTGATTTCAGAAGGGGCATCTTATTTTAATAAATTAAAAGAAAATCGCTGGGCGGCTCTTTATCATTGTAGAGTGATTGTGTACACACTCTCCTAACACACATTTCAGTCCAAACAGCTTGAAAAAGTGCATGTAGCACCGTATGACCCCCTTAAGGTATTCCTGGGAGGCCAGCGTTTTAGATGTGGCTCTGGCGGCCTGAGAAAACTTGCTTGATGGTGTACAGGCACTAGTGAAACACTGGGATAAGTGCATTAGTGTAGTAGGAGATTATATAGAGAAATAAAGGGAGCTTTCATTCTCATAACTGTGTTCTGTTATTCTGCCCAATTAAAAGTCCCGGTTTGACTTGAACGTGCCTCGTATATTCCGCTTTTCAACTTTGCTTTATCAAGAAGAAGCAGTGTTTGTCTCCAACTTGCAAAGGTTAGGTTAGGCTTCACATCTTTTCTGTAAATCCTGCCTTCTGCGTTATGATTGGGTAAAAGAATTCAGTCTCGTCTATGATTGGTCAGATGCTTAACTACATGTGAAATAACAAGTTAATCAGTTCCTCTTGTTTATCCAGAGATCCAGGAAATAAAATTACAGAGAGAGAGAGAGAGAAAGAGAGATGTTTTTACTGATCAGGAATGGAGGTGAAAGTTCCCTCCCAGTAAACAAAGTTCCCTTTTATACTTTTCTTCCAACCTGTGCAACTGTAGATCTGAGACGATAAAAGTTTACAAGTCAAGGACAGGGTTCTTATCTTCCTACAAGGTTTCCGTCTCAGTACTGCGGCTCTCCCAGAGGCACCGCTGTCTCTTGAATCATACAGCAAAGCTGATTTATTATTGTTATCTCAGTATAATAAAAATAAAGGTAATGATCATGATGAGCTGTGGATGTGATACAAAAGGAGGAAATGATGAATCCTCACACTGCTTAGTGTAATAAAAACATCAATAATAAGCAGCAGGTTAAAAAAGAAAGAAAAAAACGTTGTGAGGTTATTGAATGGTCTCGATTCATTTTGTTGGCCGTGTCTGTGGAAACTTTTCTCCCAATCCGAGTGTGAAAAATAACTCAGAGACACTTCAGAGACCTCACCACACACACACACACACACACACACACACACACACACACACACATGTTCATTAAGACAGATCCTCTCTCAAACCAAGAACCACTTAGTTTCATTTTATTCAGATGTACAAACTCTTTATTTCTTTATACGCTGTTGAGTGATTGAATGTGATCCGTCAGAAGGTGTTGATTCATTTTCCATAACAGCAGCTGTGACACTGGATGCGGCTGCGAATCACGAGGTTATATTAATGTGCTTGTTCTGATACGCTGTTGTTTTTACAGTTACAGCTCGTTTACAGGAAATCACTCTGCACCCGCGGAGATGAATGCACCACCAGCTTACTCCGGTTGTGTTTAAGGCGGGACAGGGAAATAGACAGACTGAGAGAGGGAGAGAGAGAGAGAGAGAGAGAGCGAGAGAGCGACAGAGAGGGAGAGAGAGAGAGAGAGAGAGAGAGCGAGAGAGCGAAAGAGAGGGAGAGAGAGAGAGAGAGAGAGCGAGAGAGCGAAAGAGAGGGAGAGAGAGGGACTGGCGCTGTGAGAGACAGAAAGGTGGAGATACAGTGAGAGAGTGAGACCGAGAGAGGCAAAGAGAGGCTGAGATAGACAGAGAGGGAGAGAGAGAGACAGGTAGAGAGGGGAAAGACAGTGAGAGAGTGAGACTGTTAGGGAGAGCAGGAGAGAGAGACGAGGGTGGAGGGTGAGAAGAGAGAGAGAGAGAGACAGGGAAAGAGTAAGACTGTTAGATAGAGGCAGAGCGAGACACAAGGAGGAGGGTGAGACGGGAGAGAGAGAGAGAGACAGGCAACAAGTGTAAAACTGGGAGACAGAAAAAAACTGAGAAAGTGATAGAGAGGGAGAGACAGACAGACAGACGGCAAAACAGAGAGAGGAGGAGTGACAGAGAGAGTGAGACGATCAGAGAGAGAGAGACAGAAAGAAAGAGCGGCAGAGAGAGAGAGAGACAGACAGAGAGACTTAAGTTACAGTACTGAGATTTCCTGAATACTAATCACGCACTTCCTTCTGTGTGTGTGTGTGTGTGTGTGTGTGTGTGTGTGTAAATAATAGCTGCCATGCGGATTGGTCTCTCCCAGCTCTGGCCTGTGTGTAGAGGTGCACCTCACACTGCTCCTGTACAAGTGTGTGTGTGTGTGTGTGTGTGTGTGTGTGTGTATGTGTGTGTGTGTTCCTTGGGCGGGGCTGCATTGTGGTATTGCATTAGAGCTGTTGGACATGGTGCAATCCAGATCAGTGCAGGATTTTATGGTGTGTGTGTGTGTGTGTGTGTGCGCGTGTGTGTGTGCGCTTGCTTGAGTTTCAGTGTCCCATAAAGTTCCACTCACATTTTCATCCTAATTCTATTCGAGTGTTCAGAGAAAATGTTTAGTCTCATTCAAACAAAGCACACCAACTAGTGTGTACACACACACACACACACACACACAATGCAGGCATTCTATTTCCTCCCGCTGTAATAAATAACATGCACATCAACAACTGTTTCTCAGCACTAGCAGCCGTGCAGGATGTGATCACGCCTGCTGTCGGGCATCTCTTACTGAATCCTGCACTAAGGCTTGGAATGTGGAGAAATAGATAGTGTGTGTGACTGTGTGTGTGTGTGTGTGTGTGTGTGTGGGTGTGTGTGTTTCATTGTGCATGCCTGGAAGCATACTGCTAAGTCAGGTCAGGACATGAACGGCAGAGAGCACAGCATTTCACAAAAAAAAACCCCAGTAGGTTTGTGTTTTTGTGTTTTTTGTGAGATGAAACATTCAAGCTGTGTGTGATTTAAAACCTACAACCATCCTAATGACACTATGGCATGTGTGCATAAGGGCTTTAAACCACACTGACCTGGGTTTTCAAACTTAGAACAGAGTCTCTGGTCGTTTGTTTGTTTTCACCTTCCAATATTGTGTAACTCCATACACAGGTTTGCGAAATGGTGCGCTCGAGATCAGGTGTATAAAATAACGCAGTTATGTTTACTTTGCGATTGTACTACTATAGTATGGTTTTTAATGTATATAAACTTTACTTGAGATGTTTTACTTTTGGATACTTTATACTTTTACTCCATTAAGTCCTACAGTAAATATCTGTACTGTCTACTGCGCTACATATCCGCATGGCGTTGGGTTACATAACCGGAAATATCGCCACCTGCTGACTATCGTGCATAATTGCGTGATTTGCCTTTTCCCCGTGAAGCGCTTAATCAGGTCGCATCAGAATCATAGTCACAGTTTGGAGAGGGGGAGGTGGGTATACAGGCTACAGCAAGCTAAAACAAACTCGGCACTTTTGATTCTTAAGTTAATCTGAAGGTGAGTACTTTTGTACTTTCACTCAAGTAAAACAAATGCAAATGGAGGACTTCTGCTTTTACCTATTAGTATTATTTTACCTGTTATTGCTCTACTTTCACTGCGGTACAGGAATAGTGTAGAGTGGTACGTCGGCATGCGGATTTAATTCACTCTTAGGGCAAAAATACGTATTGCAAAACACATTTTCCCATCAGAAATAATGTAAATGCAGATCATCCGTTCCAGTCACCCAAAAATATTACCAATAAATTACCAATATTACCAATTTCCAACCTAAAGGATAGGGTGTTTGTATGCCAAAGTACCACTGTAGATTGCCCACTACTGCTCTAGACTAATCCGTATTGCTTTATAGCACCAAGTAGAATAATTCTGTTTCATGAAAAAGTTTTTACAACACATTCAGAGCAAAACATACCACACCACCAATGTCAGTAATATGAAAGCCTGGTTTTTAAGTAAACATACTGTGCCTAGGGTTAGCTCAAGCACAGTCTAGCCCACCGTTTTCACCAAGAAAGGAATTTCTGCACGATGCCCGGGCTTGAAGTATTAACAGCGTTGGTACAATACTTAGTACCAAACTGAAGACCTCCAGCACAACTGCTGCTCTGATATCAGTACCTAGCAATTCTCTTTTTATTGTTAAAATATAGAAATGTACAGTATGTATTAATAGCTTTTGATCTACATATTTAAAATAATTAAAAAATAATGATTATTATTTGGTAGAATTTTAAATACACAGAATTTTCCTATTGACCTGCATTTAACCTTGTTTTTCTTTTGTAAAAGCTGAGAAGCTCTTAGGACAGAGCAGCTGAAATAATAATAATAAGAAGAAGAAGAAGAAAAGCATACAGCTGTTAATATGGTGAAGATTTCTGTTAATAGATGTTTGAGTGCATAGATTCTAAAAGGACATTTATTAAAGGAAATCTATCATGCAAAATTTACTTTTTAATAATTTTTGGACATGCATACTGTACGAGTCTCCAGTGTGTGTGTGTGTGTGTGTGTGTGTATAAATACAGGCAGACTGTTGATTCAATCTTTTTTTATTCGACACTTTAACAGCACTAATGTTTATTGTCTGACTTGTCTCAAACAGCTATATTTTGTTCTATTTAAAGTATTGACTGCAACTAAAAATATGTAAAAAAAAAAATAATAATAATAAATAAATAAATAAAATAAATACTGTGTCATTTGTGTTGTTCATTGTTTAAATGCTATGTCTTAAAGTAATAATCTTTTTTCCTGACAATCGTCTGCTCTATACCCCATTCCAGTAGACGGTGATATTGCACCAACCGCCTATAAAGTCAACCGAAGAAGTGATACTCTTGTGTAAAAATTTATCTAAATGTAAATAAATCAATTTTTTAAGGAATCTATCAATTTTAGATAATTTCATCTGTTTGTAGGATGAACAAAATGTTTAAAAATTAATTCTGAATCAAAAATCGCACAGCATTAGCGTTCACAGACAAAATAAGAGAATAAGTCATTCTCTCTTTTAACAAAGATGAAAAAAAAAACAGGAGCTCATTTGCATTTAAACCTACAGACACTGAAACAGCGTGCGTGTATCAGGAGTGAAACAGGAGAAATTTCAAGAAAGCCAGTATTTATAATATGAGTTGTATTTCACCTGAACAACTTCAACTGCATAGGCATTAATGTGAACATGCAACATGCTCTTTAGCTCATAAATCACAAATCCTTTGTAAATCCTGTTTGCCAATCAGTTTGCACAATTACTCTGTGTGTTCCCAAGATGCTGGCATGTGTTTCTAAACTCCTCTAAAATTCATAGCCTGAATTTCCAGTTTATTAAATCAGTGGATCTGCAAGTTACTTAAAAAAAAAGAACAAAACTGTGATCTTGCATACCAGCAGATGTTTAACATAGCCTCGGGTAAAGAAATCCGATTACAGCAGTTTGTAACCACACCCTCCAGACACACATACACACACACATACACACACACAAACATGCACAAAAATGAAGAGGGTGTGTATCTGAGCACCTGCCAGTTCAGCTCCATGAGCTTTGAACTGATGTTATTGAAGCATGACTTCACTACAGTTACTGAGATTACGACACTGCTGGAGCTGATTAGGGCTGGAGCGACGATTCATGCTATAATGTACTTCAGCATCTGGCTCACATACAGCCCGATGTCGAGAAAACCACATCTCAGACACAACAAACACTTACACTTGGACCTCTTAAGTATTAGACTTGGATTCCTACAACTGGGTTATTTTAAACTCCACTATGCTTCTTAATGTACCTTGAGAAAAATTTCTGTACATTCCTCATGCTCTTTAGAGCCACTAAGAGTGCAAATTTGGACGTAAAAAGTACTGTGCAGAAGTTTTGAACCAACCCATGTTTCTTTATATTTCGGTTTCAAAGAGCCAGACATTCTCGTTTTTTTTTTAATGTAGTCTTGAGGGATCATTGTCCAGTCTTCCTTGAAGGGCTCTCATTTTCAGTTCAGTCCCTGTACCTAACCAGTTTCAAAAGATTTTTTTTTGTTTGTTAAGCCGGACATAAACCTACAAATTATTCAAGCATAAGAATCAGTCTAACTAAAGGCATGAACCGGTGCAGATGATGACAGATGATCAGGCCGGTGATTAGTATACTGGTGATGCTGAATGCTGAGTGGTTGGAACAAACGGGAGGGGAAATGAGGTCGCTGCTTAGGTTGTTACATAAAAAAGCTATTTTAATTGGATCTCTTTAGTCACATTTCAGCATGTCACAGTAAAACATTTATTCTCATTTCTTTAACTTAATCTACATTATTGACTTTAATATGAAGAAATGGGGGCTCAAGACATTTGCACAGCACTGTATATTTACATGATTCCGAGTTGTTTGGTTTTCCTCGCGACCTGAATTCAACAGATGCCATCATGTTCATTCTCTCCAGTGTTCTTTGCTACATTTGTCTACGCTATTTGGTGCAAATTCACCTCAAGAAGGTGCTATAATTTAGAAACTATTAGAACTACTTTTAACTTTTGATTCTTTGAACATCAAAGCAGGATTCTTTTTTCTGTTGATTCCTTGAGAGAGTCCCAAACGTCATGACGGGAAGTTAGATTTAATTTATTTTTCCTTTTTTTTTGTTTTAATAAAACTTTTTTCTTGTACAAAAAAAAAGATTTTATTCATATGTTATGTTCGTATCATAGTATGGTGCACAATGTGATAACGAGGTCGTCGTTAAGCGCCGGGTTTATGAATGGAGAGTGGACAATGAATGCTGGTATTGGGGCTGCAACTCAGTTTGGTGTGGATTTAGTGGTAGATAGATAATGGTGAAAAGAGAAGCACCAACATCAAGAGGGATAAGATGAAAGTGGGGTCCTATTATGCAAAATTCACTTTTAAGTCATTTTTAGACATTTTTGCTGGTTTCCAGTCTGCATGTACAAAGAGAAAATAAAAGAAAAAAAACATCCCCTGCTTTTTGTCATTTTCTAAAATATTTTTTATCCACTTGGGTATAAATAAGTCAGGTATATCCCCCCCAACCCCCCCCCCCCCATTGTGACCCCATATAAGAAGAGCCCTTATAATAAAGTCACTTTGGTAATGCGAATTGCTGCAGCACCTGCACAGGTTTCACTCACCAGGATTCGGGTGTCCTGTTTGTCACCTCTGCCCTCCAGCTGCACCTTCTTTGTCAGGCTCAGTTTGAGCTGCCGGCCCACCGCCTCCTGCACGCTCTCTACAGAACACACCAGACAGACAGACAGACAGACAGATAAACACCACTTCACTCATCATGTTCTGTATCATGTAAACTCCTGGACAATCCCACAGAGAGGTTTATTATACAGACGTTCACAGAATGAGATCACGCATCATGGTTTCAGCTCTGCAGTGTGTGTGTGTGTGTGTGTGTGTGTGTGTAGTTATGATCCTTCAGCTAACTCTCTCATTACCTAAAGGCTTGACTTTTAGCCTCTCCCCTCTTCCACTCTTTAACTTGGTATCAAAATCAAATGGGAAATGAGCCAATGACATCATCGCTGGAATTTTTACTCAGGATTTCGGGATGGCGGGCACGTGAAAAAATTTTCCAAAGAGAGAAAGATAGTCTGTGTGTATGTGTGTGTTTGGGGGTGGGTGTTATCAAAGGCACAGAGAAGTCAAGAAAAGGAGGCAGATAAACAGAGCGAGTGGGGTCATCTTAAGAGAAAAGGAAATAAAAAATGAGTGTATACATTGTATATGCCCATAACGCCTGAAGGTTTTTCGTTTATTTACTATTTTCCTTGTTTCTAAATACACATACTGTACTCACCGGCCATTTTAATAGGAACACCCGTCTGACTGTATATTTTTCATGTAACAGCAGAAGAGACGTTCAAGGCTTCAGTTGGCACCATTTAGCGAAAACCAGACTGTTTAAGATTATAAAAACATCCCCTGCTCTTTTTACAGTCTCCAACTCTTTGGTTTCGGTGAATTTGTGCCTTTTTTACACTAAGGTTCTCTTTTTTTTCGTGGCTTGCATGATTAGAACCAAATATTTTCCTCTGGTGGTGGTGTTGGTGGGTTTCACTGCAAAACGCGATAAAAACATTTTCTGGTTTTCAAACCAATCTGAAAGTTCACTCAATATGTCCTTTAGAACTTGGTTTTAGAACTTGCATATACTACTTGACTGTCTTACATAGCAAAACTCATCCATTTAAAAAAGCACCTTGTGAAAAAAAAAAGAAGGTAAACTATTGACTGGGAAAAATAGCGGCTGTTGTGAATGAACAAAATGTGTTGGGTGGGCTTTTGGAGAATGTTGAATCCAAGGAACAAGATGTTTACACTCTGTTACTGCCATTGCAGGTTCCCTAAGCAGTCATGGATGTCTATGAAAAGGTGTGTTTTCAACTAGTGAAGTGAAACTGAAACTAGAGGAACAGGAGTCTAATGATGCTTTATTATATTTAATGTTTCTCAAGATCAACATTCCTTGTATTTTTTTTTTATGTGCAACAAAACTTAAAACTTATTTCCTTATTCCAATTTGCCATTTTGACTTGCTAGAGAATGGAAGAAAGCATGAGTTTGCTACTGTATATAGTTTTCAATTAAAATGCAACCTTCATATTATTGATACTAAGTCGCACAAACACAACTGCAGGACTTGTTTTTTTTTTTTTTAAACGTCAAAGGTTATAGCCTTATAGCATTTTGCAAAATCATACAAGATTCACACTCCACTTCGAAATAATATTTTGGCATCTGTGTTTCTCAACACACTTGTGGATTAAAGAAAGCATGGACAGCATATTCTATAACTTTCTGAATTAAAAAAAGCACTAGAATGGATTTATCTTGTTTTGCAGTCAATATACCCATCATATGTGCACCATACATTCTTTTCTGCTAATCACAGTCATAAAGAGTGGTTATTTAAGTGATTGTAGCCTTTCTGTCAGCTCCAGCCAGTCTGGTCTCTTAGCTTTCTCTTAAATAAGATGTTTTCACCTGCAGATCTGTAGCGTATCACTGGATTTTTAAAAGGACCATTGTGTGTACGACTTCCAGTTGATCAGCATTCTGATGTTTGATACGAACATTAACTGAAGCTCTTGACCTGTACCTTCACTGCAGTGGTGAGACACATGATCGGCTGATTGTATAACTGCACAAACAAGCAGTGAAAGAACTGCGAAGAATAGAGAGAGAGAGAGAGAGAGAGAAAGAGGGAGAAGTTATTAGTTATTAGTTAGTTATTAGTGGTTAAGGTTAAGTTCAAGACCTGAGTTTAGTTATAACAGGAATAAGAAAAAGCAGCACTGAAACTTCACTGGAGTGTAAATGTATGGATACTGTAACTTACACAGTGCAATGTGTTAAAATGTTAATTGTCATCAGTCAGCTCTTACACACACCCACACACACAAATATATATATACACAAACACACACATTGTATACTGTATATGAGTGTGTATTTTATGTGCAGTGAGTAACTGTTGTGTTCCTTACTGTAGATTGCTCAAACGATAAAACACTTTCCCTGAAATATCTTGTTTCTGAAGTATCATCCATATCTCAAAGTCCTGATAGATGGAGTGTGAGATGTCAGTCTATCCCGCAGGTTCTCCATCTCTTCAGAGGCTCTTTTAGATTTTGGGATCTCGCTCACCTCCATAGCACCGAAGGCGAGTCTGTCCAGATGCCTATCTCTAGCTATTGCTTTTAAACTTCCGTTCACAAAGATGTATAGCTCCGGCTATACGATTAAAACTTTTTTAAAACTCTTGACCAGATCTACTGTATGTCTCAACAGAGTTTGAGCATTAACGTCTACAAAGAGTTCCTTGTCTGACCAGCCTTACGGTAAATTGTGGGATATGAATACACACACAATCATTTACGTTTAAGTTCGTCACAGTGTTTAAGTGGTTTCGTTCTTACTCTTCAACTATCCATGATAAGATGGCTGACATTTATACCGAATAACTCATTATAATATTATAATATCACTTTCAGTATTGTCTGAGATGTGTTTAGACAAGCCACCCTGTGTTGAGCAAATGATAACAGACCCGGTAATGATTCTTGCCCCATCAGATGAACGACCCATGGTATATGTTTTGGAGATAAAGTCAGAGAGGTCGGATTGAGGTGGTTTGGACATGTTCATTGGAGAGATTGTGAGCATATATCAGTAAAAGGATTCTGAAGTTGGATCCGCCAGGCAGGAGGTCTAGAGGGAGACCGAAGAGGAGATTTATGAATGTAGTGAGAGAGGACATGAAGTTAGTTGGTGTGAAAGAAGAACATGCAGAAAATATAGTTAGATGAAGGTAGATGATTCGCTGTGGCGACCCCTAAAAGGGAACAGACAAAAGACAAAGGAGAAGAATGATTCATGCAGATTAACCTAATCAGCATGTCTTTGGACTGTGGGAGGAAACTGGAGTACTCGGAGGAAACCCACCAAGCACAGGGAGAACAAGCAAACTCCATGTACACAATTCAATTTAATTTAATTAAATTTTATTGTCATTGTTAAAAATAACAAGTATAAATAACAACAAGATATCATTTGGCAACATCTCAGGGCATGTAATAAAGTGCAACCATAGTGCAGCAATGCCATAACCACAACGGCTATGTGAGGTAGGTACAGTTTGTTTTCATTTTTAAAGTCTTTTCACTCTTCCCGACCTGTCGTTTTTTAGGTTATAAGCAGTCATAGAAGCAATTTACTGCATATCATACTATGTATGGTTCTGCATGTAACAATTAAATTTTTATTAGATTGCTAGCTGTACTAGCAATAAAAATGGTTTTATAACATTACATGGTATTGGTTTCCACTGGATTGGTGACGAAATATTATGAAATTGTATAAAATTTACCTAGTTCACTGCAAGTTTTTAAATCTACTGTTATTTTATCTTATCACAAACAATGGAAAAAATAGGATTTGGAATGCCTTGTTTACGGCAAGTTTCGTCGTCATCTAAATACACTCCCTGTTCGGTAATCGGAGAGCAAATCACAGATGAGAAATCAAAAAGTAGATCGGATAAAGATGAAGTTTTATCTTAAAATGACTCCAGCGTGTTAAAATTCACTTAACGCTTCAGCGCTGTCATTTTATATGAACTAATCATATTTATAAACTATGAACTAATCCCAGTAAAAACATTCAGTTTAGCTTTTCTAAGTAATATCTATTGGTGCAGGTGTTTGTTTACATTGAGCAAGTTGCTTATTAGTAGCTTTATTTTAAAGTAGATTATTAAATCCACAAGTCTTATGGTGCAGGTTAAACTTCAGGCAGATATTTAAGTACACTGCAAAAGTTTCATTAAATTCTGTCCCGTTGTGAATTTAAGACGCGCCCACCGTTTCACGCAGACGCAGTACGATGTCAGAACTTGTGGTTTATAATCTGGCTCATAACTGCTCATAACACTCCTACTCAATAACTGACTTCATTTATGGCGCAAGTTTAACTTCAGGCAGATATTTAAGAACTGTGAAAGTTTCATCAAATTCTGTCCAGCCACTTATTATTATTATTATTATTATTATTATTATTACTGTATTATTATTATTATTATTATTATTATTATTATTAACATGTTAAAGTCGAACTGCATCACATTGCATGAGTTGTGTCTCACCTGTGGGCTCAGGTAGAAATCAGACTCTCCCTGTGTTTATTAATAATAATGTTAATAATAATATTTATAATAATAACTCATCTTACCCATCAGTTCCTTAGAGAAGTCCTCTGAAACCATCTTCACCAACACAAATCCACAATCCAGCAGTGAGGAAAAAAAAGTTTACTCCTGATTGAAACTCAGTCCAAATGCCTATGTCTGTGTGTGTGTGTGTGTGTGTGTGTGTGTGTGTGTGAGTGCAGGAGCGTGTGTAAACCTGTCCTGCAGTATAATCTCACTATCAGGTATAAACCCTGCAGCTCTGTCCTGCTGCTCCTCAGACTCCCAGCTGCTTCTCTCCCTCATTTACTTTTAAAAATATATTTATTAATAATAATAATAATAATAATAATAATAATATATTATATTATATATTATATATATTATAAATCTCCTCCTGTAATAAACAGCTTGCACCGAGCGCAGAGAGTGTTTAAACACACACGGAACTCCAGCGGAGTTTGGACTCTGCAGGGGCGGAGCCAGGGGTTTCGGCTCCTTCTAGGAATGCGCTCGTTCTCCTAAGCCACGCCCACGCCACGAGTGAGATTCTATCAAAACACGCCCATAAACTCTAAACCACGCCCACTGAGCGTACCTCCGGCCATATCCCTATGGAAAGCCAAATCGTTCATAACCACGTCGAGATTTGTAGGTGCTTCATGTTTAAGATAAGATTAAATAAATAAATATTTAATGATATCATTTAAATATTAATAATCTTCGATATTTACAGCAGCTGCAACAGAATAACACTCACTGGCAGCTAAAACACACAAGTATCGGGAAACAGTAAAAATAAATATATAAAGTAATAAGCCAAGTAAAGCGCTGTCGCCTCACAGGGTGCGGGTTCGATTCTCTCAGTCCAAAAACATGCTGATTAGGCTAATTGGTGTTCCCAAATTGCTGGAATTTTAAGGACCTACCTCAGTCGTAAAAATGGGAATAAATACAATAATTGGCCTCCAAGAATTAATTTCTCTCTCTCAACTCTCAACTCAACTCAACTTTATTTGTATAGCACTTTAACAAACAAAACTGTCCCAAAGTGCTTCACATAAAAATAAAA
>JAQQZS010000012.1:5788568-5800350 GCA_030068045.1 Platyallabes tihoni
TTTATTTTATTTACCTTTATTTAACCAGGCAAGACAGATTAAGAACAGGTTTCTTATTTACAACTGTGGCCTGGCAAGAAAACTAAGGAGATTTGAAATTACTGCAAATGGGTTAAGAAACGTTCAACACAACCTGGAAGCATAGTGCTGAACCATGAACTTTGTGGAAGAAACCACGAATGGTGGCATAGGAACTCACAGAATTTGCACCAAACAGCAGTGTGTTCATAAGACAACCACTGGTTAGATAAAAGAGATAACAACACCTTAGATAAAAGGGTTGAATTAGCTAGGGAACATAAAGATTAACCCACGGTACAAGCCACTGGAGGCAGTGTTATAATCTGTGGTTGCTTCAGTGTAAAGTTGGTGTAAAGTTTTCAAAGATGCTTAGTTCCTCGGTCTGTGCGCTGTGCTTTGGTAAGCCTTTCTGGCACCAGGAGAGACTCAGTCAAACACACACATGTTGTCTTTCAGGAAAGGTCTCTCTTTATTAACAGCAAAAGATGAGGTCTTATATGTTTGACCAAATGCCTGTGCCATCGACATATGTTACTACAAAGAACATGAATCATTGTAAATGTCCTGGTGAGATCCTGAAGAATCAAAAGAGAGGTGTTTGTCCAGAGACGAATCGCGAGATGTTGGCTTTGGTTAGGGGGAGAGTTGGAAGGAGACAGAGGGAAAGAGAGAGAGAGAGAGGAAGAGAGAGTGTGGGAAGGTGAGTGTGGGATCGTTCACCTTTAAGAACAGATACAAGAGGAGACAGGTAGATATTAACGTGTTAAATCTTCCCTGCTGCTATCAGATCTATGAGGAAGACGGCAAGAGAGTAGAAATAACTCCTTTTTATATAAAATAATTCTAACAGTTGGTCAGTTCACCATCCTTCACTCCACAGCCAAAAATGCAGAAAACCCGAACGGGTGCTTTTATTGACAATGGATGGTGTATGGTTGTGGATGAGATGTGGATAAGGAGAGTCTTATCTGGTATGGTGCCGAAGCTGATGGACGGATGATCACAGCCAGGGATGTGGATGAACACGATGATGAACACGACATGGAGGTAGGAGAGACGATTAGACGAGAGGGCAGGAGACGAGACGTAGAAAGATCGTTGTGAGTAGTAGATCATGGAGTCATCTTGTCCGTAATGGAGATCAGACGCTGGGTGACGGGAAGTGAGGTATATTTATCTTGTGTTGCTGATGAGGTCCAGGTGTGTGTGATTAGAATTCGGGTGATTGGGGACGTTGACTGAGGGCGGAGCCTGGTGTTTCTCATGACAGCATGTGTGTGAGTTTAACAAAAATACACTTTTCAAAATATCAAATTAAATCTAAATGAAATAAATAAAAATAATATTTTGTAGGTACTTAAAATACAAATAAATGACTAATTATTTTCTTGTAAATGGCATGTGTATAAAATCTGATGTAAAGTACATTTAGGTACAATAATAATAATAATAATAATATAATTTCTTTTCCACTCAGCTGCTTTTGTTTAAGGATTAAACTCCTATTTTAACACAGTGTTTTATATTCTCTCAGTGTCGTTCCCATGTGGGAAGGTGAGCAGTCTGAGCCAGTGGGACAGCCGGCAGTCCAGCAACATGCGCTCGGAGTACGAAGGACTGGACTGCAATGCTGAAGAATGTCCCTGGCAGGTACACTATCTTAGAACAAGCATGCACATTAACATTAATACACTCTGCACTTGTCCTGTTAAATTGTTTTCCTGTCACATATTAAGGCTCTGCTGCGGAACAGTGTGTCGAGTGGGTTTTGCAGTGGTGTTATCCTTAAAGAGAACTTTGTACTGACCACTGCGCAGTGTGCACGCAAACATGATGATTTCCAGGTGGCTGTGGGTGAGTGATGCTTATTTGTAATGCTGAAACACAAAAAGCCCCTGAAATTCACAGGGGTTACGTTCTTAGAGCTCCAGCGAATTGTGAAAAAAGAAAAATGCAAATTTGGGATGTGGTTAAAAAAATGCATATAAATGCTTGTTTTTATAGTTTAAACCCCAAATATGTCCCCAAATATACTCCCATACTCCCAAAACATGCTAACTTAATTTCAAACTCGGCTTAATACATTAGCCTTAAAAAAAAGGTAAACTGTACATCTCTGTACTGCTGTTTCTCTTATAGTTTTGCATTAAAACGCATAAAAACAGTGTATATTCCCATGAAAGAAAAAAACTAATTGTGGAGAATATTTGCGGGCGTTTATCCAAACAATTTTTAGTTAGGTTCCAAGGAAAAAAAAGCCGTGACCTCTGAACCGCGACTTTGCAGGTATTTGCAGGACTTTGCTGTATTATGTTGTGAAAGGAATGTTCTGCTTCATTCTGAGACCCTGAAGACCCTTGCAAAATAAAACAACAACAAAAAAAAAGAATAAAAATAATAATACAATTTATCAATGGGCTTGTGTATATGGGAAAGTTTACCATTTTCACAAGATTTTTTTCTTAAAATTAACAAGAAAATTATGTTAAAATACACTTTTCAAAAAAAATGATGACCTCAAAAATGATCCCATACACATGAAAACTTTGTCAATTTCTTAAACTTAATTGATCAATAATTAAATAGTGGTAATTAAAAGTGGAAAAAAGTAAATATTTATACACTTCTATTAATTTCCATTAAAACAGCAGTAACACATTTGTTACAGGAAAGAGGATGACATCCAGTGAGGTTGGTGAACAGACCCTGTATGTAAAGCAGGTGTATGTTCATCCTCTTTACCTGGAAGGGAAACCAGAAAATGATCTAGCTGTGATAGAGCTGAGGGACAAGATCATCATTAAGAAGAGGGTTGTGCCAGCCTGCCTGCCTGAGAGAGATTTTGCAGAAAGTGTCTTGATGTTGGGCGACTACATGGGTGTGGTTACTGGTTGGAAAGACGTCTCCGAGTTTCAGGGAAACCTCAGGCTAAATCATCTGTCTTACAGCAAACTGCAAGCTTGTGTGGCACGCCATTCAGGCCAGGTGACAAGATTTCTCCATTTCTATTTAATAGAAATTTGTTGTAGCCATTTACTAAATGTACTGACTGCAGGGGTTAAATTTAAGCATTTTTGTTCTGGCTTTAAGGTTAACAACAAGATGGCGTGCACCCTGCCACGTTCTAAAGCTGATTGCTCCTTCAGCTCAGGCAGTCCAGTCCTCACCTTGTACAGAGAGGTCTTCTTTCTCACCGGCGTCGTGAGTCAGTCCCCACAGATGGATTGCAAGAACGGTTATGTCTTTCAGAAGGTGTCCCGGTTCCTTCCATGGTTAAAGAATGTAATGGGCTCAGTATAAAACGTTGAGATAGAAATGTTTTTGAAACTGTGCTGTCTATTAGCTTACCTTCCAGTTTTCAGTGTGACATTTTTCAAGTGTTTTCAAGCACGTCTCAGAAACGGAGCATGGAAGACATTATGCTTGATGTTTTCCCCAAACAGGTGACACTTTCTGCTTTAATTCCTGTAGCAAAGTAATAAACACATACACATATCTGTAATATAATGCTTTATTTATACATATACTGCACTGTGCAAAAGTCTTGACCTCTCTCATTTCACCATTTTTTGCTTCTAAAGAACCAAACTTCGTCTGAAATGTAGTCTTGTGGAATAGTTCTCAAGGCTTCCTTGAGGATTTGTGTCTTTTATTTTAGTCAAGCTCTGTACCTGAGCAGTTTCAGAGGAATGTTTTTTGTTTGTTAAGCAACATAGTGACCTACAGTATGAATCATTCAAGAATAAAAAAAACTTAAGGTATGAACCAGTGGGTAACAGGTGCAGATGATGACAGATGACTGAGGAACAGAGAAGGTAAATGAGGTTTCTGCTAAGGTTGTTACATAAACAATCTAGTTTTAAATTGGATTTCTAAGCACTTTGCAGCCTGTCACAGTAAAAACATTTTTTTCCTGTCATTTTTTTTAATTAGATGAAAAGAGAGGAAGCTCAAGACTATTGAACAGCACATATACATGCCTCATACATGTTCATATTCATATATGTATTTGCTTTCTGCTGTCTACTTTTTGGAATGGAATGAAACATCAATAGTATGAAATGCTACACATGTACTGGTCATTATAATGTTTTAATGCTAATTTAAAGACTTAAATTGAAATTTAAACTACATTGATTTAATGTCCAATTTAAATCTTAACTACATTACCTCTTTACATGGTGTATTCAGATTTAAGGCTTTCGTAGTAATGAAATGCAGAAATATTACAAAAATGTTACTTCTATATGTAATATTAAATGATTATCATATTTAATAGCCTGTCACGTTGGGGTGGTAATGGCTGTTGGTGTTGCCGTGGGCATAAAAAGCAGGCATAGGCGCAGAAGGGTGTTTTAACCAAAAAAAAAAAAAGTATTTTAACAGAAAACATGTAACAAACAAAAACACTTGCACATCTTAACCTGCTCTAGATATCACCAGGGCACTATGACGAGACACATACAGTAGGACATGTGCTTGATGGTGAGACATTTAAAGATGAACACACAGACTCTAATACCTGTTACACAGAAGCTAAGCCCTATGGCGAAACACAGGCTTAAGGATGAACACACAGGCTCTAATACCTGTTACACATAAAATAAGCCCTATGGCGAACCATAGGCTTACAGACGAATTCCCAGGCTCCAATACCTGGTACACAGGGGATAAGCCCTATGGCGGAACACAGACTTACAGACGAACACACAGGACATTTTAAACAAGCTGAGCATGGAGCTGAAAGGGGACACGAACAAGCTCAAAGACACAGGGAAGCTAGGGAGACCAGAGACACAGGGAAACCAGAGACCCAAAGAGGTTAGAGAGACACGGGGGCTAGAGACACGGGGGGAACGAGAATCTGGACTAGAGACAGGACTAGGGCTAAAGCCATGGCAATCAGCTTAACATGACAATTAGCTAAACATTCATTTCGCTAAACAGGTCTTTAGTCTGACTAACACTTAGGTACACCTACCCGATAGCTAAACATCCAAGGGACTAGAGAGACTAGAGACAGGGGAGGAACTAGAGGCTAGAGACACGAAGGCTAGAGGCATAGATGCTAGAGACACAGGAAACTAGGGAGACCCACAACACCAAGAGACTAGGGCGACAAAGAGAGACTAGGGCGACCAAAGACACAGAGACTAGGGAGACAAAGAGACTGTACCCTGGAGATACACACAAGACTGCACAAACCCGAGTCAACTCCACACACATTTAAACACAACCGACTTACATGTAGCTAGTGCCTTGGGACATGTTTCAAAGTTAGAGTACAGGTTAAAGCAAGGAAAACAATATAAAACAAACCAAAATACAAAACGAAGTGCCCACATGGATGGCAGTCAGTTACTAACAAACATTCAATGCTCGACCCAGTTTCCCAGAATAATGAGCTATTTATAGACGATTTAATGACATGCCTCGGTTCAGGTGAGCTCCCGCATCACCTGACCGAGGTGACTTCTGGGAAACTGACTCGGCCAAACTAAAACTACAAAAACTAAACAGTGCGCTCTAGTGGCGATTCCTTACATAGCCATACTATCACACTGGATTCTTTGCAACCTAACCATTTAGCAAAATCTCTTTTCTGTTTTATTGTTGTGGGTTATCCTTTTATTAAAAATATATGTTTTCTCCGTTTGTTATCTTTTTACATATTTCTCTTTCCCATTTTATTAACTAAGCCAGAACTACAGAACCACATAAAATTACTGCTCTTAACAAATTAAACAAACAAACAAACAAAAACAAAAAGTATTATATAATGATATACCTACTGAGTGTGATATAAGGGCAGGATTGTGAATTATATGCTGTGTTATACAGTATATAACACCTTTCCCACCTTATTTTACTAGTCTCAGATTATTATTAGACACTTTCCTGTACCTGGATAATAAACCTAATTAATCACACCATTTATGTCTGGTTTTATGATATATATTTATAATCTGATTGAACACATATAGAAATTCATTTTGATGGAGATGGTTTTCAGTGAATCTGAAGTACTTTTCCACTTTTATTATAATCTAGCTCTAATAATGTTATTTTTTTTAGACAGCTTTCTTTCACCATAGAAATATTGCTAAGCTTAGGAACATTTTAGCATGTACACATAACCACCTACTCCAGTTAATCTAAATACATATTATCATCTAGTGCAGCTAATATCATAAATGACAGATATACTAATTCCATTCCACCTGTTCCTTTTAACTTTTTACCAGCCCATGATAACTATGTTTGGCCCAAAATAAAAGAGGAAGCATTATGTCTAAGTCCATCAATATTAAGAATCATGCCTGTCCATTATCTGCTTTGACCTCCAGGTCTGAAAAATGCCAAAATATGCAGTTCTGTATGACTACTAGGCCATGTTTGGCCTCCATAGCTAGATTTTCCCATTCATGACAACTGTACTGGGGTGAATTTTTATGCAACTCACCAGTTAAAATTATAGTATCCCAACAAAAAGTATGCATAATTAGGAGTGTGAATGATCTGAGTGACTGTTAGCTGGCTGCTGTCCATCACTTTTGCCAACTAGCTAACTGGAATCTTTGTACTTTAATTACCACATGTAATGTACATGACATGGAGTTGATGACACTTGAAGTTTAATTAAATGCAAAGTAACATTAGCTTATAAATTAACATTATCCACCATAGCATTTTAGCTAAGCTAAAGCTAAGCTAGCTTGTAAATAGGTGTGTTCCAACCAACAGCCAAGTTTCATTTGCTCCACCCATTTTCCCATTTAAGAATTAACCGGGATTTAGGTGGAGTCAGCTCTTGCCAAAATGGCCATGAGCAAATCTCACTCAGTTGAGCTTCAAAACTGCTCTTCAGAAAAGCTGTGGGTGAGAGTTTGTCCAGTTCTTTTTAATACACTCTAAACTGTGACCGTCTCATGATATTTAGCCCAGTAGCCGTCCATGCACGTTTGAAGGTAAATAATCCACCAATAAATGTATACTGTAATTTAAAGATCAGTTCATAGACATAGGACTCATATAAAATGAGAGATGCCTTTAAAAAAAAAAGTATGTTAAGGGATATTTGAAAATTGTTCTAAAATTGTGCTGTTTATACTATATATAAAATAACACCATTAACTACATGGTTTTAAAATCAACTGTGAAGTAAAAAGCCAGAGTGCGTGCAGTGCCGACAGTGTGACTTCAGCACCATGGACAGCCACCACAATAATAACAAATGCACGTGGTTCCAGGGCGGAGCCAGTCGGCAACATCCACAGCTGGAACATATCAAGATTTCAACAGCTGGCAGGAATAGGAAGAAGTAATTATAAGATAAAATGTTATCTTATGTTTGTTAACGTACAGGGGTGAACATGAGCTCATGAGTGTGTTCTAAGAAAATTTCCAAAGATTATTAGAAAGCACAACGCACCCTGAATTTTTTATTTGCAATGGACATTGTGTATGTGGAAGCATGTGGCATTTACTTCAGAAGCTAGGGAACCAGATTTTGTCATACTGTATGCTTAGAGTAGTATTAAGTAGTACTATTTTAACTATTTAAAAAAAAAAAATCTAAATAAAGTGAAACATTGTAAAAAGATGCTGGATCCAGATACTTATCGTGATAAATTTTCCTTTAGTAACAGTTCTTGTTTAAAACACATGGTTCAAGGTTTTGAATTCTGTAGATTTCAGTCTGATAAAGGTGTGTGTGAAAGTAATCATCAGTTGCAAGATTTTGTGCTCTGGTGAACCTGTTAGAGGTGATATCTCAGAGGATGTTTAGAAGAAAAAGGATGCTTAGAATGCTCAATTTTCAACCTTGAGGAAGATGGCTACAATATCAGAAAACCACCGCTAGAGGTCAGTTAGCTCGCAATTAATTGCGAATAATTGGATATATTGGGAAAAGGATCACACAAGGCTGGGAAATCACCACCTCGTTAATCTAGGGCAATCATGTGCATTAAGCGCTTGACACAACGGATGGTGGTAGTTTAATGCTGTAGGGAATGTTTTCTTGATAAATATCGAAACCCTAAAATCAATCAAGCATGATTTGCATGCCTTAGCCTATCTGAATACAAGAAGCAACCAGCTCTACAACTTGCCAGGCCTGCCAAAACCAGCACTCAGGCCTCAGAAATCGTTACTACGATTTCACTCTCATTTCTTGACCTCCTCATCAATCTCTCTTTGAGCCTCATGTCTCTCCACACACATATATATATTTCCATGCCCAAATGAGAGAGACACATCCTGAGCAGGTGTACTTAACCAGAACTTATTCATGAAAATGAGAACAATGATACAGACCACTGAATAGATATTTATTATAATATTACAGCTTTCTTTCACCATAGAAATATTGCCAAGCTTAGGAACATTTTAGCACGTACACATAAGCACCTACTCCAGTTAATCTAAATACATATTATCATCTAGTGCAGCTAATATCATAAATGACAGATATGCTAATTCCATTCCACCTGTTCCTTTTTCCCATCCCCTAATTAATATACACACTAACTTTCCACATATACTGTATCAGCATCACACTGTACACTGTACATCACTGCAGAAAGGATGTACAGTGGAACCTTGGATTATGAACATACGAGCATTTAATTCTAGAAGCGGGCTCGTATTTTAAAACACTTTTAAAGCAAATTTTCCCATAAGAAATAATGGAAACTCATTCCACAGCCCAAATAAATAAATGCATAAAAATAATTAATACAAAATATAAAATAAAAACAAAAAAATTAACCTGCACTTTACCTTTAAAAAAAGTTAAAATAAATCCCGACAGATAAGTGTTTCCGTTTATGCAGGTGCTGTGTGTGTGTTTGTATGTGTGTGTTTGTGTATGTGTGTGAAGCTAAAGTAAGAGGAGAGGAGGATTAGACCCCCCTGTCCCTCTTCTCTTCACACACACACACACACACACACACACACACACACACACACACACACATATTAAAAGAAAGACTGTTTTATCTGAAAAATTAAAAAGGAACATCGTTAATGACACTCGTGTCCAATGACAAAGTGCAGGCTGATACAGAGAGGGAGAGAGAAAATGGATCTTTAACCTCTCTAATGAGACTTTCTTTTGCTTTACACATGCACACACGTGTGTTATAATAAACGGTACACGCGTGCTGTACACTCACGCATACAAACACAAAATAAAATATGTTTTACACGCACACACGTGCGTTACACGGATGTTACTTATACCAGTAAGATACGCGCACTAAGACCCAGCAAGAGAGACGATTACCCACAATTCCGCAGCACAAGAGAGAGAAAAACTGTTGGCTCAGTTGTGATCACGTGACGCTCGCATACGTGCTACATGATACTCGGTACTTGTAAACCAGGACTTATTAATTTTCCAAGTCAAAATTTATTAAAAATCTTTGCTCGTCTTGCAAACCGCGTTACTCACAATCCGAGGTTCCACTGTAAGCATGTTTTTGGTCAACTTACTTAAAACATATTTACTCATATGTACCAAATAGTACACTGTCACCTTGCACCTCCAGGATCCAGGTTTGATTCCTGGCCAGGCTCAGTGTGCATGGAGTTTGCATTTTCTTCCGGTGCTTGGTGGGTTTTCTCCGGGTACTCTGGTTTCCCCCCACATTCCAAAGACCTCCAGATTAGGCTAAGTGGTGATTCCAAATTGCCTGTAGTGTGTGAATGAGTGTGTGTGTGTATGTGTGTATGTGTATGCCCTGTGATGGATTGGCACTCAGTCCAGGGTGTACCCCACCTTGTGTCCTAATTCTCCTAGGATATTCTCCAGGCCCCTTGTGACCCTGAATACAGGATAAAGCGGTATAGATGATAAGTGAGTGAGTGAGTGTACCAAGTATACTCACATTTCTTAAACTTGCCATTAAAACTCAAAACTTATTATAAATAAGTTATATATGATAGATATAAATATAATATATGATAGATAAAATGATAGGCCCAGGAAAGTGTGGTGCTTTTTTTTTTTTTGCAAAAGATCATTGTGAGCACAATGCAAGTCAGATTAACATGAACAACAAAAAAGAGGCTTTCTCAAAAAAGTTCCTTTTTTGCGAGGCTGGAGACGCAGGGCATGAATGGGTTTTTGTGTAGCACTAATTATATCCACAAACTCATTGAAAATGAAAAAGGCATTAAAAAAGGACAGTATATACAGACAGATGCATTGGAGAAAATATTGGCTAATATAAAAAATATTAAATTATTATTAATAATAACAAACTAAGAGAGATAAAAGATGCATCAGACTTAATATGATACAGAACTTTGGTGAGCATCAGAAAACAAGAGCTCAGTAAACAAATCAGATGAAGAGGCCTGTCGCTTCTAAAGAGAAACCACACCTAGTGGCAATTCAGTATGGGGAATATGGACAGTAGAAAATGAATAAGATAAAAACATTGAAAATTTACCTAGTTTACCTAGGCTCTATACTATGTACTAGAGCTTGTGAAAGGAAAGGGAGTAGAGCAGATTAGCTTGATCTTGTGCTATCAGTGTGTCATGAAGGAGAACATAACATACCCATTGTGCTCCTCACAGTGAAAACACACCTGCTGATGAAGTAATTGCTCATAAAGAGATGAGGGATACATGGCAAGTGCAACTTTGATCTGATGTGTGAAACATCATTCTTTGGTTAACAGAATATAAAGAGGAATTATATCCAGTCTGTTTTTTGCCTGTTTTTAAACTGGCACTGGGTTAGATGCTTGGGCATTTGTTGCTGCAATAAACTCCAGCTTACTTTATCCAGATTAACCGACTGCTTAGTCTTTTTTGATACTCTAATCATTTTAGTTAAAGCTTATGTTGTAGTGCTAAAGTGTAATTGGCATTCATGTCACTTCTTGGTGTGCTAAGGGTATAAGCAGAGCACTGTCTATTAAAGCCTGATCTAATTGCACAATTAATATAAAGTTTCAACCTTTTTGAACCTATTGTATTTTGTTCTTTGACAATAAATAAGGTGAAGAATATTAAATCTCATTTCTCTACCCAAATGGTTGAGACAGACATACTGTTTTCTTTCCATTTTTCTTTTGCCATCAGTCTGACTGTGGCTAGAAAGATGTTGGTATAAAAATGCACTTTGTGTTGTCTGAGGTTATGTTTCATGCATTTGTGCATGCCAATAGAGTGAGCTGGGTGATGAGTATCCCTTAGAATACCCTGTGCTTTTTTCTACAGAATTGTGTGTATAAAATATCTATGGAGGGTACGTCAGATGCAACCTTAATGACTCTTTGGAAAGCATTCCTTTCTGCTTGGGTAGTGTTTTCAAACAAGACAACTATGTAGCATGTTAAAATGTGATCTATAACGCCACAGTAGACCTGGCGGGTTTTTTTTGTTTGTTTGTTTGTTTTTCCAAAAAAAATCCCTGATGAGTAAGCCAAGGGGACTAATGGCATAGAAAAACTCCCTGAGATAGCAACAGAAATAAATCTTGAAAGAAACCAGACCTAACAGTAAACCCATCCTTATTTGGGTAATAACATATAGTAGGGATGTAACGGTATCAAAACGTCACGGTACGGTAATACCTCGGTATGAATGGCACGGTATGGTATTTATTGAATCATTTACAGGAAAAACAAAACTAATGAAGAGACTCGAAAAAAGTGTCAGAAGTATTTATTAAACAGTTTACATGAACACTGAACATATCAATGGCATACAAATTAGCCATCTGTCTGTAAACTTTGAAACA
>JAQQZS010000012.1:5822922-5834468 GCA_030068045.1 Platyallabes tihoni
ATATACTTTCCCCCCCTATATTTCTATATTTTGCAATATTTTATTATGCCCTTATTTGTACAGTTTATTTTACTAGTAAATTTATTTTAGTATTTCTTTTTATTGATATTTATTTTACGTACAAGGTTTTATTTTCTTTTTAAGGTCACTGGCAATCGTGTAAGCATTTCACTGCATATCGTACTGTTTTTATTTGTCACATTTTTATATGTGACAAATAAAAATTTGAATTGAAAAAAAATTTGAATAAACTAAATAAAATCCAGTAGAAACAACTGCCTTCAGAAATCACCTAATTAGTAAATAGTCCAATGTATGTAATTTAATCTCAGTGTAAATACAGCTGTTCTGTGAAGCCCACAGAGGTTTGTTAAAGAACATTAGTGAAAAAACATCATGGAGCCCAAAGAACACACCAAAGTAAGATGGATGGATGGATACTGACTCAGGAGGCTGAATACAAATGCATGCCATACTTTTTATTTGTAAAAAAAGAAAATATTGAAAAACCATTTATCAGGGAAAAAAACCCTTACAGTCCAATAGTGCTTGTCATCTACATTCATCATACAATAGGATTTGACTGTAAATTTCTGGTTCCAACAGTACTGTATATGTTTATAGTTGAAGCTAGACAAACCACAATTCCTAAAACTGAACTACATAGGGGTGTGTGTGTGTGTGTGTAAGTTAATCTGACCAGACAGATTTTACTCAGTGAATAGCTAATACTAATAACACTGCTCCCAGAAAGTTATGACTTTTACTGTATTTTATTATTTTGCATACTTCATAAGTATCTCCTAATGTACAAACGTTTACTCTCTAAAAACGATAGCAAATCATTAAGAGGTAATAATGTTGCTTGAGGCAGATAGAAATATACTGTATATGTGGAACTGTCTTTAAACAACAAAAAAGTATTAGCTGCCCCCTTTTTTTCTCTCTTTACAACACAGTGTAAAGTGAAAGACTTCTCGTACCTGCTATGAACTTTTGAAATGTTTACAAAATGTGCATTCATTAAAGAAATAGACATAAATGGACAAAAGGGCACAAAAACAAACAAAAAATGCCTTTTTATAATTTCATATTTATCTGCAAAACACTATTCAGAAAACAGTGTAACACCAACTACTAGTCAAATGTTTGGACATACCTTGTATTTTCTACACTACTGGAGACTTCAAAACTATGAAATAACAACACATATGGAATTAGGTAATTAAGTAAAATTAAGACACGAAATTCAGCTGTTCTTGCAAGAAAAGTTTTGTCAAGTACATTTGCAAAACCCATCAAGCACCATGATGTAACTGGCTCTCATGAGGTCCATTCCAGGAGAGCAGGACCAAAATGTACCTCTGCTGCCGAGGAGAAGTTCATTTAGAGGTACCAGCCTCAGAAATCATCAACACTTAAACAGCACTCGGACAACACTCGTATTAGAGCCCTTATGAAGGCTTTGTCGAGCATAAGTAGCAGATACATCAACATGAACTGAGATAATTACATATTTCCAGTGCCTTCAGCTTTGTTGTACAGTGTAAATAAATAAATATCAGGAAAGACCATCAAATTCGAAGGTGTGTCCAAACCTTTGACTTCGGGAAACTGTGTACACAGTACGTGTGTATACCGAGTATACAGTACATACAAACAATGAAATACAATGTACATATGAACATAGATTTTAAAGGTGGCTGGGAATTAATTATGGATGTCACTAATAAGATTGTTTTGGCATAGATGGACTTCATCTTGGATACTTTTAATTTTCAGCTCGAGTTTGTTGGCCAGGTGCTTCACACCGGCGTTGTGCAGATCTTTGGGAAGGTCTACAACCTGCTGTTCTGTAGCCTCGCCAAGCCACTGCTGCAGCAGCTGAATGCAGCCATCGTGATCTGGGATAGAACAGATTTTACGCGTGTTCTTTGAATTTGTTAAGTTTTTAATGTAGCGATGTAGCTTCCGATTATGGTGATTCTTGAAGATTTCTATTAAGGGCTCTGTGATCGTCTTTACCCAACCTGAGAATAGAAACAAAACAATATTGAAAACAATCTTCAGCTCAAAAGAGTGTTTATGTCCAGTTACCTTTCCTAACTCATTATTCAAAGGAGAGGAGTCACGATGAGTGTGCAACAATGAATAATTTAACATTAGACCCATTTTATAATTATAAAGAAACAAAATATTGCACTTAGCTGATGACGTCTATTGAATGATTTATTAGTTTACTGGTACACACACTATAAATAACTGAGCAGTCTCTCATTCTCAAATCTGTTCTGATCTGATAGGCTAGATATTTATACTCATTCGAATATGTTTTTGCTTATATATAGATCATTGTGAATAAAAATAATGAAAAAAGTAACATTGTTCGGTCTAAACACTGGAGTCCCCACCCCAACCTTTTTCAATGAGGAGACATTCACATGTGAGCTGTAAATACCATCTATGCACTAAAAGCCAAACCACAATCCCAACATCTCCTCTCCTCCCTCTTTAACTCGAGCCAACATGTTTCTCTTGTTGTATCATGCTTGCATAATCGGCACTTTCAAAATATTCAGTAATAAAACTGGTACGTCTCGGTCCCCTTAGTTGTTTACATTTTTTATTTTAAATGCTCCGGCTAATAGTTACAGTTTAGGACTTGCTGTTGATACTTTCGACATATGCTGAAAGAAGATTTCCAGCTGTTTTACCCCTCCGTTAAACCAAGAATATAGTAGTTATTGTTGTTCATGGTAGTTAAGCGTACCGTCACGTATGAGGTTGTTGCAGGTTAAACACACGTTGTTGAAACTGCTGGTGCCGTGCAACAGAAGCTTCTCCTCTGATTTGCACGCTGTGTGCGGAATGCATGGTGTGTTCTTTCCATCTGAATAAAATCCCTCGCTGCATGGCTCACACACCGTGTCTCTGTCTGGAGTTCCTGTTTAATAACAAGAATAGACATCATATATATTTAAAAAAAAATAAATTACTTTTACTGCCCCCCCACCACCATTTCTCCATTTCATTTGGTAATTGATACACCTTAAAGTAAAGGTCCAAAAAGATGCCTGGTTGACAGTGCTGATGAGGACAAGAGATTAACAAGTTGAGTCAGAATAAAACAGGCTCCTAAAGTAACAGGATCACTAGACACTGTAAAGTGGAAAAAACAAACCAAAAAAAACCCACACACACTTTCGTTAACTTTTAAACAGACTTACCGATTTCTTTCACACCATATCCCTTTTCACACACTGTATGTGGCTTGCAGAAATACGAGTCCCGGTAAAACCCTGCCTTGCACCCACACACACGGTTACTGGACCTCGTGCACTCCTGCATCACGACTTCATCTCCTGAACACCAGTTACATGGCAGGCAATAGTAGTTGAAGTTCCAGTACTGGGTGTACTTGCCCGCATCGCAGGCCGCACATTGTGTCAGCTGTGTCTCTGTACAGTGTGCCTGCAGATGGAAACCTGGAGGGCATCGGTCACACAACAATCTTCGACCAGAGAGAAGCTCTCGCCAGTACTTGGTCTCATATTGAGCGAGTACTAACGATGCAGCAGTGCAGTATAGCACTAGGATGGTGAAGAAAACCTGCAGAAACACACACATACACACAGAATACTATGAGGATCTTTCAGTGTAGTAAATCTAACCATAATCTTAACCTCAGTAACCGAATGTAACTCAGTGTGGGGGTGTATTGTGAAGGGTGTTTCTGCAGCGGATGAGACCTTGTCCTTGTCTGTTGTATGTGCGTGTTCTACTTGATCTGCAGCATTTAGAGAAGTGGTTCTATTTTCCACATGCATTCCAGCGTTTGTTGAAGGCTGGACAGCTGCTGCGGTCAGATGAATGTTGGCCACCACAGTTGGAGCATGTAGAAAGCTGCACAGCACAGACTTCACTTTCCTTCTTTAGTTCTCTGGTGTCTGCTTCTTTTTTTTTATCTCTTTATTTATTTTTTCAGACTGCTCATGTAGCATGTACATTTCAATAGCTGAGCTCAAAGTTAGATTTTTTTCTTTCAGCAGCTGTGTGCGGATGTTGTTATTGTAAATGCCACACACCAATCGATCTCGTATAAGTTCATCATGTAACCAAAGTTGCATTTTGCAGCTAGCGTTTTTAACGTAGCTA
Organism: Platyallabes tihoni; assembly: GCA_030068045.1. Lineage (NCBI taxonomy): Eukaryota > Metazoa > Chordata > Actinopteri > Siluriformes > Clariidae > Platyallabes > Platyallabes tihoni. The sequence continues at coordinate 5,827,078 of JAQQZS010000012.1, forward strand.
CATATGACTGTACTGTTTTATGTGGCTTCTATTGTTGTATTGAATGCGTGTCTGTCCATAATTACATTATTTACAGGCAAGCAGATTTCCTCAAATTTCTTTACCAGTATGTCTGCATCCTCAGGATCTTCCCCCTCCACGAAACCAACTTAACGAGCCGTTTGAGACAAGACCCAGGTCAGTGCTACAGTCCCAATGAACTGTCCAACATCACCGACTCCTTACGTCACACACTCATTGTCGCCCTCAAGCTGAGCAACAGGCAGCCTATCTCCAGCAGGAGCTGACACGCACAACAACGCATCAAGCAGCTGGAAATGGAAGCTCAGGAGCCACGGAAAGGGGGTGAGGAGGTAGAGCAGAACAAAGTGGAAATCACTGTGCTGCAAGAAAGCCTAGCAACTACCACACATGAAAGGAATCAAGGCAAGGCAAACTACGCTGATCTCTCCGACAGGCTGCAGTATGCAGGACAGCTACTAGGAAAGGCCAAGTCTGACTCTGACCTCATGTGACAGCTGGACCATAGCAAAGACGAGTCCTACAGCGTCACAGAGGAGCCCGTCTGTGAATGGTGCCATGATCCGTCACGGTAACGATGTGCACGCATCTCACCCCTGTGGAGCAGGACCAGGCCCGACACATAGTGGAAGAAGTGATGGGACGGGGTCGACGCATCCCCCAGCTCCCTCCAAAGAACCCTACCTCATGGCAAAACACCGGGAACCTGCTCCCTCCAGGCACAGAGCATTGCACGATGTAGACCTCAAGGACCTCCACAAGCGAACCAGGAACATTGATAAATTCATGCCGCATATGCCAGGCAGACAAGATTTCCAAACTTATGTACGAAAAGTTGATTTCTAGAAAATAGAACCACATCACTGACCAAGATAAAGTCTACTTGCTCCGACCAATATCCAGCCCTGAAGTGTGCAGCTTCCCAGACCAGCAGCCTGCGCACACAAAGACTGACTACCATCTGCTCCAAGAAGCTCTCATTAAAGAATTTGTTGACCCTGAATCAGAACGAGGATTAGTGGCTGCTCTGAAAATGAGACAAGGTCATCACGAACCTTCACAAGCCTACCACAACTGGCATACAGACAAGCATACTTCTGCACTCGGAATGAAACAGACATGGAAGAACCTGAACTGTAAACTCTTTACCTACGAAACCTTCATCTTGGAGTAAACCACCACCTCGGCATTCTTGCATACCCACAATCCTACAGAAAACAGAAGATCGCTTCAGGAAAGGGCATCAAAACCACTGCAGTTTGTGACTCCAACACTCAGAGTCAGGGCTAGCGATGGAGGGCACCCAATGCCAAGCCGCCACCCAAAGAGCGGAATGCACCTTCGTCCAACCAAAAAACGAGACACCTATGCTGGTACCCGACCTAAACAGCGGAGCTGCCACTGGGATGGATCGCGTAGACGATAACCCTCACCCAGATCTCATGAAAGTCAGTGAAAGAAATCATGAAATTGGCCAAAAGGAAAAGGGAAAAGCTTGTGGAAATCCAACGGAACCTCCAAAGACAAACACATCTTGGAACAACCAGCCCAAGGATCAGACAAAGAAACTCGTCAAAAGTCTAAGCTAACCCAGCTCAAGCCAAAGTCACAAATGAGTTGAAGACATCACCTACATCAAGACTTTCAAGAACTGATGAGAAGGATGATTGAAGAGTTGTTCCAAACTGATAGGAAAAGGGGGAAGAACAAACTACTGACACAGATCAACTGTCCTATACCTTTATCACCTATATGGTAATAAATCAAGCAGATTGTTAGCACATCAGCTAAAACGACAGACTGCCTCACGCCTAATACCACAAATTAAAAATGACTTAAATATTATCACTGCTGATCCCATAGAGATCAATGCAGTTTTTAAATCATATTATCTTTATAAATCTAAATGCATTAAAGACAATATAAAATTTAATGATTTCCTTCGAAGTATTGATATTCCTGTTATTGATACAATCATAGTTTCAATTATGGCAATGCAGTCTAATAAAGCTCCAGGCCCAGACGGTTTTCCAATTGAGTTTTATAAAAAGTTTATAGATAAATTGGCACCATTGCTTCTCGGTGTGTTCAATGAATCCTTAGACCAGGGCTCATTACCATCTACTCTTAACCAAGCCTCAACTGCTCTCCTTCTTAAAAAGGGAAAGGATCCCCTTCAGTGTGGATCATATAGGCCATTGTCATTGCTAAATGCTGATGTGAAAGTTCTGGCTAAAGTAATTGCATCCCGTTTATAGGATGTATTACCACATGTTATATCTGAGGAGCAGATCGGTTTAATAAAAGGACGCATTTGTTTTTTAATACTTGTACACTTTTTAATATACTGTAATTTACTCCAAACAAACATCTGTATCCCCTGAGGGTGTTATTTTTACGGGATGCTGAGAAAGCTTTTGATAGGGTTGAGTGGGAATACTTGTTTTGTAGTATTAAAGAAATTTGGGTTTGGTGATAAATTTATCTCTTGGACTTGCCTCCTTTACAAATAACCGCAAGCTAGTGTTCATACAAACGATGTAACCTCTGATTATTTCACTCTTGGGCGTGGTACCCGGCAGGGGTGCCCACTGTCACCACTGCTTTTTGCCCTTGATATTGAACCATTGTCTATTAAGCTTAGATCTTCACTTGATTTTAAAGGTATTATTCGTAATGGGTTGGAGCAAAAATTATCCCTATATGCCAATGACTTGTAATATGTGACAGATCCTGCAGCCTCTATTCCTGTTATTTTAACCATTTTGGATAATTTCGGTTCTTTCTTGTGGTATAAACTAAATTTGCATAAAAGTGAATTCTATCCGGTCAATAATAGTGCTTTACAACTTCAGCATCTAAATCTACCTTTTAAACTCAATTGTTTGGGCTTTAAATATCTTGGTATTACAGTGACTCGTTCTCTATCTGACCTTTCTCATGCCAATTTCTGCTCTCTAATTTCTGATGTAAAATCTGATATTCAGAGATGGAGCAATTTGCCTCTTTCTTTAACCAGAAAAATCAATGCAGTTAAAATGACCATTCTTCCTAAATTTCTTTATTTTTTCAATCACTTCCTTTATTTCCAAGTATGTTTTTGATTCCTTGGATAAAATCATAAGCTCTTTTCTTTGGGCTGGGAAACCTCCTAAAATCCGTAAGACCTTACTACAGAGATGTAGACTTAGTGGTGGACTAGCTCTGCCTAATTTTTAAATTTACTACTGGGCTGCACATATTCAAAAATTACATTTTTGTATAAACTCATCTGAATCCCCATGGTGCAAATTAGAGTTACTGTCTTGTAAACCCTCCTGTATATTAGCTCTACTTTGCGCTTCATTTCCAATCAAACCCGCTCAATAAACTGATAACCCAGTGGTAATTAATACACTTAAGATTTAGTATCAGTTTAGATGGCACTTTAAATTTGGATCGCAACTTTGTATTCAAGTGTTTTCCCATTTTTCCTTCTATACCTCCCAAGCAGCCCTGGGAAAGTCTGATCACATTTAATCCATATCAGTGAGGTGTGATATCAATAATATATAATTTTATTTTATCTTTTGGTGATTGTAAAATCACTAAAGCCAGATCTGCTTGGGAAAATTAACTGGGATTGCAGTTGAGTGAGGAATGTTGGGAGAAATGCCATAGACAGATTACGCTCCAGCTCTTCCTGCGCCCGTCGCAGTCTTATTCAGTTTACGGTTTTGCACAGAGTCCATTATTCCAAATCAAGGCTAGCTGAAATATTTCCTGATGTTGAGGATAGATGTGACAGGTGCCATGCCTCTCCCTGTGACTTAAGTCATATGTTCTTTTTGTGCTCAAACCTGCACAACTTTTGGACAGGTTTTTTTACTCTCATGTCCACTATACTTGGGGTACAGTTGAAGCCATGTCCGTTAACTGCTATATTTAGCATTACAGACTATTCAGTTCCATTAAGTTCTGCACATAAAGATGTCGTCGCCTTCTCATCTTTGTTGGCCAGATGTCCAATACTTTTACACTGGAAGTCCGTTAATTATCCCTCAATCTCTCAGTGAATTAAAGATCTATTATGTTTCCTTAAGCTAGAGAAAATAAAATATACACTGAGAGGTTCAACTAATATGTTTTTTTCACAAATGGCAACCATTTATTTATTATTTTGCAAGCTTACAGGTACTGCTTGAATGATTATCTAGACTGGGTCATGCATCGGAGTGTATGTATGACCAATCTAAATCACACAGATTAGTTTGAGTGTGTGTGGGGGGGGTTTAATGTATGTTCGGGGTGGGTGGGGAGTTTTTAATTTTTCTTTTCATCTGATAATAATAATACATTTAATTTGTTGTTTTTTATATGTTCATGTATGACAATTGTTCAAAAGAATTTTAAAAAATTTAAAAATCAAAGCTTGCTTATGAAATGATAACCTTTGTGCACACAATACTGTATAACAACTGCAGTAACAAAAATAAGTAAGCAAATAGATTAATTCATGATTGAGAAATAACCAACTATTGGCACAAGTTGGATACCAAATTATGCAGCGTTGAGCTCCGCTTCTCCAAATTAAGCACAAGTCTCGGCTTGGGAGCTCATGACAGAGCGACATTCACTCCTGACACAGACAAAGAACTGACTGACTGACTTCAACTAATATTCTTACTAATATTCAAACTAACACAACTGACATGACAAATATTTGTACAGATTGTATGTGACAAAGATTCATGTCTTCCATGTTGTATGTGACTGTACTCCTGTTTACACATAACTATATTGCTTTTGCAGACAAAACAGCAGCAGCAAGATTTAATAATAATTTCCTCAACAGAAAGAAGTACACTGGAAGGAAGCAGCAGCATAACAAATCGTGACAATGTGTGATGCCATTAAACAACCTTCTTTTTTATTTCAGATACAGAAATTCCATTGGATCAGCTGATGGTTGATTCTACTGTGTCCAGTGAAATTTATGAATGTTGTTTATATCTAACCAAAGGCTTTCTCATAGCAGCATCAGACAAGGAGAAATTCTGGCACAATTCATCAGAGATGTGCCTAAATCATCCATATGTAACTCTAATCTGAGATCTTCCTGATTCATCTGCTGATACATATCTTCTGTAGTGAAGGCTTGAAGGCACGGGCCCATAATGAAGTGCTAGTAACCTCTCTTCTGGGCTCCAACTGACTCTCTACTATACGTAAAGTATCTGGGTCGAAGAAGAGATCAGCTTGGAAGATGACTTGTTTTTTCCTCACCGTACACCATACACATATAGTAAACACTACTGTATTAGTCTGAAAATACACATGGCAGAATTGTAACCACGTTATAGATTGTATTAAGTTATGATTGGCACATTCACATGTTATATCTGATGTACAGGTAGATTAGTCAGACTTGAAGTCTTTTACTCTTTCCTAGTCAATTGTGGAGAGAGTTTGGCTTCATGGTCTGGGGAACTGGTTTTGAATGGAATCTATTGATAAAAGACCAGAAAGACTGGAGATGGCCTGATGAATTCTTAAACGGAGGTTTGGAGTTTAGGGTTTGGGCTCTAGAGTTAAATATTACACTCACAGAGAGGAAGTTCATTATCAGTTCCTGTAGCTTAATAGAACCACAGGCGTCATGAAGACACCACAAAAGGGGGCATATCTTCTCATTTTTGCACAGGGCTTTGATTAGTTACATTTTTTTTTTTTTTTATTTTGTAAATCTCTTCCATGCCAATGCCTGATTGTTCATTTATTGTCATTTTATTGACAAATTGTAGTAAATTCTGTTAGAATTTAAGGGGGCACTGTAAGATTTTATAATATTGTAAGACAATGTAATCTAATAAGAAGATTCCTGTGCTCTGAGAACAGACCCCTCACTGTGCTTCTTCATGCCTTCTGTGGTAACACCTTCTATATCCTGTATCCAGACATGGCTCTTGTCTGCTAGAACCCTTTAGTGTGTGTGTGTGTGTGTGTGTGTGTGTGTGTGTGTGTGTGTGTGTTTGACTGAGTCTCTCCTGGCGCCAGAAAAGCTTACTGAAGCAGAGCGGACAGACCGAGCAACTCGCTTCTTCGACTACACAACTTTAAAAACTTTACAATCAGTTTTTTGTTTTTTTCTAAACTCGTAATACTTTGAGAATCGCAATACAAATCGGATCGACATCTGGGTATCGTGATAACGTCCCCTAGGTTTTATCAGTCAAAACGTCCCTAGTTATCCTTTAATTCTTTACGACCAAACCAAACACTACAAACAATTATAATAATAATATATATTTTATTACAGGTGCTTTACTCAGACAAAGCCAGAATCATTTCTACATGAGACAGAGTAAGACTTTCTGAAGTGAACTTCTTAAACGTTCCACAAGTCAATAATTTTTGTCTATATGTAAGGAGGTAAATGTTGCACAGATATAAATATGAGTTCTGAAGTTTTTTAAGCAAATCCTGCGTTAATGTGAATGCGCTTCCTATTGGTTATGCCGGGGGCGCTGTTTCCCACTGTGTTTGAATGGTCTGCAGCAGAGCTGTGGAGAACTGCTGTGGGTAAGTTACAATCTGTTGTAGCTCCACAATAAAAGTTAAAAATATCATTTCACAAGAAATGTCAGGCATTGTTTTGGTATTCAACAGCATAGACATTGATTCGTCTGTCAAGTGTTTTTTTTTTCGATATATGTGGTATTTTGATACTTTTATTTCCGTTTTGCTGTACCTGGTTTTGCCATGTGCTAATATGCTAATGAAATGCAACGTGTTCTGAATAGGTGGAGTTGTAGCATTTTTGAGCTTGCCGTTTTGTCTCCTACTGCTCTGTGTGCAGGTAATTATTTATTTATCATATAATGTGTATAAAGTTACTCTGCAGTATTCTGTGCATTTTCTGTGGTTAAGTAAATGTTTGGTGCTATTAGTTTTTGTATGTGAAAGCACTCAAGAAATGTCATGTTAATTCTCATGCATACAGAGCTCTATAAAATAGATTGTGATTTATGTGTAATTTATGTAGCTGTGTAATTTATGTAGCATGCTTTACCTCATAAATTCAGACTTTGTTATTTTATTCCTGCATGATTTAAAATGTCTTATAAGATCACAAAGCAATATGGAAAAAAAGACAGAAGGAAAAGATAATCTTGAATTGGTTAGACAAAACTGTCATGAAGAAATTCACATTTCAGTTTGTTTTATTTTTGTTTATATCATCATACTATATACCAGTGGTTCTCAAACATCTTCTGTCATTCCCCACTTAAGGGGGTGGGCAAATTTTCAAGTCCCACTTGTCAACAAAATGATAACGAAATCGGCCAAGTTGACTATTTATTGAAATATCAATTTCTAAACCAATAAGA
>JAQQZS010000012.1:5838341-5848949 GCA_030068045.1 Platyallabes tihoni
TGTGTGTGTGTGTGTGTGTGTGTGTGTGTGTGTGTGTGTGTGTGTGTGTGTGTGTGTGTGTGTGTGTGTGTGTCAGCAATGGATTGGCACCCTTCTCACCCCAACTCAAAAATAATAAGTCTCGATGCCAATTGACCTGCATCAAATGATCTCATTTAGTTCTGTGGCGTATCTCGTTATCTTTGTGCTTGTGATTGTATCTGCTTATCCAAATAAAATTCTTTCTCCTTGTAGGATCAGGAACCCAGTGAGGCCTGACCTTATTATTTTATTTGTTTAAAACAATAGGATTTAATCTGAAATAGTTTCCTTATGAATTATGTGTGCTGAGAAATGCACTGTAGACTGATGACAGTAATAATTTAGGAATGAAAACTATGATTATGTATACTGCTGAGTAGCACAATTAATAATTGCCATATTTAAACGCATAATGTCAGTGGTAGGACTCGCCTGGCTGAGCACTTCTCATTGTCATCCACAGTTTAATGTCACTGAACATTTAAATCATAAAGAATCAGTGAACTGTAACAGTGACAACAATTATAGATAATACACTATATAAAAAAAGAGAGAGAGAACACCTAACAGAGTGTGTTTAAAGTGTGCGTTAGAGAGAAGAATGAGATCATATGATGCCAGTCACTCGGCATTGGGATGAATAATTTTTCAAGCTACTTTTGAAATCAGAACAAATACTTGCATTATTTTGAAATCAAGAAACCCCCCTACTGCAAAAGAGGACACATTCGATTATAGAATTATAGAATACCTCAAATGCATATAGGGTACATTGAAATGAAAAAAAAAAAACACTTAAAATCAACAAAATCAAATATAATTATAACCATTAAAAATAATTATTATTTAATTTCCCAGATCTGATAAGAAAATTAAATTTCAGAGTTACAAATTACGAACACCTAGATGTAAGTAATTAGTTGTGGATAAATAAAATATCACATCTGTAAAGAACATCAGGAGCAGCCACAAATAGGGTCACAGTTTCCTTTTATTAACTTAAAAAAAACTTTTTAAAAAGATAATTTTGAAAGCTAATGCACACACACTCACACACACACATACACACACACAGGCACGCGCGCACGTACACACCTAATTCCTATCTTATCTTATCTGTTGGATTTATAAGCATCAAAAAGAACCTACCTTGAAGAAGTGAACATTTGTCTTCATTCATTCCCTCTAAAGATCATTCTGGTGTCCTTGTAGGAAGGACATGTTGCTTTAAAATATTAAATGAAATGTTCTTTCATCTAGTGCAAACCAAATATATAGACATGCAAAACTTAGTGCAGCTACAGATTCATGACTTCTTCTGTTGAATGTAATTGTAAATCCATGCACTCTGTTTACCTGCCAATCCCACCCTGTAGGCTAACTCTTCTTATTGGTTGTTATAATACGTATGGTAAAACAAAAGAAAGTGAACATGTGCTTCCTCTAAAACATGTGATGTCCACGTCTGCACCTTTAATAACTGTGTCACAGGGCAGTGTAACACACTTGGAGGAGCACGCTGGCCACCATATGGCACATTCCTGAGCTCACAGTATGCACGTTGTATGGAGTATGCCAACCTTCCCTTTTAGAGAGCACGGCCACATTAGGCGTTCTTAAAAGGCAGCCATGGATAAACTGTTACATAATTGGAATTTAAACACTTTGTGCACTGATGTAAAAGAGGCAGATTAAAAATGTTGGTATTTCTGGTGTCTTTTCTCTCTTGTTTGCACATTAAACCGAAACCTAATAAGACAGACAGTCTGTCTGCTCCAAAGCAGAGATAATAACAACTCCCTGAACTGGGTTATATTCTAATTACAGCACACCATGAGTAGTTTTATTCCTCTAATAGTAATTTGGCAAGAAGGGCCATCCAAGGCAAAAAGGGGGAAGGTCTCGATTGTGGCCTAGTGATCCGATGAGTCACATACAGTAGATTCCTTAATTGAAAGTACTTACTACAGCCTAACCCACGAAGATCAGGGTACAAACACCTTACACACCTTACTCGCACTACCAGTTATACATTGACATTGAGCATTTTAGCATTTGCTAATCAGTCTACAGTGAATGCCTTTGAACTGTGAGGGTAATTCAGAGTTCTTGGAGGCACCTTACAAAGCACAAAACTAAAAACACACACGTACACAACCCGAGGCAAGATTTGGACCTCCAATGCTGGTGCTTTGAGACAACAGCACCAACACTGAGCCATTGTGTCCCCACACATTCGTACTTACACTCCTCCTTGGGACTTTTGGAAAAAGCCTTCATAAGATGCAGTATATTAAGAACAGTGCTGCTAGGATCCTGATGAGGGTGCATAAATACGATGTCACTCCCATTCTTAAATCAGTTCATTGGCTCCTTGTTTTATTTAGAATTGGATACAAGGTTGCCCTTCTTACCCACCAGTGCTTTTATGGGGATTCCCCTCCCTATCACAAAAAAACTCCTCACCTCACATACATCCACACGTGAATTATAAATAAATTTTATTATTATTGTTATTATTATTACTACTGCAGCTGTTGGTAGTCATTCCATAACTTTCTCAACAAGAAATACAACAACTTAAAACACAACTTGTCATCTTGGATCCAGACATTAGAAAAATATCTTGTGTCATAGGAAGTAGGACATTTGGTGAATCTGGAATGTGTTACTCCTACAAAACAAACTTGTGTCACTATTACACAAACAATGGGAATCATTTTGCTCTCAGATTAAAACATACGCAGCATGAACATGAGCAAGGGTTGAGCACAGGCTGTGTCGCATAATCACCAGAAACAGGATAAACAATTCCAGGTTGCAGGGGTTAAAGGGATTTTCCTCAGAAACTGAAAGCAAAAAACCTATCAACTAATAAGAGCACAGACCCATTTCTCCGGTAAGGGAAATGATGGAGGATATAACAAATACCAAACAGGCCACATGAAACACATTATACAAGCTGCCAAATGGTTTAGTCTTAAACACCCTATGTGACATATGGCACATTTTCTTAATTTGTTCAGGAAATGCAGTCAGAACTGTTTAAATACAAAATATGAGCTATTAAGTCATTGGCGTTGTTAAATATGATGAAACTTACTTTAAATATGAATAAAAGTTCTTTAAAAAATCAGCTAGTTCTGTCACTTTCGCTACTCAGACACACCATGATTTTGGAAATGACGTCATGGTTACATAAATTCACAGATTTGCAAATGACTGCACCAGGATGTTCATCCTATACCACTTAGGGATTTCATGAGTTAAAGGTCAAGGCCAAAGCTTAATAAGGAACTTCCCAGAACATTTAAGTTCGTACAGGGTTTCTAGAAATGTTACTTTAGTTCCTCAAAATTAGCCTATATGTACTGTACACTCTTACCGTCATTTAAATATACCACAATTTTATGTCATTTCACTCCATGTCTTTTGTTAGCACGGCATAATGACGGATTTCATCGTAATCTAAATTTAAATCAGGATTTGTGACAGTTTCTATGGTTGCCAGCACTTTATAATAATAAAACTGAATACAAGTTGGCGTCATAATGGCGTTGTGTTTAGCGCAGTGGCCTCGCACCTCTAGGGTCAAGGGTTAAATTACTGTTTTGGGTCTGTGTGCATGGAGTTCATGTGTCCTCCCAGTGCTTGATGGGTACTCAGGTTCCCTCCCACAGTCCAAAAGACTTACAGATTAGGTCAATTGGCGTTCCCAAATTGCCTGTTTCCAACAACAAAAATTCCAAAAACGGATCCAGTGCTGCCTAAGGGTTGGCAGGTGATTCATTTTGTTTTTGTCCCATTTAAGAACTTAGGAATTTGAGCCAATAAGGATCGGAATTTTAGGTACAAGCTGTTCAGTTGTGTCCATTTCTTATCAGCAGGTTTGGGAGATGAACCTTACGGTCAAAACAAACAGCCCCTTTATTGTGAAATAGCAAACTCGTCATGTTACTACGTTTTCTGGGAAGCTGACTTGTAACTAGTAGGTTTCCCATAAAATAGTTTGTGTATTATCAGCATAACACAGGTAGGGTACAGGTCAACATTCTTCATTTAATCATATTTTATTGATTATACCAGCCACTTTCGTGAGAAACAGGATGAACCAATCAAAATTCATATTTTTTTCTGTTAAAAAATATCATCAACGGAAGTGCCATATAAATGGCACATAGCAGTGCTATTAATATTTTAAAATAAATGTTATTAAGATTGTTTGACCTTAGACTGTGTCTTTAACTGAGCAAATAATTTGTTTTCTCTCTCCTCTTTCCAGCTACCGAAACCAAAACTGAATGATATTCCTGAAGTGTTTGTTAATCTGCTCCTATATTCTTGCACACAGAAACGAAACAAAAATCATCCCCTGAAGGTTATGCTTAACCACAGTGTGGTCATGTGCTGCGAATTGTCCCCCTTAAGACCAACTGGATCACGAGACTGTGGTTCCTTAATTTCAAGAGGTTTGTGGAGTGAAGCCACAAATCTATCTAATATAAGACAAAGTATTTAGTTTCACCATGAAGGGCTATGAACTCAAACACTGAGGGGGGAGTTTTAGATAAAGCACATGATGTTTAGTCAAGTTGAGTTACAGTAAAATAATCAGCAAGAAAGTTAAAAGTTACCACAGTGACACTGATGTAACAAGAGTAAAAAATATTGAGTAAAGTCTTTTTTATATTCATAAGCATGGACTGTACAAAAGAGTGAGGATAAGGACTTGGCAAAGAATACAGGTAGAGATGGGAAAACCTTGTTTCGCGCTGTAGGAGGACTAGAGATGCTCAGCGAGTTGTTTAATTTAAAAGTAGACCTTTTTAGCTCATGTCTGTTTGCGGAGACTGAACCTGCTGTAAGCGCACAATGCACAAAGCATGAAGCACAATGTTCTGTTGAGATTGTAAGAGTACATAAATAAAAATAGACCCATTACAGATTCAAATTATTACTACACTTATGTGTGCAATCAAAAATAATGAAGCATTTTAATTACTTTTGACGGTTACAAGAAAAAAATTTGACTGCCCCATCTGCAGACCAGCCGACCCCAAAATAATTATTAACCATGACTGAGGGCTGTGCATGGCTCAGTTAATTGAACACAGGTGCAGTAAATTTGAAGCCCAAAAAGAGGATCCAAGTAGGTAGATGTACTCAGGAATGACCCAACATGGAACAAAAAAGGAAGTTCATAGAACCGTAAAAGAACTAACAAGAATTACATCTCCCAACACCAACGCTCCGGCTCACCTGACTGCTAACACACCTGAGACTAGACATTGATAAAAGAGACTCACACACTTCTGGTCTTTGTGACGTGTACGCTCCCTGTGACTTGTTCCAGTGTCATTAACAAGTCTTTTGTTATTTTGACCCTATTTGTTTTCTGAGTTTAGCCTGATCCTTGCCTGTTTCCTCGACTTTTGATTTGGATTATTCCTGCCGATTTTGTTGGATGTGTTCCTTGAATTGTATGTGAATAAATATCTTACCTGCACTTGCCTTCTCCAAGTCTGGGTTCTAACAATGATTATCACAATTAAAGCATGCAACAAAGTGTTTATATACATTCAACAACATATCAAATTGTAAATGGTTATAATTGTTCATTTTTATAACCGACCTGTTTTTTCCCCCCACTTTCTTGGACGCACTGTGTACATGGAGTTTGCATGTTCTCTCTGTGCTTGGTGGGTACTCCGGTGTCCTCCGACAGTACAAAGACAAGCAGATTAAGGCTAATTGGCATACCCAAAAATCACCCATAGGTGTGTATGTGTGTGTGCCCTGTGATGGACTGGCACCTCGTTCAGGGTGAACCCCGCCGCGTGTCTTAAGTTCCCTGGGATAGACACCAGGGCCCTCACAACCCTGGAAATAGCGGTATAGACAATGAGTGACCTGTTATATACAATGAATAAACAACCTTCTGGCATAGTTGTGTCTGGGAAGATGTTTATAGCAACTGTTTGTGTGAAGCATACTGAAAGTATTGTTTATTGTACTGTATGTGTAATTGCTCAAGCTCATCATGAGGAAGGATGACTGCTGTATGGCTAATTTGTGTGACTGCGACTCAGGGCTACACCATCAGATGTGCTGTATGTATTCTAATGTTTTTCCTCTCTGACCTAGTAAGTCTCACTCTTGAATACGTCAAAGGAGAAGTGTGTGACTGTCTGTGTATTTAATGTAATTCTGAAACTTTTCAGAAACGTATTCATGCGAGGTTCTGCTGCACACTTGGACGTACTTTTCCCACAGTGTCTGTGTCTTTGAAACCGATCGATCAAAACAGGTTACATCATACAGTAGATGTCCTGTCCCTCATCGGGGACAATCCCATCCTCCCCCGGTTGAATCTTTTCAACTTCTCACCAGTTTTCATCTCAAAAAACTCTGTCATGGAAACTGTAAACATGACACTTAAATGTGAAAAGGTAGAATATGATGAGAGATATTATAGCGCAATATTATAGTGGATGAGATTAAAAGCATTCATTAACTATTAGCCTGGCTTCTCTCCTACCATCCTTCCGAATACTCTGAGAGTCATAAATGTCTGATTCTGATAAATTGCTGTTCCATGAGTTTTCCATTTGCATGTTATTAAACCTTGTGTATACTGTATATGTGACAGGTATGTTAAAGGTCTTTGTTCTGACTATTTCCTTTTAGGTCCGATCATTGTTTGCTGTCCCGCGTTATTTTTCACTGTATTGACATAAATAAATAAATAAATAAATAAATACAGTGCATCAACATACAAGATGTGTTAAACTGGGACTTTTGATTGTGCAGAATAGCAGAACACATTTAAGAGAGTAAAAACTCCCTTTATTTTTCTATATAATCCCGGCTACACTAATGCACTTATCCCAGTATTTCACCTAAAAAGGTTTTCGCAGTATGCTCAAGTCATGATCATTTGAAATTGTGTCATGTGGAAATGGCTTGGAGGTCAGGACTGTACGTGAGATGTGGCAATAGCTCCCAGCTGAGTGATTGTGTGTACATTTCCTACAGCCAGATGTGTCTCTTTGTCAAGTTGGCAACAAGTTATCTATTAATATTTAAGAATCATTAATTCTTGAAACCAGATGTTTACTTGAACGACTGCATTGGGCTCAGAGCCACCTTGATCGGGATCATCATAAATGGAAATACAGACTTCTTTAAAATTGTTTGCACCATTCAGATGATTTTCTGCGACTAAGAGTCTCTGTAAATGTTAATCGCTCTCACACCTTCATTCATGAGAAATTTCATCACGAGTCCCGGTTTGACTTGAATTAAGGGCAGAATTTCTAATCAAGTAAAATCTTTGAGTTAAAAAAAATGGTACAGTAAATGATGGTAAAAAGTAATTAAATATTAAATAAAATGAAGTGCATTTACATAATTTACTTTAGTAAAATTAACATAATAGCAATATGTAAACACTACACAAGGCCAAAATATTTTTTAGTCTACTTGATCAATAATAATAATAATAATAATAATAATAATACACTTAAATGTATTATTATTGTTGTTATTATTATTATTGAGACATTTTCTCTCATTTGAGATTTTGTCCACTTTTTTGTCCTATTGTCAAAATTTCTACATCCTGATTTTGTTTTCTTGTTGAATTAATTTAAATAAGATGTTGATCATCGAATGATCTGAAATATTTCATCATCACTTGTACATCATGTGTCATACTTAAAGGCCACAAAAAAACCTATGACCAAATAATAATACAGAAACAGCTCATGTTACGTCGCCCGTCATAGTTTCACACTTGACTAGTGATATCTGGACTGAATACTAGACGTGCAAGCATAGCGCCTACGTGTAACTCTGTCTCTGACTCTGACACAATCTCATAATCAAACTGCTTGTAAGGGTTTCTGTTCACACCCGCATGTTAGACCTGGTGGTCATAAATACAGTACGGCTGATTCATGATGTTTCAATATTTTTTTTTTTGCACTTTATAAAGAATGTGTTTTTCAGGTATGCCATTTCTTTGTCCTGACTTTCTGTATTTCCTGTATAGTTACTGCTTGTCAGTGGTATGGTACTGTAGCTGCACGGAAGTTGACCCGATTGTTCCTGTCAGCTGCTTACAATGACAAATATGTGGTTAAAACTTGCCAGTCACACAGGAATATACATTTCATAAATGCGTAACACTTCTGTACAGGAACTGATGTACTAAGACAAACTAAAAATACAATTCTTTGCCCCTGGAGCATGAGGTATGCAAGTGGGAAATTTAGCCAGAAAGTGTTCGTGTAAACCGTGTAAATCAGCGTGAAGAGACTTGAAGGCCTGGTACCTGTATCCAAAACAAATAGCTCATTTTTGCCTCAGAGAATTATGTGAGTGGTGCTAATCATCATACATCTCATACATAATTCCACCTGACATGACATAGAAACGACATCAAAGGTAATAGAGACTGTTTAAATGTCACAAAATAATCTGGATGAGACTTTTTTCCCCCTTCTGTTTATGCTCGTCTATATGTCACGTCTGTCTATGAAAAGCTTAAAATAGTTCCAAACATCCCCCAGAGCAATAATGCCATACCTAACTACTTACAATATTCAACACTATAAAGGTCAATGACATTTTAATGTATTTGTAGACCTACATACCGTTATTATAACCGTTATAGGTAGTGATAAGGAAAGAGCTAAATGCAAAAACACACCTTTCAATCGCTGTCATAAGATATGTAAGATATGGTTCACTCATTATGATTGAGTTAATGGACAGATTTATAGGAAAACACTGCAGTTAATCTCACTCTTCTCATACCTGGATTCCCCCATATAAAATATAAAATATAAAAAATATAATGTAGTGCATTATTTATAAGTTATAATATAATTTATAAGCACTTGTATTAGAATAAGATCTAAGTTAAGTGCTTTGAAACAGTTTATTGTGACTTCAAATATTAGTTATTATTAATTCTGATGTAAAATATTGTGTTTATTGATGCTGGTACTTCCGCTAACATCACAACGGCATATCCTGGCAGACCAGAAAATAGGCTGAACATCCATCGACTAGTACTGTAACTTAACATTATGGAAATGTGACATCGGAACAAGTGGCATGGCAAACAGGACAAAACCGTACTGACCTATGGGTTAGAGAGCCGCACTACGGGATGCAATAATATAAATAAGAGCCCTTATCTCAGGGCTTCTAAGGAGGTCAACAAAATAGGAGTTTATGAGAGTGCTTATGATGCATGCATGGGAAGACCCTCCCGTTTAGAGATTGTGTGGGATTATTATTAATTGGAAACTAAAA
This sequence comes from Platyallabes tihoni, assembly GCA_030068045.1. Taxonomy (NCBI): domain Eukaryota; kingdom Metazoa; phylum Chordata; class Actinopteri; order Siluriformes; family Clariidae; genus Platyallabes; species Platyallabes tihoni. The sequence continues at coordinate 5,847,687 of JAQQZS010000012.1, forward strand.
ACAAAAAAATGAAAACACAAAATAAACAGAGCTCCGTCAACTCATCAAGACCTGACGTGGCTTTGGAGACTAAAAATAAGCCTTATATCCTCTCTATAATCCTCCCTTACTGAGGATTTATGTGTGATTCAGTGGTTTTAACTTATAATGAGAGTGCATGCTTGACGAGTGGCGTGTGTTCTCTCTTTCTCTCTCTGAAGTGTCCCGGCTTCTTAGGAAGACTGGGTTGCGTCTTTAGCCTTTGTCTTGGATCTTGCACACTTTATCTTGGCGCCGATAACGTTCATGCTACCTACAGTAAATGATAGCATGAAGTTTGTGAGTATCAGGGCCCTTAAATAGTGGCAGGTCTGCCACTTGCGAGATCTGCATCGTTACACTTACTGGTTGAGTGAAGGAACAAAACTAATCTTATCCATCTGTTAATCAGAACATAAAAAACCTCCACATCGGTCTTCATGCTGAACCTGGACGTCTGTACATCAGTCTTAACATGGATCTTCACACTTGCCTTTTTCTACATCGTATTAAATTTTTCATCTTTGGGTTTTCCTATCTTCCTCATTTTTCCTGTTTCTTGATAGAGCATGTTATCCAGAATGCTATCATGTAGCAGATTTATTGCATGTCATCGTCCTACTTTATCCTTCCCACATCTCCTTCCCATCACCATTTCTATGCTGTTGATTGACTGTAACGGTGTTATGTGACATGGTGTTCACCACTTTGGCGAGGTCCCTTTGCGTTTAAATTGCGTACTGCACCTTTACTAACTAGGAGAATTGGCCATAAAAACCAACATTGCTATTAAAACGACACAGTCATCAACTGGTGTCCTTAGTTGACAATGAAAACAATAAAAATAACAAATACGTGCATAAGGAGTTACAGTAATAAGGTCTGCTTTTGAACCAATTTGATCTGAATGAGAATTTTTTTTCTTCTGTTAAGGTCTGTGTATAAAAAGCTTAAATCAGTTACAAACACTCCCCAAAGCAAAGATGTCATACATAACTAGTAAAGATACTCAACACAAGGAAGGTGAACACCTTTTTAGACCTGCTAATCACAGAGACACACCTCTCGCTTGCTGTTGTACAACATCATTTGGAAAGCGAAGCAAAGAAAATAGTTCTTTAAGCTGTAACGGCGGAGGACACAAGGCTTCAAAACAATAGGGTGATGTTGTCCTGAAAGTACTAGGGCACACGCCTGAGGACAACTTTCCTGCAGAGACTCCGGCACTGAAGCAATTCGGCAGTG
>JAQQZS010000012.1:5849049-5861629 GCA_030068045.1 Platyallabes tihoni
CTGCTAATCACAGAGACACACCTCTCGCTTGCTGTTGTACAACATCATTTGGAAAGCGAAGCAAAGAAAATAGTTCTGAGAAAAAGAAAAAGAAGGTATGGTTTTCTCATGATGATTGAGGAGACGGCCCGATTTAAAGGAAATCATCACAATTAATCTCAATCTTCTCCTACCTGGGATTCCCTCTTTAAAAACAAAGACAATATATACATTTATAAACACTAATGAACAGATGTGGAACAATCATTAAATCATTACAAACTAGTCACATTGCCTACTAATTAATTATCACAACTGATGTGATTTCACATACTGTATCACATAGTGAAGTTCACATAGTATTTGGTTGATGCTAGAGTTATAAATCAGACATGATTGGATGACATGCTTTCCCACCAGACAGCGATACTCTGCTTTTACTTTAGCTAACACCCCAACAGCATATCTTGGCAGACTAGAAAATGAGCTGTACATCCATGGACAAGTAAGGTTACTAAGGAAGCAAATGTGACACAGAAACCTGCTCACTAGCTAGCCATTTGGGATAACACACAGGACAAAACTATACTGACCTACTGGTTGAGTGAAAGATCAAAAACTAATGTTATTCACCTGTTAATCAAAACCTGAACAACCTCCACATCGGTCTTCATGCTGTTCCTGGAGGTCTGTACACCAATCTTAACATGGATGCTTGCATATGTCTTTTCCTGCATCTTATTACATTTTCTATTTTTGGGTTTTCTTATCTTTATTATTTTTTCTTGATAGAGCATGATATCCAGCATGTTATCATGTGGCAGATTTTTTGCTGGCCATCGTTCAACTTTATTCTTCCCACACCTCCCCTTCCCGTCGCCATGGAAACAAGAACAACAAAAACAAACACAAGTAGTGGCATTGGGATACGCTCCTAATATTTAAAGGTTAAAGTTGCAAAGTTTGAAAGAAGGTAAATGTATGTATGTTTTTTTTTCTTCTGTTAAGGCCCATCCTTATGTTACGTCTGTGTATACAAAGCCTAAATCAGTTAAACACACTCTCCTGAACAATGATGTCATACGTACAATAACTATTTAAAATAGTCAACTCCAGGAAGGTCAATGACATTTGAGACCTGCGTGGGTATCAATGAGTCAAGAGCTAAACACGGAAACACACCTCTCGCTTGACATCATTTGGAAAGTGAAGCAAATAAAATATTTCACATTTGCTGAGAAAAAGAAACAGAAGGTATAGTTTCACTCAGTACTTACAGACAATAAAAAAAAACAATAGAAACTAGTCACTTTAGACATGCACTGAATACATTCATTCATACCGCTTTATCCTATGATCAGGGTCGCGGGGGGCCTGGAGCCTATCCCAGGAGGCTTCGGGCACTAGGCGCACTGAATACAGATTTGTCAAAAAAAAAGAAGTTCACATAGTATTTGATTGACGCTGGAGTTATTAATCAGACATAAGAGGATGACACAGGTTCCTACCAGACAGCGATACACACGATTCTGCTGCTATTTTCGCTTGGCAAACTAAAAATATGCTGAAGAAAACGTTACCCACCTGTCAAGCAGAAACTGACCAACCTCCACATCGGTCTTCATGCTGTCCAGGTCCCAGAGGTTTCTACAATGATGTTAACACAGATCTTCCCCATTGCCTGCTCATTCGTCCTCATATAAACATTTTTTGCTCTGTTCTTTGGATTTTCCTGACAAGGCATGTAATCTAACACATTAGCATGTGGCAGGTTTATCGCTGCTCTTCGCCCCACTTCTTCCTTCCCCCATTTCTCCTTCCCGTCATCATCCTCCTGTTTCTGATTGGCTGCAATGGTGTTGCGGAGCACGCTGTTCACCACTTTGACAACGCGTATTGGATTAGAGTGCGTACTGCACCTTTACTAACTGTTGTGGCATAAATTAGGCTTCTAGGTTGGTTATATTTTGGGAAACTGCCTACATTTAAAAGGTATGCACAGACTAAATGATGTTTGAAAATAGTAGGAAATAGTAAAAGTAATGGCTTATGATTTATATTTAATACAAGTGCACCCAGGGTGAGGGGTGACGGGCACAGGAAAAGGCCACACAATTATGGATATGGATTATGAATACTGTTCAATGGGCATTGTTGCAAAGCAGGAATAAATAGTTTAGATATAAATGAAAACATGTTTATTCCGCTCAAGTGAAGAAAAAGATGGTGGCGAGGAAACACATCCTGAGATGAAGATGAAGAGAGAGATGAAGAGATGAAAACACAACATGAGGAAGAAGCTTTGACAGGAACCAGACTCATAAGGGAACCCATCTTGATTTGAGTGCGACCATCCCTGCAATACATATAACTGTGTGCTCTGAGTTTGACTGTTCACTTTTTATAACAGGATATGTTTGACATAAAACATATCCACTTTTTAAAAGCATTATACAGATACAGGGACAGTGGTAGCTCAGGCGGTTGAGACTCTGTGTCACTGATCAGAGGTAAGGAGTTTCGAGCCCTGACCGGTAACTCTATGACCATAGAAAATCACTCAGTTGTTGCTGGTCCCAAAGCCTGGATGAAAAAGAAGGAAAACTGGCCCTTTTAAAACCAACATAGCTATTGAAATGAAACATCTTATCGATTGGTGTGCTCAACAGCATGGTAACAATGTTGTGGCATTGGGATACACTTCTAATGTTTGCACTTATTATACTCAATATGTGGCTTATGATGTCTAGATGCGGGCAAGGTGGCTTAGTGGTTAGCACTGTCGCCTCGCACCTTCAGGGGTCAGAGTTCGATTCCTACCTCGGGTCTGTATGTGTCAAGTTCCCACGCTTGGTGGGATGATGGATAGGAACCCCTTGCCGCCTCTGGTGCCTCAAGTCTCTTGGCATAGACTCCAGGCCCCCTACATCCCTGTATACAGGATGAAGTGGTTTAGACAATGAGTGAGTGAGACTGAGTGATGTCTAGACAAAAATACACTGCATTTCATTTGCAGATTAAGTATGACTGAAATGTTAAATGATCTCTGTGCTAAAAAAGAAAAGGACATACTGTTCTAATTACCCTGTCAGTTCCTATAAAATGTTACCCCCTGCGCAAGTAATGTGTTCTTCATGGTTTCCGAGAAGCCATTTGATCCAGAATATCGGTGCTGTTAAATAAGTGACAGATAAAACACTTCAAGATGTGTGATGATATGCGTCACATTGATTATACAGTAACCAACACAAGGCTGACTATCTTAAATGCTTTTTCTCCCCAGAGACACACATGAGTGTTATGTGCTGTGCTCAGGGGCCAACTGGGGCAGCTTAATGGTGCTGGGATTTTAACTTGTATGACACAGTATGACACAGTTATTTTCCAACATCTGACAATCCCAATTCAGATGAATTTGAATACAAGGTATTAAATCTCATGGTCCGTGTATGTCCATGGAGATTGTATGTTCTCCCAGAGCTTGATGCGTTTCCTCCCGGTTCTCCGGTTTCCTCCCACAGTCCAAAGACATGCAGATTATGCTAATTGCCATTCCAATGGTTTGTGAATAAGTGTGTGAGTTTCTGTATGTGTCCAGCGATGGATTGGCACCCTGTCCAGGGTTTATCCCGCCTCATGCCCTAAGTCTCCTGTGAGGAGGCCCCCTGCGACCCTGATTACAGGATACATTGGTATAGATGATGAGCAAGTGAGATGCTATAACATAATGCTATAACATAACATCAGTTTATAGTTATATTTGGTGACGCCTCCAGGGTATTGAATCTCACATCCAGTTTATGTGCATGGAGTTTGCGTCTTCTCCCAGTGCTTGGTGGGTTTCCTCCGGGTACTCCAGTTTCCTCCCACATTCCAAAGACATGTAGGTTAGGCTAATTGCCGTTCCCAAAGTGCACGTAGTGTGTGAGTGTGTGTACTGTATGTCTGTGTGCCTTGCGATGGATTGGCACCCTGTCCAGGGTGTATGCTGCCTCGTGCCCTAAGCCTCCTGGGATAGGCTCCAGGCTCCCCGTGACCCTGAATACTGGATAAAGCGGTATAGAATTTGAGTGAGTGAGACTAAAGAAAGGTTTGCATTGTCATAACAACTGTAATCAGTTGTTCTTGCACCAACCTCAACCACAACTGGAGCCGAAGAAAGTTGGCCTGGCTTACAGTAATCTTACAGTAAATCTGTTTAACTTACTCTGTGTAACTATTACTGACAAAGAACTAGACTTGGTCTTGTTCTGTGTTTTTTTTTCTTCTCTAATACCCTGATTTAGCTGGAAACATAATGTTTCCCGTTCGTGACCATGTCGCTCATTAACGGTTTGTGTGACGTTTATCTGTGAAGGAAATGATATGCATAGGCTGTGGATAACACTGTACAAGGCCTTTCTCATGCACACACTGCTGTACTGAGCTCTGCTGGGTTATCGTTTATACAAGCACTGCACATTTAAGACAGTAGATGATGTGTGTGTGTGTGTATGGTATGATTTGGTAGGTGTTTGTTTGGGTATAAAGTCTATTTGTGTCTGGTCTATTGGTGGGTGAGTGTGGCTAGTTTAGGTTGTGTGTGTGTGTTTGTGTCACTGTTTGGGTTACTGTGTGCTACTGTTTGGCGCTGTGCGTTATGACGTCTGTCTGTTTGATAGGATGATTAGTACGTGTAAGTGTGTGTGTGAAAGAGAGATAGATACTGTGTGTTTAAGTCGTGCTGGATAAGAACGTCTGCCAAATGGTTTAATGTAAATGTATGTAACTGGGTTTTTTTTATTTTATTGTGTGTGGGTGTGTGTATGTGTGCGTGTGCGTTACTGCATGTGATCGTTTCATTATGTTTGATATTATGTGCATATGTTTAGTGCACTATCCTATATTAGTTACATTTATTTATTTATTTATTATTATTAATAAAATATGACTAATATAGTAAAGTAATTAGGATAGTAATTAGACCGGATGTTTTTTTTTTCTTTAACCAGAAAGGTATCTCAGCTAAAGCTAGTTTGACGTCTTAGTATTGAGGTGCAAAAAAGTTTCACAATAAATTTTATCGATTATTTATCATTTGTTTAAATATGGTTTACATCAAAAAACAGAAAATATAATTTAAAAATACCCGAATAAGCTAAATAATCTGAGCAGATAATTACATTTTCTTCTTATTGTGACAAAGACGTTACATGACATTTTCATTGACAATTTTAGGGTTAAACACCTTATAATATACACGTCACAGCAGTGTTTTCTTCATCAGTTTAAATATGAAATATAAAATGTTATTAAAGAATTTAACATTAGAATTTTTAAATGGGTTGAAACTTACCTTCAGTCACACAAAAAACAAGCTTTTTAAAGGTATCCACGTTCCTCACATGACCGCACCAGGATGTCAATCATAGGTCAGTTATGGAAAATGAAATAATGTCCAGGATACAACTGAATGAAGGACTTTCCATAACATTTAAAGTGTTTGTCACATTTGTGTCACCGTAGGTCATCATAGGATATGAAATTTGTGCCATACGCTCGAGTGTGTGTGTGTGTGTGTGTGTGTGTCTTTGTGACCTTGAAGCAGTTGGATTCGAACCTTTGGAAGATGATTCAGCGAGTAAGTGAAATGCAATAAACAAAGTGTGGATGAGTGGGAGAGTGGCTGCACCAGAATGTTCCAGTTTCTGGACTCGTTCCTTAATAAACACGTTACGCTTGTGCGTCATTAGCTCGGATATTTACTATTTAATCAGAATCTAATCTGCGATGTTAGAAAAAACAACTTCACTGTATTTAAAACTCTTTGCACGATATCACCATGGTAACGCTTGCTCGTCACAGCACATCACCCTGCTTGTGTACACATGCTTCCTTCTTTTCTTTTTTTTAGCCTAATCTACGTCTATTTAGCAAACTGATTTACATAATCACTATTTCTTTTTAAACACACACATTTCTCCAACCCATGATGAGCTCATGGTAACACATCTGGCGAGTGGTGCTGACTGAAATAGCACTTCCAATGCACGCCTCTAAATCCAGCTATGTAAATTTTATATACGTGGAAGGCATTTGGCCAAACCAAACCAACAAGCAAAAACAACAACAAAAACAACAACAAAAGGATTAATTTCCCATCTATGGTGATATTTGGGACACCCTGTACATTCACATTCAGTGCAAATTTTTAGGAACAGCTTTTTCTTTATGTAGGTGTCCAATCAGCCGTAGAACAATTCCAAAAAATATGTCTGTAGCAGCAAGGGTGTGGTTGAGAGTTACCTGCAGAGGCAGAGGTTTAGATGAAGCCAGCAAATAACGTAATGCTTTTTGCTTCTGGTTATGCACTTTTATTTATGAGAGTTCTTTTTTGTTGGCAGCTAAAATAAGTGGAACAGTGGAGCTGAAGTCATTCGACAAGGAACAACTGTGACACGTTCAGAGTATGACATCACAGTATGCATCACCTCACAGTCACTAATGGAGCAAAGGTACAGACTCAATGTACTGTACTGTACAAGCACTATCTGTGACAGAGAATCGCCACCTCACAGTCTCTACCTTTGAGTAACTATGATGTAACAGTATAGGGTCTGTGTATAAAAAGTCAAGAGACTGTAGTCAGTAACATGTGAGACAGGGAAGCGCATCGGCGGCTGGTCATCTCAGAGACACCGATGGTATGATAATACAGCTCTTTACTTATACGAAGGACTGATTATCACTTGAATGAGTTACTTGATGTTTGATTTAATTGCTATTGTGCTCAATACAAGAGAGAAAGAGTAACTTATTTTATGCTTTGTTTGTTGTTCGTGTTTCTGTGTATTCACCAAAAAATTAAATATGATATGTATTAGTGTACATGTTTGCTAAACGGTTCAGTTTAGTTGGCTAATGGCTTTTTTCGAGTTTGAAGCAGCAGCTGAAGTGCGAATTCCCAGATAACTCGACAAAGTGAGAGGGACCCGAGCTAATTCAAGAGCAAAAAGTCGAAAGAGCCTGTCCATATGTGTGAACATTAAAAAGCTAAAAAATAAAGCTTAAAAAAATTCTACCCATCAAATTCTCTACTAAGACCCAAAGTCTCCTTACTGACTTTCAGTCTCAGAACTTGGCTCTTATGAAAATACTGCATATTCATGGCAGACACCCTTATCCAGAGTGACTTATATTTTCATCATATTATACTGTACATCTGAGCAGTTAAAGGTTCACGAGTGACAACTTGATGGTTGTGGGGGTTTGAACCTGCGATCTTCTGAAGCATAGCCCAATGCCTTAACCACTGAGCTACCCTGAGAGCTTTGGCTAAGGTCCATATGTAAAAAAAAATGTGATTCCTGTGACTTCGACTGTGTCATGGTTGTCTGCTGGGTCGAGTATTTCAGATACTGCAGATTTTCACACACACATCATACAGAGACGTCACGCCCGTTCACTTTGTGGCATCATGTGCCCCCTCAAATTTTTCAGATTAGATGTTTTACTCATTACTAATACAATTTTGAAGACCAAGGTGCCTTTCTCTGTTTATATTGGAGTCTGAATGATGCACACAGACACCCCTCTCTGTTTCAAGTATTTGAAGCGTTCCAAATGGAGATTACTGAGTTGTGTCAGGTAGTGGACACGGCTGTGGGAGCCAGGCGGAGATATCACAAGCTGATAACTGCAGCATGATGTATGAATAAGTATAAATCAAATATAAAAAATAATCTCATCTCATGACATGACACCAATATTACTTTAATAAGCGTTGAAACTATTAATAGCATCAGAATTTCCATTTGTAAAGTGTCTTTAGCATCAGTGATTAACTCATAATTGATTAACATTAGTGTTAATGTTAGCTTGTTGTTAGATTTATATGGTTCAAATGGGTTTTATTCTAATGTACTATTTAATCTTGCCGCATCTTTAAGCGGTTTCGGTCAATCCTAACATTGGTTCAACTTTCCTACCATGTTCTCCTCATGTCCACGTGGGTTTTCTCTGGGTTCTCTAGTTTCCTCCAGCCTCCCAAAACATGCAGGTTAGACGGCTTGACTATATATAATTGCAGTGAGTAGTGGACTGTGGATCTGGCATCCCATACAGAGTGAATTACTAACTCCTGAGATTAATGAATGAATTAATTTATTGTAAAATTTAAGTTCATGAGGTGAAAATTCTTAAGGTGGGTCGTTTGTGTGCCGAGGTACTGCTGTATTAGATTGTGGCCCATAATCCTACATCATACGCTACTTTGAGTTATTATGGGACTCGAATAATTTGTAGTAATTTGCTAAATAGCCATGATGACTGCAGACTCTCCTGCACTGAAAATCCGGTTTACATTGTGTGTGTGTGTGTGTGTGTGTGTGTGTGTGTATATAAAAGCTGATTATATATGTTTAAGTGTTGTGGGCTAAGCTAAAAACGAAACTAAAAATTTAAATTCCCCCCTTTTTTTGTGAACTTTGTGCATTTGTCTACACAGGGTTATTCCTTTAATTACATAAAAGTTCTAGAAAAGTTCTAGATATAAATGCTTCCAAAAAAAAGGCCAAGTGCAAATTGCTCCTGGCGGTATTATTGTTTATGAAACACAAGAACTTAAGCAATCATGGGGAAATAGTTTTGTAAAGAATTCAGGGCCAAAGGGAAAACATCGGTTTCCTGACTACTTCTGATTTGATATAACGCAGGTGGAGAATTCAGGGAAGACAGGTGCGTCATACAAGATTTTATAAAAACCCTCCTGGTTTATAAGTAATCCAGTTTCTGTTTTACTTTAAAGGAAGGATGAAGCCTTCTTCAAAAAAACATTTCAACATCCCACAGCTGGTGTAATCACCAGCAGTGACTTGGCGATAAAACTGTTGTCATGGCAACAATCATCAGCTGGTTTATAAGCATATTGTTTTTGTTAGTCCTGGACATGTGGGATTGTGTACTGTAGAATAATAAAAGCCGGGATCCCCACACAGATATCCACAGAGAGTGGGAGGCAGGGTAAACATTTGCTATCTGTGTATAACAGATGACGAAACACTCGTCTGATGTTTGTTAGCAGCCTATACCTCATAACCTAGTAAAAAGTCCAGTAAGAGAATGATACAATAAGTATGAAGCAGTGTTGGTTTGATGTGAAATTAAAGTCTTTGTAGGCCTAACAATGCAGACCTTTTAAACATTAGCCATGATGGACAGAAAAGAGTCACGCCATGTTTATTTTACTCTATGGCTCAGAGATTGCATCTGCAATTTGAAATGGAAAATCCCACACAGGTCCCAACGCTTCACCTCACCTCACCACAGCAGTAAAGCGGTCAAACATTCACAAGCTCTCATTCTTAATGAAACAAAATAAAAAATCTAAATTTAAGTATTTTTGGCAGACTGGAAGAAATGACGGGGAATTTTTTTCTAAAACAGTCCAGCAAAACACATTGTCTTTTTCCAGAAAAGAATATGAATAGAGTAAATATAAAATTCTTGTAAATCTAATTAAATTGTCCTTGGTTATAACATATAATGTATTAATTACAGGAAAATGCTTAAGATTTGCCTGAGTTAAGGATTTAATCAATTATTAAATTCATGTTTTATAATATTGTTTTGAAAAGAAAGCGACACTCATAAGGATATTTTGTTATACAGTACCAGACACACCATCTAATTCAATGCTTTTTATTTCATGATTTATTTACTACAATACTGGAGATTTCAAAACTATCAACAGTCATTTGTTATTTTAAGACACAAAGGTCGGCTGTTCTTGTAAGAACAATGTCGTCAAGTGAATTTGCAAAACCCATCAAGCACCATGATGAAGACCTTCCCACGAAAGCAAGATCAAAAAACGTTACCTTTGCTGCAGAGGAGAAGTTCATTTAGAGTCACCAGCCTCAGAAATCACCAATTAACAAACAGCACCTCAGATTATGAAGGCTTTACAGAGCAGATACATCTCAGCATCAACTGTTCAAAGGAGATTATGGAGATCATTGCATATTTTGAGAGCCTTCAGCATCGTTTTACAGTGTACATGTACAGTGGTACTGTATTGTACTGTATAAGGTAAAATCTTTGTGTTAATAAAAGATAAAAGCTTTTTATCTCCAAGCGTTATAGAATGAACATTAGACTAGAGGAAAATAAAATAAAGAAAATCGATCCATTTAAAGAAGCATATTTATGATCCAATGATTTGATTATCATTTTTGCTGAAGGGTCATAGTAAGGACAGAAGCATTAGTGTATTTATAATCCTGAGCACTTAAAGTGAGTCCCTTTCATTTGGGCAAGATGGACATTGGGTAAATAACTACAGAACTTTAAAGGCAGCCAGTCTAGCTTGAATAAATCTGTGATAATGACCTTTACCTTCCTTTCCTTCTCATGTGAGCCATTATAAATCACAATTTCCTGTAATTACAATATATCTGCATGCTTACTGACAGCTTTCAGTAGCTCACAGTTCACAGTTTTTTAATGTTAAATGTTACACCAAACATTACTCACCTTGCGGTTCAGTTAAAAGAAAGAATAAAAGTGATGAATTTGTCTGAGCACACAAAACAAGTTTGTCTTTAGACTGGTTGTGTATATCAGGCGAATATTCGTATGTACTTAGAACAGTTTTTAAACTTTACATGCATTATATACAGTAATAAAGCTTAATAACATATATAACTTGATACATTTCACTGCGTGTTGTACTTGAATAACTATGCATGTGACAAATAAAGAATCTTCAATCTTGAATCTTGAACTTGGGATTTTATGGGAAGTTGGGAATAAAAGCCTTTGTCACTTATGAAGTGTTGTAATTATACTTCAGTATACCATAGTAACATCTGACAAAAAGATCTAATTCAACAGAAGCAGCAAACTTTGTGAAAATTAATATTTGTCTCATTCTCAAAACTTTTGGCCATGGCTGTACTCGTAACATTCAAGTATCTTGCTTCCAGTAATTTGAAGAGGTGTGCCAGCCAGCTTTGAAAATGCACGCTGAAAGAAAAATAAGCTATAATTAGGATAATTATACAGACAGGCAGACTTGTGTTCCAAAGAGAAAACTAAATCACAAGACTAATGAGTTAGTGATGCAGGTCAGGATTGTGGCAATAATGTAAGAAATAAAAGCCAGTGGAGCATGCTGTTACAATATAATTATTAACCACAGGTGCTGTTTAAGCTGTTTCCACCATGAAGATTATTGTGAAAGTTTGACACCTAGGTTTGGGCAATAGTACAGTAGTACTGTATCCCAGGGTATTTAAAAATAATAAAATGTATGGCATAGCGTAATCGCTTGGCACAGGTTTTATGCTGGATGCCCTTCCTGACGCAATCCTCCTATTTCATCTAGGCTTGGGACTGGCACTGAATCCAGTGGCTGAGGTTTGGGCATTGGCTGGGAATCGAACCTGGGCCTTTCACATGACAGGGGAGAAACCTACCACTGAGCGACCAGTGTCCCAAAGTCACCAGTCAACTGATCACAACAGTCAATTCAACTTAATGCAGAATTCCGACTAGAAAGGTACCTATATAAACAAAGACATAATTATTGTTATTATTATTATTATTATGATTAACAACTTATTTTCATTAACTCCATTAAACCAATTAAGCTATGGGGTGAATCCGAATTTACAGTTTTTATTTTCTTTTTCATTGGTTAATATTTTTGTTATTTAAAATATATTTTCATGAGCTATTTTAGGTAAAGGCATTTTAGTTTGATGACATACTGTATAAATTCACAGAGGATTCAAAGCTTCAACAAAACGGTTATAAATGTTTCAAATAAAAATGGCCTTAATATAAAAAAGCCATTTAAATATAAAGCCTATTATTATGAACAAAAAAAAATCTGACATGTGGCGCTGTTATTCTGAAATTAAGTGTGATTTATTAATATCTTAAAACCATGACCTCATTTAGTATTTATTTAATTGTTTCATACTATATTGTATAATTTCTATATTTATTGCCACATTTATTTTATTGTGTCACAATCATATTTATATATTTATTTAGGAGTACCGTAACAGGGATGGTAAACCTATTTATTTATTAGATGATTCTATTCAAAATAATGAAAGTGTTGTAGGTTTGATTTATGAGCTGCTAAGAGCTAGGGGACTTTCCCAATAAGTGAGTCTCTGACATTTCTTTTATTTCCACCCAACATCTTATAGCCAAGAGCTGAGAAACTTGCTCCATGAAGCATCATATTTTAGTTTTTTAGTGTTTTTTTTTTTTTTTAGTTCTAGACACCCGTCACAGATGATTTAACATCCTGAAAACATACTTGTCTGTCATAAGCCCTATTCGGACGGGACTAGTTTTCCAAACGACGTTTGAGTTAGAATTTTTTTCAGACAACGTCTGTCATGTCATGTACGCATTCGGACTGGACTAACATCTCCGTGTTTATTACAGAGGTAGGAGTGTCTGTGTTTTACATGTGGCCGTTGCACAAGACCACATGTCCACATCAACATCCATTATCGGTGCGCAATGTGATAGTACGGTAGCTCACGTTGACCAAAACACAAAAGAAAACGCGTTTTGGAAAAAAAAAATATTCGGCAATCAC
>JAQQZS010000012.1:5895821-5907343 GCA_030068045.1 Platyallabes tihoni
AATCACACCGAGGTCTTTTACTGTTGCACTTGATGGAACAGAAAGGCCATCTAAAGTTACAGTGTGATCTAAAATCTCACTTCTAGCTGAATGCGGTCCTATGACTAAAACTTCTGTCTTATCAGGATCAAGCAGTAGGAAGTTAATTAGCATCCAATCTCTTATTTCCTGCACACATTGCTCAACTTTAGAGAGCTGGTAAACATCTCTCCTTCTATTCTGCTTTCTCCTGTTCTCGCTCTTCTCCTCTCTCTCCCTCTCTCTTTTTCCCTCTACCTGTCTCTCTGTTGAGCTATACATGCTGCTCCTGAGCTGCCAGTGATCCAGACTCCCTCTGCCCTCTGGAGCTGTCTGACTCGTCCTGGTGTCCTGGTTCTGGTTGGAGATCTCGTCACATTGATGCCCGTGTGGTCTGCCTGGGATGCGTGTGGTGACTGGGGATCCTTCCACTTTTCCACAAAGACAGTTCTGTCCTCGACTGATGCAGACAGCTGTTCTCTGAGGACTTGTAAATTCAGTCGCTCGATAGTTCAGGCCTGGAGTTTCCTACAGTCTACCTGAGCCTCCAATAACGAACTGGACTCCATTTTAATTTAAACACATCTCCTGTTATACTGAACTTCCAGTCTCACACAGTATGATGCAGATCAATTCCTGCTATTCCTTTCACCTTAAAATATTGCATCTATATGCTTGCATCATATTCGTTGCAGAATGTTCACAGTAATTTCCATTCCATGCCTTTATCTAAATAAATTCTAGTAACAGCCCACAGTCCCAGACCAATCCATGATTTTAACAGAAATTTCTTAAGAATGAAGGGTTGCAGGGTTAGACAAAGATCAAGTTAAAAGTTGACACAATGCGTGCTAAAATTAGTGTGGGAAAGGTTTACCTAGCGTCCAACACGATAAAATTTAATTAGAATAGTTCAGGAAAAAAAATTAAGCAGTAACTTTTCATTCCTGCAGTTGATCTTGGTCACTATAAATGCTAGCCTTTTTTCCCTAGATAATTACAAAGAAAGTTCTCTATTGTGAAAAACGGTGAGAGAAATATTGAATATGTTAATATTTTTTCGCTTTTGTAAAAGTTGGTAAAATCTGATTATTTGTTATTTGTGCTTTTAAAGTCAATAGACTAAGTGGATAAACAATGGATAGACTGGTAGGTTATATTCATTTCAACACTGCCCAATTCTAAGAAATCGCATTGTGTAGAAATAAGGTGTAGGAATGTTTCACTGCTGTGCATGAAAGAATGAATGAATAAATGATGAACAATGAATGAATACACTGATACTCAAATTATATAAAAGCTGAAATGTATAAAAATGTTGTTAACATTAAATTAGGGTGTTTGTTTTGTTCAGGAGAAGTCATTTTAAAATAATTAATTAGAAAGCTTTATATTAGCTTTCACTTTTTTAAAAGTACACTGCACCAAGAATGGACATTTGTCTTATTAAGCAGACAGGGTGATTCCAGAAACTGATCTATAGTAGTTTGATTTATGTGATAATTAGAAGTTGCTTCGGCAACCCCATGTAGCTGTATTTAAGGGTCTTAAGCTAGATTTCCTTGAGCAATCCATGAAACTCAGTCAAAAACCCCATAACAACAATTTGTGAACCTCCACAATTTCAATTGCTTTCAAACAAATGCAGGTACCATAAGTAAAAGATGGACAAATTTTCATGATGTTATATAATTTCTATCCATTATCACCCAAATGAGGATGGGTTCCCTGTTGAGTTTTTCTTTTCATTTTTCTGAAGCTGCTTTTAGACAATGATCATTGTTAAAAGCGCTATATAAATAAAATAAAATTTAATTTAATCGCCCTAATAAGAGATATGCCATAAACGTAACACAAATTAATTCAAATGTTAATTTAAAAATTTTCTGAATTTTGTTGTCAGGGTTCACCACCAGAGGGCACTGTTTTTGGTTTTGTAATTTTGGTTTGTAGACTCAGTTTCCCAGAAAGCATCTCGGTCAGGTGATGCGAGGGCTCACCTGAACCGAGGCAGATCATGAGTGACATTATAAATAGCTGGTTGTTCTGGGAAACTGGGTCAAACATTAATGTGAGTTCTGTTAAGTGGGTATTTGTTTTGTCTGGTTATGTTCTGTTTTAGTTTGTTTAATTATAGTTGGCCTTTTGGTTTCTGGAGCTTTAAGTTAAGTTTATATTTGTCTTAATTTAGTACAGTATGTCTCTGTGTCTCTTAGTTATTAACCTGTTTAGCCGCTAACCTTTATAGTTCTTAGTCCGTTTCATACCTAGTCTATTCGTCTCTTGGGTCTCTGGCTACTAGCCAGTCTATGCCTCAACTCATGCCCACAGTCCTACACCAACAGTACGTGACATTTGTCACATTTATTTTTGTTAACAATCCAGTCCACACCCTCAATTACCAGTTCAAACTTGAGCATTAGTTGCTTATTAGGTTGTTTTATCATGAGTGATTAATGATGAAAAATCTTATGTAACACTATCTTTCATTATAAATTACTGTAAACTTTGATATTGCCTTTGGCATTTAAGTGATTGTTTAGCTGTAATTTTTTCAGCTTTACAGAATATCTTGGGTAAGCTTAGGGCAGTGTTTCTCAAACTTCAATTTTCTGGAAGTGCACTTTTTAAAAATAATAAACCATCATGACTTAATTCACAACAAACAGGATTTATAAATCATGAGAAGTCATTTTTATTTCCATTTATTCACCACTTTATTGGCCTTAATGGTAAACCATTAATTTCTGACACCTACCACAACCTTCAGCACTTATAACAATACCATAACACTTTAATACCTGCATGGAGTAGAAAGAAATAACTAAGATGCAATAGGTGTAAGAATTGACAAATCTTTAAAAACTGGACATATCAGAACAATAAATCCAACCAACCCTTTAATTTTTAAGAAGAATGTGTTTGTGCTGCCGTGTACCATTTATGGTCTGTCTCCTCACACATCTTCAGCCTTTTCATGATAAAAGTGTTCCCCTGACTGGTTTACCTGCCAAATTCCTAAATGTTCTTTTTGTTTTTTAGTTATTATTCTTTTAGTGGTACACAGTGCCGGCCTACGTACTTTCATCCATGAGTGTACCATTAATTTGTGCTGATAATTACAGTAAGTCATACGGAACACATTTTCACAGATTTCCCAGGAAACTCCAGAAAGTCATGTTGGTATAAACTCTGGTTTCAGAATCCTTAGTTTTGCATAATGATAAAGAACTTCGGAAAACAATCTAAAATCTGTGTTTTAATTAAATATGACTTTCTCATGAACTAAAAGTCCACGGGCACACTTTTTAAATGACTGATGTGGGCTGTTATGACAGCATGGAAGTCGCAAAGCAGTCTGTCGACTCACTGCTCCAATACTGCCCCTTAGCAAAACTCATTTTACAGATCAGATAAACACATGCAGATATACGTGATATCAGGTCATCAGGACCCAAAGGCATTTTTTAAAGCAGTTTCAAATTATACATTTTAAATATAAAAATACCAAATTATTCTGAGAAAGATATCATCAGTTCTTCAAGCAAAAATAAACATAGGCAAATTAAATCAGTGCATGTTTTGGGTGATTTAATCACTGGAGGTTATAGTTTATAAGCTATTCAATGACTAGATAAATATAAATATCATGAATCACTGCTTCTTGTGAATTGCAGCTGTGGGACGAGTCTTGATCCGCAGAATCTCAGGAATTGGTCGTCCGCTTTTTTCAAAGAAATCTAAACCTGTGATCCATTCAATGTCTCTGACACGTGACTGATGGAACCAAAGTAAGTCCTCCACCCAGTTTGATTCAGGCTGGTTGCTCTGCATGGAAATAAGACACTAGTTAATTAAATACTGAACATATGTTTATCATACGAGGGGTGTTCAAGTCAAACTGGAACTTTTGATTGTGCAGAATAACATAAGAACATAGCTTTAAGTGTAAAAACTGCCTTTATTTCTCTATATAATTCCCTGCTACATTAATGCATTTATCTATGGGATAGATGTCCCATTGTCAGTCATCGGTCTAAAAAGCATCTATCTGTCTATAGATGTGCTGTTATAGTGTACTGGAGCTAGTCCTGCTGCCTCATACAGTTAATTACACAGTTTGTTGCTTTTAAACTACAGTACTGTGCAAAAGCATTGCGCCACCCCTCATTACCTCATATTTAGCTTCCAAAGAGTCAGACTTGGATGCATTTTTAATATAGTCTATAAACATTTTAATAAATGTTTCATTTTTCATGAAGGATCTTTTGTCTCAGTCCAGTCTCTGCATCTGAACAGTTTCAGAGGAATGTTTTATGCCACACAGTCACCTATGAGTCATTCAGACATTAAAAAAGTAACATCTAACTCAAGGAATGAACCAGTGAGAAACTGCAGATGATGACAGATGATCAGGCCGATGATTAGTATACTGGTGATGGTGAATAAATAAAATGAGAGGGGAAATGAGGTTGCTGCTGAGGTTACTTACAGTAAACAGTCAGTTTGTTAATTGTATCTTTAAGCACTTTGCAGCCTGTCATAGTAAAACATTTGTTCCCTTTTCATTAATTTACACACATTATTATCACATCATTAATTTAATTTAATATAAAGAAATGCTGGGTTACTCATGACTTTTAAACAGTACTGTATATGACGAGAATTCCTAAGAATCTCTCTCTCTCTCTCATTCTCTCTTTCTCACTTTCTCTCATTACGCAGTACTCATTTACTAATACCTACTGTATGCGGTGATTCACACATTCTGGTGCTCTTCCAAGAATGCTTATTATATTTTCACTGACCTTAAGAAGTTTAACATTTTCCAGTATATGTCACCAGTAAATTACATATCACTAAGTAATTTTCTCTGAGTGATTTAAAAAAATAACAGTACAAGGGTTAGTCAAAACTTTTTAAGATTACTGTCTTCCCAGTCACTTATGTGCAGGTGTGAACAATGTTATATCAGTTCATTTGTAACTGCGGTGTGAGCAAAAATTGATGCACCACTTGTGATTTTCACAGGAAAGATGAGCAGCGTGCAGTGATTTTTTTTTTCCTTCTTAATGGTCTAAAGGTGTACCTGGTGCTGAAACGTCTCACGGAAGAGCATGAACAGAAGCGATTGGATATCTGTAAACACAATTTGTGCTGATACTCTAAGGAAGGTGAAAGTTTCTTAAAAAAAAAATTCTGAATAATTACTGGTAATGAGCCTGAGAGTAAACGGCGGAGTATGGAATGGAGAAAAAGTTAAAAAGTCAACCATCGTCTGGAAAATTCATCAACGCCTACAGTTTTCTAGGATCCTCATCTCAAGGGCCAGTATTGGAACATTATCAGGAAAAAGGTTTAACAATCAACAGTGAGACGCTTATTGAAGCCTAAACTTCAGACTAAACACAGAGGACTGCTATCCAAGGGATATGATGTACACTTCTGCCCAAACTGTCGACACTCCGCAAAAACTTGTTAAAGCATCCTCCCTATAGTCCTGATCTCGCTCCATCAGACTTTCACCTGTTTGTTCCCCAGAAAGCCACCATAAGAGAACAAAGATTCACTTTTGATGAAGAAATGCAGACAGTGGTGCATTCATGGATCGCCACTCAGTCTAAAACATTTTTAATGAAGGAAGGAAAGCTTGTTGATGGATGGATAAAGTGTATTAGAAAGCATGGCGATCATGTCAAAAAATGATGTATTTGTTGTTTTTAAAAAGTAAATTACAATAAATTCTACAGCCAGCGTGCCGACCATTTTTCACATACCCTTGTAACAAAACCTCTGAGAACAGGGTACAACATGGAAAACTGATAGCAAGATAGCATGCTTTATATCACATTTCTATGACGTTCAAGCTCATACTGTGGAAATTCAATTAAAATATCATTGCTTGTCTTTAGGGAGGATGTGGTATTCGCAATTGCACTGGCCATATTGTACACATCTGTCTGAGTAGGAAAATGGTTTATTTTTTCTAGAAAACACACATACACCTCCACACATACACACATGAAGGACGGATTTCACTTCCTCAGGTCTGTGCTAGTACCCTGGAATTCTGCACTACACTGGAGTACATCCACCCACATGCACACACCATACGATGATGTGAATGATAAGAGGACAGCATATACAGTGCCCACAGCCTAAGGGTGCAAAAACAAATATCTCTGGCCATGATTTTTACGCAAAGTACATTATTGTATTGATTATTTATTAAAAGCCTGAAGTGATGCATGTGATGACGAAACTGCTCTGGAAACATGTGTGAAAGCTTGAAAGAACAAAAGGAGAAATCGACTTTCCAAGAAAGTAGGGCTTTGATACCATGCAGTGTTTGATATAGCTGATGGCAATAAAACGTTCTTGTTACACATGATACTCGTTTCATGGTGTTGCAAGTGTGCAGATTTTTCTTCTTCTGCTCACAAAAAATAACTGCAAGGCCAAAATGTCATTAATGTTGTGTCTGCCAATGTTAAAATGTCTCATCTTCATATTGACGGACAATTTAAAGGTCTTGTGTCCGTCTGTATATCTGTTCATTTGTCTGTGTGTGTGTGTGTGTGTGTGTGTGTGTGTGTGTGTGTGTGTGTGTGTGTGTTTCTCTGTGTACCTGTCTCTGTGAGGCTTTGTCTACTGTAGGTGTGTGTCTATCTCCCTGTATCTGTCGATCTCTTGTCGTTTGCGATGTGCACCTGTGTATCTGCTCCTGTCTGTGTATCTGTCTGCATTTCTTTCTCTATTGCTCTATCTTTGTCTGCCTGTGTTTTGTCTGTGTGTATAGGCCTGTCTCTCTGACTACATATGTGTCCCTGTCCCTGTGTCTCCAAATCTCAGTGTATCTGTCTGCCTTAAAAAAAAAAAAAAACAGGAAATGACAAAAATCAAAAGAATAATGTGACGAACTAGATGAATCTCTTCTAAGTATGAGAGATGATGATTAATAAAAGAATGGTGACGTGTGTGTGTGTGTGTGTGTGTGTGTGTGTGCTCACCATGCAGTTTTCAGAGTTATCAGGAAGATGCGGCATGAGGAACGACACTGTCTGTAAATCCCCCTTACACTCGTTCACTGGCTGATTTGAGTCCAAGCAGCTTGTCATGATGGCAAAGTAATGAGTAGGGATGGGGATGTGAGTGCCTGCAACAAAGCTACACACACACACAAAATCATAATATAGTATACTGTATATGACTTATATTACTGTAACCCAATAGATTCTAATTTTTATGATTTTTATTCAAGTCACTGATTCTATTATGTTGCCATAATAACAGGTGACACAGGAACTTAACCAAGATTGATTTAAAATGTGTATTGTTAAACAGTAGAAAAATAGCTGTTATTGGAAAATAATCTGTTTTAGGGTAAATAGCAACAACAACAACAACTGTGCTTTACCTCGAGCCACGTCACAACACCCTGACGCGGATTGTGTTTCTATAACAGCAGCCCTCACTATCATAGACAGTGCTGTTAATAATGTTTCATAATGTTTATAGTGCCATCTAGCTGTCATGTCTTGCTTGACCTTTAGCAAAAGTCAGCAAAGCCGAGTCAAATTGAGGTTATTCCCATGTGCTAACACATGTTACTGCTGTGCTAGTTTATGTCGTACTGTACATAATGCTAATTGTTGATATGAGTAGCATGCTACTGCAAATTAAATTAGTGCTCATTTGACTTTCTCTTGTATCGAGTGGTAAGCTAGCAGTATCTTTGTATCCTCATGGAGTTTTCTTGTAAAAGAAAATGGAAGAAACAACTTAAACAAAAGACAAACTCATAATCTCCGTGCCTGTTACGTATCTATTTCAAAGGCTGGCTTAAAAAAAATCATTAGAACAAAAGCAAAGCCTGAAGCAGCACAAGCTAAATTTGCATTCGAAAAGAGAAATTTAGCTAAAGGTGGAGCTATTCAAGCTATTCTTGAAGTCCTAAGGGATGATTACGAGATGGATGCTGCCAAGGCTCAAGCTAATACATTGAAAGCTGGGTTGATAGACACATATTAATCTGCAGCAAGGCGTCTGGTGTGGGCCAGTATCAGAGACAGAGAGAGAGAGATCGAGAGAGAGAGAGGTTTTCAATCATTAATAAAACTACTGTGAGCCAATACAAGTCATATACTTCGATATTTGGATTTGAAGGTAAATACTTCAAAAGGATAAAAGGAGAACTTCTACGTTTACTTGAGTACTATTTGCCCTAAGAAACCTCAAGTACCGGATTTGTGTAATTTTCCCACCTCCGTTCAGGAAGGAACATGTAACACTAATGTCATCCCATTTCAGCATGACATTGATGCATCTCATTCAATATCTCTAACTTCTCCGGCTAGTGGATCACCACCATAACAGAAATTTAATAAACATTCAGCATTTACTATGTATAAGCCTGCTTTAGTTATGCCCATTCTTGCTTGCTAAATTCTAGCCCGCAGCCTCAATACTCAATTCTCACCACATATGATGAGCAGGCAGTAAAGTACAGGGCTTAGAAAGCATAATTTATTACTGCAATTGCTGGTTTGGACCTATCTCCTAAGGAACAGATTGACCCGTTTAGGATAATCACCATCAAGAATTATGTCATAATTGGGCACTCCCAGTGGTGTTAACACAATTGTGGGAAAACTCCCACACAACATTCAAGAAAATGGATATCATTTGTTTCAGGCTATAAATTGCAGCAATATGGCAGGCTTTTTCCTCTGTGTTTACAGACCTTGTTTGAACCGAGGCAAAAGAGCCACTGGACCAAAGCATTGACTCACATATTCTCCTAAAACAACGAACAGGACCAGTTACTGTGGTTGTAGCAAGGCTAATTCATGAGATGGAGGATCAGGGACCTGGGATGAACTTAAAACTTGTGTCTCAATCCAGTCATCCTTTCTGTTTTTCTGTTGAAACATGTTGCTGTGAGCCTGAAGCTATAATTGATGTGGATGAAATTTCATAACTGCTCCAGCCTCATCATCCTGGTTCCCATGAAAGATCAATCAGTCTGGGTCAAGGAATTTGACAGTTATACAATATAATGCCAACAGATAACAGCTGTACAGGTAAGGTGCAGCTTGGTTTCATTTGATAATAAATGTTATCTTAGGATATTGGAAAATTTCCTTGACTGTCCCACAAGAAAACCACCCTTTTTATGCGATTTGCCTTACACTCATTTATTCTTCTCCAGTATGATTGATTTACAGCCTGTTGATATTTCATTGATTAACAAAACTTTCCATCCCTATGCCACATTATTGTTTATAGTCTTGACTGGCACATTTGACATTTCTGGACTGTCCGGGGACCTTGCTAGTGGCAGAAAACTCAAAATAAGTTGTAAGTAAGTAAAGAAACTAAATAAGTGAAAGAATGCAATCTGGGTTTTCACTTAGGTACAGTATTAAGAGCATTCCCAAATTTGTAAGTGATTTTGGCATGCCCAAACCAAGTCCAAAGGGGCTCATTACTATTATACCACAAGTCTACTCGCTCATCATCTATTACACTTTATCATGTATATAAGATCTCAGGAGATTTAGAGCATGAGGCAGGGAACACCCTGGATAGGCTGCCAATCATCGCAAGGCACACAAGCATGCTCACACATTCATTCACACACTACTGGCAATCTGCATTCTCATGTCTCTGGACTATGGGATAAAAACTGGAGTACCCTGAGGGAACCTACCAAGCATGAGGAGAACATGCAAAATTCATGCACACAGTCCCGAGGCGGGAATCGAACCCGGAACCCACAAAACAAATCTCTGACTGAGCTCAATAAAAAAAAGCATGCCAGAACAATGTTAATGGAACTTTGCCCATTTTGGTTCAGCGCTATTCCATTCTTCTGACTTCTACCCTCAGCATTCCCATTGTTTCTCTGGCTGAAAACAGCACCCAGTCATATACTGTACATCAGTTATGATCCCAGCCACTTAAATTTGCAGTGGTCTTCAGCCAGGGTGTAGATGGCTGTAATGGATTACTTCTCCTACCAGGAGGTAGTTGTTGGCAGGCCGGACAGCTTAACTCTTTGAGTTGGACAGGATATGCGGCATGGTGTGGTCAAACACCATTTGTGAATAGATGAATCTTGGTTAAAGAAGTGAGTATTTCAAAGAATGTGCATACTCCTGATACTCCTGTGCTTTTTTTTTTTTTTTTTTTTTTTACGTAGGTCTGTTTTAAAAAAAAAAAAAAGGGAGCCTGGGAGCTGCAATTTTAATACCACATAAAATAAAACATACTCCTTGATCTGGTCTGCTGTGTCAAAATGTCCATCGAAGTTATAATCAAATGCAGGTCCTGTCACCACGTTTATGCCGTTATACTGTGAGGAATACTTCAGCAGCAAAACATTGTGGAAATACTGCCACACTTCTGTAGAATAAGCACAAACACACACAATCTGTGTAAATGAGTCACTTATTATGTGTTGGTACATGTATGCTAAAAATATCTGAGCTCACTTTTAAATGCTGGGTGCATGGGAACTACGTTACTCAAAGTCAGACCGTCATACTGCTCTTCTTTTGTGCTGTTAAGATCTGAAACACACACACACAACATAACAGCATCACAGACAGATTATAACGTATTCTGTATAATTTATATTGTATATAATTCATGTTATAGCCTTGAAAAAACATATTATTTATTATTTTATTCTTGTTCATTAATTTAAAAAAAAACTCTGTCTGGAGTTTGGATCAATTCATTTCACTACTGTTGTAACCATGTTTGTGACAAATAAATTATTGAATCTCGAATAAGCACTCCACAGATTTTTTTAATTTATTAATTAATAAATTAAAATTCAGAGTAGCCTAATGTCAGATAACAATACAGTATGTCAGTCACAATAATGAATGCCAGTATTGTTACCCTGGATTAAGCTACTATGAATTTTCATTGAGATTTACATTCAAGCTTTATTTCACAGTCCAAAAAATAAGAATTGTAATGATTACAGAACAAATACCTGATGATTACCTGATTACCTACAGATTTACACAGATAAAAGACTAACCTAGCAACTGATGGCTTCTGTTTAGCTAATCTTAAGATTCTGACTTCATCACTTATTCAATGGAGAAACAATTGTGTGAAAATGTATGGTGGTAACAAGGATATTAATTTGCAGAAGTTTGATTTGTTAGCACAACATGATAACCTTAGACAGTTTACCAATATGTGATTCCTACTTTATTTGGTGCCGTTTGCTAGTGATAGCATTAGCTCGTTCAATGTTTCTGTTGCAAATGTGATGATGCTATGGAATATGCTGTGCTTTATGCTGATGCGCATGTAACATTAACTAAGTGTGACATTTTAAGTTTTCAAATTAATAGTTAACTAACCTTTCCAGGGTTGAATCCCAAGTAATGTAAAATGGAAAGCTAGTTCAAAGTTCAAAGTTCAAAGGCTTTTATTGTCATTTCAACCATATACAGTTAGTACACAGTGAAACGAAACAA
>JAQQZS010000012.1:6004817-6033783 GCA_030068045.1 Platyallabes tihoni
GATATGCAGGTTAGGCTAATTGGCGTTCCTAAATTGCCTGTAGTGTGTGATTGGGTGTGTGAGTGTGTGTATGTATGAGTGTGTGCCCTGCAATGGATTGGCACCCTGTCCAGGGTGTACCCTGCCTAGTGCCCGAAGTCTCCTGGGATAAGCTCCAGGCCCCCGCGACCCTGAACACAGGATAAAGCGGTATAGAAGATGAATGAATGAATGAACTAACCAGATAGTTCGAGTAATGTATAGCCATGAAATACTAATGAATGAATGAGGCTGTTAAACAATTGTGTCCTGGTTATTCTGTTCAACGTCCCAAACTTTATGATTTCTTTAACAATTAAACATGGTTTTCAAGGTTGCCCCTGAGTGTGTGTGTGTGTGTGTGTGTGTATTCTCCAGCTGAAAAACCCATCCGATAATGCACTTTTTGTACCTCAAACTCTATTTATTTCACTCCTTTTTAAAATGAGACATGTCTATAAAAAAAATAAGATAATGCTGAGCCACACACCACCAGAAGAGCAACAAGCCGAGGGAGGGGCTCTTCTTATATGAGGTCACAACAGAAGAAAAATCTAATTGGCTTCTTTAAACCACGGCTAATACAAAAATATGAAAAAGGACAAAACGCAGGTTTTTTTTTTTCTTTTGTCAAATTATTTGTATACATGTACAGAGGGGACCCATCTGAAATGACTGCAAAGTGAATTTTGCACAAAAGATCAGAAACAGAAACATTCACAATATTAATGTTGTAAATTACAGTTACGTTTGATGTGTGTGTTCGTGCGTGTTTGTGTGTGTGAAGGTATGTCAGTTTGTAGTGTGTGTAAATGGAGTGAACGTTTTGGAGATGGACTATCGGACAGTCAGTCATCTCATCCTCACTGGACCGCGCACTGTTGTCATGGAGGTCATGGAGCCACTCGACTGCTGAGGACACGACGAAAGGGAGCAACTCTAAAACTCGAAGAAGAATTCGAAAAGAATTGGGGAAAAAAGACTAAAATATGTTGGGCCACATAATATACAAGGTTATGACTTATAAACTGGTGCATCGGATTGCTCGAAAAAAAAAAGTGTAAATTGAACCCTTTGTATTTCTAAAGAGAAACCTTTGGGTGTGTCGACTGCAAAACAGCTCAGGTGCAGGCGAAGTCCACTTGTACAAGAGCATCTCGAACCAACAGGTGGAAATACTACAATCCTAAGAGTAAAGAATGTTGGCCAATTAGAAGCCTGAAAAAAAAGTCTATTACCGGGTGCATCACACTTCACTATGAAACAAAGGTAATACCATGTGAGTGCACACTGTTACAAGTCAAAACAAAAAACTTCCTGAATCTTGGAAGGTAAGTTTTCCAAAAGTTTTCAGTGAGTTAAAATAAGTTTTATGTGTGGAGGAAAAGCCAGGACGCATAGAAAGTCAAAGTGGCTTGTATTGTCATCCCAACCATATACAGACGTACAGTACTCAGTGGAACGAAACAACCATGGTGCTACATAAAACAACACAGAACTACACAAAACTAAATCAATTACAATAAGGAAAATATACAAATGCACACAAAGTGCATAAGTGCAAAACCCTGTTTTAAAAAAAAAAAAAAAATACTGTATGTACATGTGGACTTGGCAGAGTGAAATATCTGACCCCCAACACTATGTAATGCCACACAGTTTAAAGGAATGATGAAATGATACCTTGGAATGGTTACTAGTTATCAGAAATTATTATAGTTATTTAATGATCTTTTATAAGCCAACCATACAGTAAATGCAGTGAGGTGGAATAAGTATAACACCATTCTTTTTCTTTTTTAACATACTTCCAGTCCATGTTTCTGCTTTAAATACAAAAACATAATAATGTCTTTTGTGTTTGATTTTATGAACATGAACAAAAACATATTTAATTCACAAGTATAAACAAATTTAGTTTTTAAAAAAGATCAGTAAATATTCAGACACTTTGTAAAATCTAAATACATATGATATATACAAAGAAATCAAATCTAGATGTGCAAAAATAGGCCTTGCAAAACAACTGCACCTGGTTTCATTATTATCATAAAATAAATTGTTATGGGTGCAGGAGATTTCATGCAACATAGAGCAGTAATGATGAAGATAAAGGAGCTAACTAAACCTTTCGGTCTAACATTTTTTCAAATCATTCCCAGAGCCATAGTAAATAAAAAATAAAACAGGTATATGTCACAAGTTTTCCAAACATGCTTTCAGACTAATTATTAGAAAGCTAAGAGAGAAGTCAGCAGTCATTGGAAAAAAATTGCAGGATGATCTGAAAGCAAAAGTAGCATCAGTTAGACAGAAGTACAATACAATAATTTGAACTCCTAAAGCTTACACAAACATCTCCTCTGCTGCAAAAAAAAAAAAACAAGCACATAATAGTACATAGACATAGTATTAGTATTAGGTATTTAGACAAATTCTTTTGGAATAACTCTTCACCATAATTCAGCTCCTCATGTATGGATAAAAAAGGGGGTGTCTAATTCTTAAGAACAGCATATCCAAAGTGAAACATGGTGGTATGAGCATCATGATGCACGATCGCTCCTCTGCAAATGGTACAGGGGGCATGACATGCCATGATTGCCAGAAACATGAATGGGGCAATGTACAGTACCAGGATGTTCAAGAGAAGAATTTAATCCCAATAGCCAGGAAATTCACTCTGGGTAGAAGATAAACACCAATAAAACATCAACTGCAAACACACAGTGCACTTAGGCCTACAGTCACATAAACATTAAAGTGGAGGTGCTTGCATGGACTAGCCCTGCATCTCCTGACTTAATTTTAAAGGAATTTTAAAAAATTAAAGATGACTTGCCAAAAGGAATGAGATAAAAATCAAACCACGGTGATGGAAAAAAAAAAGATAATAATTTTTACCGGCGACTTCTCGAAGCTGTGATTGTAATCGACAGCTTGCAACAAAGTGTTAATGTTATTAATGATAATTTGTGGTGTTTCTGTATCTGTTTGTTTGTTTTTCATCAAATGTACAAACTCAAAAGACATTATGTGTATAAATTTCAAGTGGGTATGTGTACTGGAAAAATGTTAATAAATACTTCTCCCTTCATTACATTAGCAGATATTTATTGCTAGATCTGGGTTTTCAGTAGAAGTTATCAGCACTTACAGTATCAGATTGTAGATTTTGATCATATGAGATGATGATTAGTAGGAGTTTTCAACTAGTAATGGACAAAAGAAACATTGGGCATATACATTTCTTACAAAATGAATTTGTTTTTATACAACAATGTGTCTCCATCAGCACCAGAAATTTAACCAAAATTCAGACAACAGTGACAATGATGTAGAGTCAACATTTGTCCATGAAACATCTTTCTTGCATGTCCAGCAACTTATTGTGTGTAATCTGGGATTACCAGTAGCAGTAGTGGCAGCATTTTCTGCCTGATTTCTCAAATGACACAATCGTATTAGTTTGTCTTGTCTTGTTGTTGACGCTGTTGGCCTTCCAGGTGTAGGGCAATGGAGTGGAACCAGTTGTTCGAAATCTGATCCATATCCTGGAAATGGTGTTCCTGGCAGCTTCAAACTGTCTGGCAATGTCTGCTTGTGTTGCACCATGGTGAAGTATTCAGTGGCCATCTCTCATCTAGCATTGTTTAAATGGGGTATGATTGTGTGAAAACAAAATGCACAATCAGAATATTTTCCTAACTTTTGCTCTACTGAGCATAACAGTGATTTTACCTTGTCTATGTTATAAATGTTTTAAGGCAAACAGAATTATGAATTTTTATAAAGGTCCAATTTTTTTTATGGTGCAATGTTTCCTTCATCCATGTGTAGGTGTCAAATCTAAAACGAAACTGAAACATCACACCAAGAAAATATGAGTGATAATATGAGTGAAACATAATAGTGATGTAGATTAAAAATCTCCAGTTAATACCATCCATGATCAGTTCTTGAATTAACTAAAATTGATCATTTAAATATTTGGCCCAGGAAAAAATGTGATCCCTGGTTTACACATGCTGCAGTATATTTATGCTAATGTAAATAAAAATTTGTAAAGTAAAGTATGTAAAGTAGTAAACCTTGCATACTTTTGTATTTAAACGTTTATCACAAACATTTAAACTCTACAGTGTAAACACAATGAACATGATTTTAATTTAAAACTTGAATAATTAATTTAACATTTTATAATTGTATATGTGACTTAAACCATAAATACAGCACAAAAATATATTAACCAAAATATGTAGCGCTACATAATTATTTTAATTATTTGACCTACTTTCGTTGTTTTTACTGTAAACGGGTAGATTTTTATGTTAATACACATGATTATTCTATCTCTGTCTCTGTTACAAGTCACAATATGATGTATTATACTGCATGTACACACTGTAAATCATTTAAAGATGTGTTTTCTTAAGTGGTATGATGGCACACCTGCATGTGGTTGTATGTTTAAATTATACAGTCTTGTTTCATAACTTGTTACATACAGTACCTGGTTAATCGGTTGATTCTTTCTTTAACTTAAGTTAACGTTAGAGGTCTTTGTCCATATGCACTTCGAATAAATTTCTATGCATGTAACTAGTTGGAATGTTCTTCATTTTCAAGCTTAGTTTTGTGATACGTAATCTCCACTAAACTTCACAAATGTGATTAATAAAATGTACAGAAACAAATCTGAGAATTTACACAGCAGAATTTACACAGCAGATGTTTAAGCAACAGTGTTTTTCTTAAGCATAATTAATTTAATGTAAGCAGTATATGCTCATTATACATTGGCTATTTTAACTGCTTTAAAGTGTTACTGCAATTTCTTGTGTATACAGGCTAAGGCACTCTGTTAGATTCATGCAGAATGAAACAAATTAAGTAATTCATAAAAACAGCCAAGAATACCTGATACTGTATACTGTATTAACTATTGCTCTTTGTTTGCAACTGAAATCAATATAATTTATATGAATATGAAAGACTGGAGATATTGTTAAATGTGTTACCCATGGGTTAAGGTGATAAGGTGCAGGGATGATGACAAAAATATTACAAGTTCATATCCCACATCTGTCCAAGAAACAAAAATCCTGATGCTCTGTTTTCTGAACACATTTTCCATGTTAAACTGTGTCATTTAATTTTTTAGATACTTTGTAAAAGATTATTAAAAAGATGTATTTAAGATTAAAATGCTAAATTAAAGCTAAGATCAGTACCATTCACCCTTTTTGATTTTGGGGATGTGGCCTAATTTAATATTATTTCAGCTATTGGAGAGATTTGCAAACAGTTGTGTTACTTAAACAGGGTCTATGAAGACTAATCGTACAAAGATTTTCATATTAGGTGAGATGTAGAACAACAGAGCATCACTTTCCGTGTTTTTGCATGACTTTATAAACCATAAGCACCAAAATTAGAACATTATGACAGTTGAGTCGAGACTGCTATTTTTCAATCTTGGCTTGATACAATTATTTCAATCATTTCCTTGGACCAACCGAGTGTCAAGTGTTGAGATATTCCACTCACACCTTTAGCTCCTATCTGAAATTAACAAATTAACAAAAGTCAAAAGAAGTAACAGACATTGTTGGTGTATTTGGAGAGTGTTTATATTGTACAGTAGCTTTTTTTACTTTTAACTTTCAACAATGTACACTAAATGAATCATTTTCACGCATTAAAATGTTGGCATACATTTGTCACAAAAGCAAATTGTACATTTTAGTAAATTGTGTCACATCTTTCACATAGAAACTAAAAGTGATAAACAGTTGCTATACACCTCCAAGCAACTAAGTGCGTGCAAGCATGAATGCAGCATTAGCTTTCTAATTCCACTGCAAATACAGTATAATGAACTTTCAACATCAAACGTGTTATGGTTAATTGAGGACATTTAACTGTCAAATCCTTCATATGTGTTTTGTTAATTTGTAAGTGACACTAGATACAATTGTCCAAATGATGCATAGACTTATATGCTTATTGGCCACAAAGGTTTTTATTTTATTTGAATAGCATTAATTGTCATATAAACAGCATGGCAGTTGTATATTGCTGTGGTCCAACACAGGGGTCTCAAAACTTATCCAGAAAGGGTTGGTGTGAGTGCAGGTTTTCATTCCAACCAAGCAGATGCCACACCGCGTAGTCTACTGAAAGCCAAGAATGAGTAATTAAATAGGTGGAATCAGCTGTGGCTTCTCTTGGTTGCAATGAAATCCTGCACACACACACACCAGCCCTTTCTGGATTAAGTTTGAGAATCCTGGTTTAAGAGGAAACCCTTCAGAATCACAAGATGCTGATATTGGAAAGTAATCAACTTTTAAATGGAAACTTTCCTTTTTTCCCATAACAACTACATACAGTGCTCATCCCGCAAGACTGCACTCAAATCTTCATATGTCTTTATACTGTAAGTTTTAGGTGACAACTCTGACATTTGTTTTCATCTAATATTGTTATAGTATTATTTACCA
Organism: Platyallabes tihoni; assembly: GCA_030068045.1. Classification (NCBI taxonomy): domain Eukaryota; kingdom Metazoa; phylum Chordata; class Actinopteri; order Siluriformes; family Clariidae; genus Platyallabes; species Platyallabes tihoni. Next base: position 6,011,342 of record JAQQZS010000012.1, read on the forward strand.
CTTGATGTTATTCATTTATTTGAAAATTTTGTTTACATTTTTGTACTGGAAAGGATCATATATATAAATAAAATGCATTATTATTTTTATTATACTAGTACTGTATACTATATTCTATATAGTATTAATTAAGTCTCAGCATGAAAGCTGAAAGTCTAAAATGTACAGTTGCACTGAAACTCTAGATGGCAGTATAATCTTCATTTCCACTTGTTCACAGTAGATGATACAGATATTAATACACATTCCTACAATAGTATGCCCCAGTTTATTACATGCAGTTTATTATGCAGTTGCTAGTTTATAAATATTAGATATTCTTAGATTAACCTTGGTTTTACTTAGTAGAGGACACATTTGAATCTCACTTCATTTTATGAAAATATGAATAAAACATCACGCAACGTCAGATCATATGATGCATTTTTTTTAATGCAAAGTATTCTTTAATTTATTCCAAGTTTTAAAAAAATGTATAGAATAAGTAGTAGATCTAATGAGGTCAAAGGTCAGATGGTAAGGAGCACAGAGGTACTGTCCTGGAATACCGTATGAGAGAATAGAACGTGTCAAGTGTTGAGAATTACCATATACTGAACAGCAAGAGAGAAAGATCTCCTGATCCTCATGAATGCTCAAGCTACATTGTATTAAATATTAGTTTAAGTGAATTTTTATTTACATCAACAAGTCTGCTGTGTGGTTTTGATGCGAACTGAGGTGATCTCTGATGGTGCGCTCAAACTTTTGGCCTAATAATCACATTTATGCACTTTAGTCAAAGTACACGATACTATTCTGTGCTTGTGCTCATTTGCTCAGAATGTATAAATAAGGACATGGACGCGCACTCACATCTGCTCGTAGACCTGAAGACACTGTGTTTTACAGTAGAACTAAGTGCTGTGATTATGCATATATTAGCATATACAGTATATGCTTATCCTGTAAAGTACAGCTAGTACTACGATCATTGTGACATCTCCTTACACAATGTTCCATGTACCCATATCTATATAACACTATATTGTATTATATATACACACACATGTACATATACATGTACATATATATATATATATATATATATATATACACACACACATATATATATATATATATATATATAGTATACTAAGTTACCTGTTTATTAGCAGTATTTTATCTTGATGTAGTTGGCAAAGCCATAAAGGAGTTCAATTGTGGAATGTTAAGATGTAGATTCCCTTAAGTACATTATCCAATAATAACCTGGCAGATATCCTGCTTATGATAAAAATGGCTTTTAAATAGCATTTCAAAAAAGATCATTATTTATGTTGCCCATTCCTACTTTTAAACATATTATCTTTCATGCCTTCTAGCTACAAGTGTGGCATTAAGATCACACACACACACACACACACACACACACACACACACCTGGGGTGCCTGGAGTAATTTACATCCTGACAGTATACTCCTACAACAAACATGGCATGAAGGCTAACCCTAACTTGACATCATTGGACGTCTGTTAATTTCTCGTAAAAAGCATTATAGAGTCAAGAACATGTTTCAGTGTTATCATAAAGAAACTAGGCAAATGTATCACAATGCCAGAGTAACGTCTCTTTGACTGGTTATTGATGGACTGAACTATTGTTACTTAGTTCTGACCGAATAATCTGATTGGATGAGAGGCATTGTGGTGATAATAGACAGTAACAGCACTGGGTTTAACCATCTGTATAACTCCATGTCCCAAGCGTTCTAATAATCGTTCATTACACTAACTGTCTGTCACAGCATGGGTGAAAGTAGGTCCAGAAGAGAGCAGCTGCCTGCCAAAACCTACTTTCAAAGCCAGTCAATAAAACACTTACTGATAACATTCTGCGGTCTTAAACAACATACAGTTTCCTTAGTAATGGCATCTAAGTCGTTCTGAATCGCCTCACCCGTGTTGTTCTGTTAACGGCTTACATGAGCTACAAAGCTAACTAGCTTCTAATACAAGGTTGAATCCCTCTCTAACCCCTGATCATGGTCACTTTATTTATACTCATAATAAAGGGTGCTAACAAGGCATAACACCTAGCGTACTAGCATTCCATTTAAATCTATTTGGGATTCAACCAGGAAGTGGAAGTATAAAGTAAGCAACAGCACTCCCTTTTGTGTAATAACTGCTTAACTGTGAATTGTATATAGTAAGCAATTTTGTTTTCATAATTATTCGACATATTAATCAGTTTTGATATAATAAGGCCTGGGAGTCATGTACTGGTATAGACTCTTATGTAAAGTGCAGGAGAATCTAACCAGTTTTTGGATTAATCACTGGTTCTCTGCTGTTTCTAGTTATTAAACTGACAGCTTCCTGTCCCTAGCAATGAACCTTAACCTCTGATTAACAAAGTTATTATTTTTAGTGGGCTAGCCCTCACACTTGACATACCCCATAGGCTATTACCTACTAAATGTCTAAAGTAATAGGCTATTAAACACTGACAATAGCCTGTTATCCAGTGCAGGGGTGCCATAAAGAGGGTACATAAGTACAATTCCAAGGGTCTCTGAGTGAATGGGGTCCATTATGAATGCTATGGCAACAGTTGACTTTCTCAAGGTTGGGGGTGCAGTATATTGTGTTTACAAGGGGCCCATAATGTCTAATGGTGCTCCCACTTCAGCGCACATTCTGGTACCTTATGTTGGTAGTCTTATTTCATAGCCTTTCCTTGAGAAAAAAGATTGTGCATTTACAGTATGATGTAAGAACATTAACCATAGTGTATGACTGGGTGTGTGAGTGTGTGATTGGGCCCTGCGCTGGTTTGGCACCACATCCATGGTGCATCCTGCCTTGTGTCCTAAGTTCTCTGGGATAGGCTTCACACCGCCTGCAACCCTACAAAGGACAAGAGGTATATACTGGATGGTTGATTTCAGTGGATGGATATTTCTGTACATCATAGGTGCACTGCCTGCACTTACACTTTGCCTTGTTTGTTAAAATGTATTAGATTTTGAGTTCTGATTATTTGGATTAAACAAATAGCTCTCCCTCCTTCTCCACCACTTAAAATGTTTATAGAGTGAGCGAGCTTGGGGCAGCATGATGCCCTTTGGGCAGCATGATGATTTTTGGCCCTAGGTGCAAGAATAAATTTGTGGAAGTTCATCTAGACAGGTGAGTAAATTGGTATCTTATTATATTTGTCAAATAGCAAAAAAAATATATAGAAAATAAATTGAGATAATTTTAATTTCAAATGAATTTCAAATGTATGTTATTATTATTATTATTATTATTATTATTACTGTTTGCTTCTTAAAAACTGCAGCAGAAGAAACACGAATGATAACCACATGATCCAGTGTCACCCAGAAAAGGAACAGTTCCCATTTGAGTCTCGTTCCTCTCAACGTTTCTTCCTCATATAGGCTGAGGGAGTTTTTACTCATGCTGAGTTTTTATAAGCACATTATTCCACATTCCTTTGATGTCTAACTCTGAGTGTTACTTCAAGGTCATGCTCTCTCACACACATTTAAACACCCAGAGTTCCTCTGTCATGGGAAAAAGTGAGTGATGGAATTTATGGAGCGTCATTTCTAGTCTGTCATGGATGTGAGCTGGCAGTCACAGCGATCGCGAACTCTACATTCCTCTGCTTAGCTCTTGGCCTGTTCAGGCACATCCAACACGGACGATGGACGGAGAGAGAGCAAAGAAGAGAAAGAGAGGGATTTGCTTTGTAGTCCGCGGCTTCCGCTGCGCTGCAGTTAGAGTTTAGAAAGCCTCTTGGGGTACATTCCTGTGTTTTACAAGATAGAGTGTGACATTTTTGTGTGCGGGGAAACTATATATTAATACAATATATATAATAATAATAAAACATGAAATAAAATGAGAAGGAATTCTTTATACACCAATGGTTTGGTATCTTATCAAGCTGACAAACCTGACCTGCATTAATGTGCAGGTGTACAGGGGTTCTTAATAAAGTGGACAGCGATTATATATATATATATATATTGACCAGGATTACCTCAGGTACATTGCTGCATGTGGTCTGATAATGGATGGGATGCAAATAGCTGGTGGTGCGCTGCAGGTGTGGAAGGGTCTGGAGGCGAAGTTCTGACAACGGGGTAAGTGGATCTCAGATACAGGGTTATTCTAGTAACAAGCAATGCTCATACAAAAAAATTTTGTAAAACAAATCCATTTCAGAATAAAATGCATATTTCTCAGATTTTTCTAGATACTACTACAGAAAACATTTACTTTCAGATATGGTTCAACTACATACAATAATTATGAGCATAAAAATAAACATTTCTATTCTTGATGCACATTCATAAAACGAAGGGGCGTTCAAGTCAAACTGGGACTTGTGATGAAATTTCTAAATTCAATCACTCAATCAAATGGAGGTATTAGACCAATTGATATTTACAGATGACTGCAAGCACATTCAGTGATTGAAACACCTGATAATCGACAGATAACTTGTAGACAACTTGCAGAAGAGATGCATCTGTCTGTGGGAATAGTACACACAATCATTCGCCAACACCACTTTCACATTACAGGAACTCGGCTGGGAGTTATTGCCACATATCTGTACAGTCCTGACCTTGCAAGCCATTTCCACATGTTTGGGCCATTAAAGGAGTTCCTGGGAGGCCAGCGTTTCAGATGTGAAGCCAGCAGCCTGATCATGGCCCCGGCGTCCTGGGAAAACTTTCTACCTTGATGGTATCCCAGCACTGGGATAAGTTCATTAGTGTAGCAGGGAATTATATAGAGAAATAAAGGGAGTTTTTACTTTCATAACTGTGTTCTGTTATTCTGCACAATCAAACGTCCTGGTTTGACCTGAACACCTCTCATATAATTATTGGTATTTTGCATGCAGATTTTAACAATTAAAAACAATTATTAAGAGAAATATTTCTTTATTCACTCACTCATCGTCTATACAACTTTATCTTGTATTCAGGGTGACCTGAGTGTAGGGCACACACACTACGGGCAATTTGGGAACGCCCATTAGGTTAATCTGCAGGTTTTTGGACTGTGGGAGGAAACCCACCAAGAGAACATGCAAACTCATGTTCACAGAGACAGGAATCGAGTCTGGCCGGGAATTGAACCCGGACCCTGGAGGTGCAAGGCAACAGTTATAACCACTTCACCATCGTGCCCCCCTTCATTTATTTATTTATTTATTCATTCATTATTAATTAATTTATGTTTAGAAACTGTTTTTTTCCATGTCAGGGTCCAGAGCCTGTCCATAAAATGCAAACACCATCATCCATCACAGGGTACCAGGCACACACACATATTTACACCTGAGATTACTCGAGCCAGTTCACCTACTGAAATGTTTTTGGGATGTGCACAAGCAGAACATGCAAAAATCCATACAGACAGTGAATTGAAACTTGAACTGGGGACCATTGAGTTGTAAGGCAGCAACAGTTTATGGAAGTAAAATTAGATAGATAGTTTCTCCTGACTCCAAATGTAATTTCCCAAACCAATAGATATTTGTTGCCTGTAGTTTACCATGGTTGTATTTGTAAATCAGCTCTGCACAGTTCTAGCTTATACTTAATCTTATTTCATCATTCACAGCACATCTCACAACAACAGGGCAATGCATAGAATGACCAGAAACCTCCTGTTGATGAAAAAAGTCAGAGATCTGAAGACTGGATCAAACAGAAAAAAAAGTTTATTTTATGGGTTCTTTATAACTGCATACCCTTAACCCTTTAACCTTCTGCTCCACATTTTGTTATGAAACCAACCCTAATTGAGACATCTCTACCACTCGGTTGAGTTATGCTGTGCTAAATATATTCACTAGATCATGCTGAGACCTTTAATAGTATGCATTTTCAATTGCTTCATGGCATATAACGAGTAATAAAGTGAATATTATGTCGAAAAACATTTATGCTGGTGTGCAACTACACAAGAGGTTAGCATTTTATATGATTGTTCTTTACTTACTTTTACAATGAAGCGACATCTCAACCGTTATCTGAAGAGGCATATCCTGAAGTCTTTAAAGCGAACAAACAACCAAACAAAAAACCCTGATAGTTATCATTGCCCTATGGAAATAAGGGTTAAAGGTTAAGTGTTTTTCCTCTTATGTCACAGCAAATTGCTGTTGCTATTTGTACTTGAGATAAGACACGAAATTTTATTCATTTATAGTTACTATTGATGTTTGCCCCATGGGGAGAAACCAGAAAGTCTTCAAACTGACTAAAGCAATGACACTGTAAAAAAGTATGTTTTCACACACAAAGTTTTACATCACATTTTTAAGCATCTACCATACTGTACAGTATATCCCTGTATAATATCCTACCAGATGCTACTATAGAAACAATAGCATGTAAGATGGAGGGATATGTGAAAAAAAAAAATTCACTGTGCTGAAAGGTACATTTGACAAATAATTGAGTACAATTATTATTACTATAAACATATGAATAGGCAAATAACTCTGGACTGTAATCTTTATCACAAAGTTTGGATTTGGAAGATACTGGGTTAGGTTTTACCATATGTAGTTTGGACCATGTTAAATGGGTAGTTACTGTTAAAGCTGATCAATATGATCATTTAATATTGATAGAGGGTGATTAGAGATATTTTAAATAGCATCCATCCATCCTTCTAGGAACCTCAGTAGTCCAACTAGGGACTGTGGAGGCCAATGCTGACTGTTCACAAACTATGGGCAATTCAGGAATGCGAATTAGGCTAATTTGCATGTCTTTGGACTGTAGGAGGAAACACACCAAGCACAGGGAGAACACACAATCTCCATGCACACAGACCCCAAGATGGGACTCGAACTCGGAGCCACGGTGCCGCCTGTTCTTACAGTAAATAAACATATTTTTAATGCCAGATTGGCCTTCTATATATATCATGAGACATATTATTGTAATGTCTTATTCATATAATTATTGGTATATGACTAGTAGACGTACATGGTTATATTCATTATATTAATTTGCGCTCTGCTGTTATTACATTCTCCAATCTTATGGGAAGGCGTTACACTAGATTTTGATTAATTCTTAATTAGGGGTCTAATTTGATAGAATTAGTGAGCTCAGGGGGTTATTTTAGGATGTCGATGAGGCTCAAGGTTCAGTTCCTCCCAAAGGTGTTTGTTGGGGTGAGTTCAGTCAGGGCTCTGTGCAGGGCAGTTGAGCTCTTCTACAGCTTAATGCACCATGTCTTCATGGGTGCACTGGGACATTATTATGAAGGGGGAAACTGTAATGCTATTGCAAACTTTGCAGCAACAGTTTGGAGAAGGGTGCACATACTTTGGGGCTTGCAAAGTACTCTTAAAGAAATAATGAAATTGAGAACTCGAGTGAGAAGCTGGCCAGGAGGGTTGCGCTCAGCGCGCGCTTTCTCTCAGTTGTAAATCCAGAAGTAGTACGCTCGAGGCGTCGATAAGTCACGTCGCCCTTAAATACGAATCGCCTACGGGACTCTTTGTGTGTGTGTGTGTGTGTGAGTGAGTGTGTGTTTTCTTTTTCCTTCCCCCTCTTCCTCGTCACGCGAGATTAAACGAGGTGAAGGAATGAATAGCTCGAGGGACAGACGGGTGAGCAAGTAGCGCGAGCGACGCGAGTGCTCCAACAGCAGCACCACCCACACCTTTAACACTGCTGCTGAACTGAAGAGGAGGGCGCGAGCTCCGGACAAGCAGCTGTGGAGCGCGTGGGGGATCTGAGATCAAACAGAAAAAGAAAACGACGGTTAGTTTTAAATGATTTAAAACTGAAATCTGTGGAATTCTACTGCGACCGTTAAGCAACCGTCGTTTAAAGGGGTAAGAAAACTGTATATTATTATTATTATTATTGTTATTATTATAGTTTTCAACAATGCCTTTCACAGCGGCTTAGAAATTGATTAACAATTCGATATTGATAGCATAATAGTAATAGTTTAACAATGTATCCTATTCCTGTAAGCTTTTATTCTTGATAACTTGTTTGTTTGTTTGTACGTTTGTTTGACTTTTTGTTAACTTAATGACTGTATTAGTTAGTCTGTTACTTAATATCTTATCAAACTGTGCACAATATAACATTCAGCCCATAACATTATGACCACCTGCTTAATATTGAGTATATTTTTGCCACCAAAAAACAGTAATGACCTGTGCGTTCTGTCACCTTTCTATCACAACCAACATTATTCTTAAAATCAGTAGAACAACACCAGCTCTTGTACTGGACCAGACTACACAGGCCAGCCTTCTCTCCCCATGTGCATCAGGGAGCCTTTGCCACCCATGACCCTGTCGTCGGTTCACAGGTTTTCCTTGCCTGGATCACTTTTGGTATGTCCTGACCGCGGTTGTTCTGAGCCAGTCGTCTAGCCATCCCATTGTGGGCCTTCTCACAGTAGCTACACATACATTATCTTGTGCCAATGGTACCTGAAAGTGGGTGGGTATATTAGGCAGCAAGTGAATGTTTCGTCCTTGAAGTTCATGTGTTTAAAACAGAAAGAATAGGCAAACATAAGGATTTGATCAAATTGTGACAGCTAGGCAACTGAGCCAGCAACTCCAAAACTGCAGCTCTTGTAGGATGTTTCATGTCTGAAGTGGTGAGAACTGACCAAACGTGGTGCAAGGTATTAAAACCGGTGAACTGGCAAAAAGGTCATGGGCAGCCAAGGCTCACTGATGCACATGGGGAGTGAAGGCTGGTCCATGTACTCTGATACAATATAAAGGCTACTGCATCTCTAATTGCTGAAAAGGCTAATCCTGGTCTCAATCGAAAGGTGTCAGAACACACAGGTGGCACAAGGGGGAAGAGCACAGGTTGCTGTTTTGGTGGCATAAGGGGGACCTACTCTATATTAAGTGGGTGGTCATAATGTTATAGCTGATCGGTGTACACTAAATAAATAATGCAAGTTATAACATTTTGTTTTGTTTAAATACATGAACAGAGAGGGAAAATAATATTAGCCAATGGTTTTTGTTTTTTGTTTTTTAATTTACTCACACCCAAACACAAATTTAGATATTAAATTCACATCTATGTTTTGTATATGGTGTACCATTTTTTTTTAAAATGATGTTAACCTTACTGTATTTTCCTTATTGTTAGGCAGTTCCAGCATTGCTACATCTTTTGTCTCTTTATTTCGATATTTTCAGACAGCGTGTAACTCAATACCAATACAGTATTTGTAGCGAACACTTCTACACTAGGCATACAAATCCGATGAGCACTATTGTGTGTGTAGTTTCCCGTGGTTGGTTTACATCGAGTCTGGCATCCTTTGGTACTCAAGTTGATAGTTTATACTGTACTTGTATGTGTGCGTGTGTGTGAGCTGTCAGATATGAAGCTTGTGGGAGCAGGAAAGATCATTATGTACTTTATGTTATGTACATCATTTGTTCTTCCATCTTTAGTTATTATCTTGTCTAGGTCTTAGTGGTTTAAATTAGATAGATAGATAGATAGATAGATAGATAGATAGATAGATTGATTCCAGAAATTAGGCTACTAGCTAGTTTATAGCATGGAAATAGTGTTGCAAATTTCACACATTTTTCTTAACTGACAGTCAAACACGTTGACAGTTAGTAAGTGGTTAATCATTCATAATTAACATTAACAAGACATACCTTACTTAGTCAATGTAAATTTTTGTTAAGAAGTTCTAGCAACACAATCCCAACAAATTATTTATGTGAGACAAACTAATGAAGCCCAAATAGTTTCAACTACATTGACGAATCAGACATGTCATTAAACCCCTTAACATTAAAACAACCTTGGTTTTTTGGGTTCCGCTTGTGCCATAATAACGACTCTGAGGGTGTGATGTGGTGTCTGGAACCAGAATGTTGGCAGCGGATCTTTTGGGTGATGTGGGTTGCGATGCAGGGCCTCCATGGATCGGTGTTGTATGTTCAATGCTTCCCATTGGTGCTTGATTGGAGTGGTATCTGGGGAATTTGGAATTTCTGTCGTGGCCAGCATTGGCTTTTTTTCTTTTTTTATAATTTGTTCTAAATTGGCTTTTCTGTGGAATCAGACCAGACTGGCTGGCCTTTGGCCCTCATGGGTGAACCTTGGATGGTTATGTTCTTATGCTGGTTATACAGTAGTTGGTGACCAGTGTTGTTCGGTTCACCTTTCAATAGGTATAATGTTAAGGCTGATCTTGATATATCCAAGTCAATCCCTAGGAATTTTAAGGTTCTATCTGCATCCTGTGAAGTCAGACATTTTGCATTTTACATTATATATGTGTAAAATGATTGTGCTAAGAATACACATCCAATACTATAAACTGCCTGAACAGAAAGTGTGCCCTCTTGTTAACAAGTTAATACTTATATGAGTTATGGATCAGCAATCAGCAATCAATTGATTAATGATTAATCATTAACATCCTTAATTGTGAACCAATTAAACTTGCTAGAAAATATTGAGTGGAGGTAGAAAAGCCAAAATAATAACTGTACGTTTTTAATAGGATTTAAAACAGTTACGAAAGTGTGTGATGTAGCTGAGGTGAAGTAACTTTCACACATCACAGCGATGTTGCTGCCATTTTTAATTCTGATCCTAGGTTTTGGTTTAGGTTTAGACCATGCTTACTTTGGATTTAAATCCATATCCAGATACAGATCTGGATATTTGGGGCACTAAACAGATACAGTTATGTTGTGTAAACAGCTATTTTACTCTTACATAACCACTAACCTAGACCATTGGTAACCATGGGAATTTTTTCATGTAAATAATGCATAATAAAGGTATAAAGGATTATTAAATGATGGCTAAATATTATATATTTCTGAGAATGCACTAGAATTCATCACAATGCTGCAGAAATATGTAAGAGGTAGCTATGCTTTACATTTTTGAATGTAACTACTAAATTATAGTCTTTCGTTTCTTCTTAATTTTAGCTCTTGCCCCACACTTACTGAGAGGATGCAGACGAGGGGCATCGGGGCACTAAGTCCAGTTCTTCTCCTGGCACTAACATCACTGTTCACCAACCAGGCACATGGACAAGGTAAACTTCTCTCTTCAGTCTTTTTTGTCTTTTCTGTCTTTCTTCATCTGTCTCCGTCAGTCCTACTCGCCCACCCTCCCCAACTCAGACACACATGTCATTTTAAACAGCTTGCAAAATCAAACGTCTTGTATTCTGTTGCATTGTCTGGTTGTGCATCCATTAATTAGTGAAGCTTGCTTGAGCTTTGAGGTTTTCCTAAATGAACCATCTGTGCTTGTATGAAAGAAAGAAAAAAGTTCCAATCAGGAAACATGATTAATGAAAAAACTTTGGTCTTTATAAGGCTTATCATACTGAGTGACAGTAACGCTAAAGTATGTCCTCTCTAAGACCCTTAAAGAGTCGAATGTGTCAAGATGGAGATTTATTAGAGGCCATAACTTATGGCTGCACAACAGAATGACATAGCAATCACATTGGATTGAACAATCTCTTTCAATGTCTCTCTATTTCTATGGTTTATACACACATGCTGATGTTGTTTTTAACAATTCTTTTTTTAATCTGCGTCATCTCACTTAAGCTTGTTCCAAAGAGCCAATGTGATGAATTCGTTGTACTTAACCTAACTCTTTCATCATTAATAATTAACTTGCTTTTATAATTTTAAACACTTAAATACAGGACTTGAGTAAGACAATTAAGGGCATTTTGGCACAGATGAGGTGCAGTATGGATATGCAACCAACACTTTTGAATAACATATGCTGTAGGTGCATTATGTTTTAGGGTCTAGGGACCAAAGTCACTTAAATTTGCTATATTACAAAGCAGGAAGTCAGATTTGTGACTGCACATGTTTGAATTTTTGGACAATGCAGAATACTACATTAGAAATAGCTCAAATAACACAACTTGAGGCGTACAGTTAAATAATCAATGACAGTAAGGCTTCCAGGATGTCCCAGAGCTCTTCACATTACATATCGTTATGGGAAAACTGCCGAGCCCTCTGTTCTGAACGCCTCATTCTGTCAGAAAACTTTTGCATTTTCATAAAGCTTTACCAGTGACTCTTATAAAGTGCTGACTCCAGGGCGGGGGCTTGGTGGTTAAAATGTTGGACTACTGATTCGAAGGTTCAAACCTCGGCACCACCAAGCTGCCACTGCTGGGCCCTTGCGCAAGGGACTTAACCCTCGACTCGTATATGTAATTAGAGAGAAATATGAGCCGCTCTGGATAAGAGTGTCTGGCAAATGCCATACGTAAAATGACACTGGAGACTCATTCCTTGCACGCTAAATAGATTTATTCACTGCATCATAAATGACACATTATTACTATAGAAACAATGATGTATATTAAATAATGTTTTAATGTAAACCTTGATGATAATACTCTGTGACCAGTCAGAATCAAGCATTAAAAAGTACCGGATATTCATTATACTGTATACTGTACATACAACACTGACAGGTGAAGAGATAAAGGAATAAATACCACCGAAAGGTTTCGACCCTCCATGAGCTGCCAGAACAGATTTTATTTACAGATTCTTTCAGGAAATTTACAGAGGTATGAGCATCGTTGTTTTAAAATATGTCCCATTATTTGGTAAGTATAGTAGTGAAGAACATCGGCTAAGACGTACTGTAACTCTTCCAAAAGATTCACAGTCTTAATATATAGTATGTACTCAGTTAAGATCTGGTAAAGCTGAATTTCATGGCACATGATTTACAGCTCCTTTGCCCTGTGTATGAAGGCAGTTTCAATCCGGAGATGACCAGATTCCTTCAGGATTGAAATATTTCATCATAGGATAAAGGTGATCTGTCTTACGGACTTTAGTTTGTCACTAATCTGTCACTAATAAATTTCACATAAAACAACCAATTATATCAGGACATATTCAGAATCAGCTAGTTTAAATTACTTTCATGGCTGTACATTTGAAATGCATTTTCAAATTAAACACCGTTTTCCTTGGTCTGATTTAAAACTTATTCAATTGAGAGAGTGTTCATGCAGGGAACTGTCTCACCTGGAGCAGGTTACGATCTGCCCCTGACTAAAAAAAAAAAAAATGCGTGGCAAACATTTTCAGCCCCAAACCTTCTCTCGCTCTCTTCATTCACCTGCCATATTGGCACATTACTCATCGACCCTTATCTTCCTGTAGAGAGAGGAACTACATATAGCACTGTTGCTGTCCTAATTAGGTAGGAAATTATAATTCTTGAAGTCCTGCACAGTCATGCTGACTGAATGCCTTAAGCGATCCATTTATTATTAGCCATGGTAGCATTTTTGACTGTAAAGCCACAGGGAAGAAACATTGAAACTATAGCACCAGAGGAGATTTCCGAACCAAAAGAATGCTTCAAAGAAATGTGTAATATTATCTATGTTATTTAACATGGTTTTTGTCTGTAATCCGTCATACTATTAAAATGAACGCTTTGTGTCATTAATTCCTCATTGTGATGTTGAAGCCCTGGCATTTGGACTTGAACTGCCTTGATTAATACCGGTTTAATGGCAGCCTTTAACAAAATTGGTTTGACATTCATGTCTGGTTTGTTACAGATGGAAAATAATTAATGCTGGTTTTTAATTGACCAAAGCGTTTTTAAGCTGACAGTCACATCTGTCATTCTAACAATACACTCATCTGCTCTTTCACAGCAAAACATGCCTCATATTTTATATCTTGTTCTTGACCTTTAAATGTTTTTCTGCAGAGAATATATACACTTCAATAGGTTTCACATTTTACAGTTCACTGCTACAAAATAATGAACTGCTTTATAACATTGTCCAAACATTGTCAACACTGAGAATCCAGTCTTGACACTGCATCTTCGAAACTGTTTTATTTACCTCCCATGTTAAATTTCCAGCTGACACTTTTACCTGGAGCTTGGAGTCATTGTCAGTGGAACTTGCCTTCTTTTCAGGATTGACAACAAATTTATGAAACAGGAGAGATCATTACATATAGGCTTTAGTGAATTCCCTAATAAAACTAGACCAAACCCAGGCACCATTTTATAAAAAATGAACAACTTTGTGTTGGTAATGAAAAAAAAGATATTATAATCCATATCTGTATGTTTATAATGTGAAAGATGAGATCATATTGGGTAGAAATATATTTAATGCATGTTGACAATCAAAAATAATGAAATAATAGTTAAAGATGTCAATTTAACTGGAAGGTTAGGGAGGGAAATAACAACATAATAGTTTGTGAAACCTTTGTATACAAGAAAGAAATATATGACAACTTAATTTAGATGTTAAAATAATAGTTACATTTATGACCACCAGAATGTTTGGTACACCTTCTAATTCAATGGTTTATTTTTCTTTTTTTTTTTTTACCTTATACTGTACATTACAACAATAGGGAAGAAAAATGTAAAATAACCAATATGAAACTATGTACTTACATTAAGAGAGATAGCAGTCCATCATTACTGATGAACCAGAAAATTGCAAAACCTTTGAACATACAGTAACTTTAAGTGTAATATAAAAAGCATTATGATGAAAGTGGATCTCATGAGGACCATCCTGGAAAGAAAAGACCAAGACTTACCTCTGCTGCAGGGCAAAAGTTCATTTGCAATTACCAGCCGCAGAAATATCCAATGAATTACACCACTGGATAGAGCAAGTAGATCTCAATATCACCGGTTTCAGGGAGACTATTTTACATTCTGGATGGTTCTACAATGTGGAAAATAATAAAAATCAAAAAATAAATTTTAAATTACAGTATAAGGTGTGTCCAGATGTTTAACTAGCAGTGTATAGTGAAGGCTTCTCCCATGCCATGCTCCCATCCAATGCCCTAAATTCAGCCTCCGGACGCAGGGCGAACCAACCCTAGATAACAATGGGAGGGTTGCATCAGGAAGGGCATCTGGTGTAACACCTGTGCAGAGCCAGATTTGCAGACCAGATGGTCTGCTCTGGCAGCCCCTTAAAGGGGTGTTTTAGTTTTTTTTCTTTCCAAGTCTGTCTTAAATCAAAATTGAGGTGCATATGAATGCATTACAATGCAATAGGTCTTGGTCTTTATAAATGGCTTGTACACCGAAAATGAAGTTTGTCACCCAGAGCGTGAGTACAATGTAAGTAAATGCAGTCCTCGTTCCATGGAACAATGGAAAACCCACAAAGTTCAGCTGAGACTCATATAAAGCTTCTGCAGGCCCACTGAGCTAAACTGAGTTGGTATCTTTCAAAATTACAGCACTAGCACTTTAACTCAGTTGAACTGCAGAAGCTTCATATGAGTCGAAGCGGATCTTGTCCTAGTGACAAACCTCACGGTTGGTGTGCATAGCAGGAAAATTTTAGAGAATAAAACTTATGGTAATGTACTTATGTGCATCCAATTTTGACTTGATAAAAACATAAACTATACCCTTACTGTAAGTAGCCAAAAACAACAACATACTACAGTACATCCTGTTTATTTTAGTTTACTTTTAGCCAGTAAGTTTACCAGGTGAGATTCACATGAAATATCATGTTTATTTTTTTCCCACATTGAATAATACAGAAAACTGATGTGACAAAAAAAAAACTGGGTCCACGACTTTTTAGCTGGTAAAAAATAACCAATGACTGGGCGTCAACATTATGAATTAAATGCATAAAGTGATATGATGAATAAACAGCGTTGGACTGAACCAGGATGTACTTTAGCATCCAGTTCAGAAGAGAGAAAGATCTTCATTTTACAGAATCGCAAAAGCCCTGCAGAAAGCGCCCTTCCCCACGTTAAGGTTTGTGTTTTTGGTATATTATTATACAATGCTTGACTTGATGCATCCTGACTGTATAATCTCTAATATTAGCAGTAATCAGGCTGTTCTTTACATACCTGTACGAAACCCTCATACTGGTCTCCCGGTCAGTGTGGGTATGTAAAATGTATTGTAGCATCTTTGCTTGCTAACTGTGACACAAACACTGAGAATGAGTTTGTGGGAATGAGTGCATATACAGTAGTTTTAGACAGATAGTAGTGTGGTACCGATACAGTTCTGGATGAATGTGCGGTATGTGTACCTGCGTGCCTGTGTGTGTGTGTTGGCATGGAATTGGATTAGTTTTGCCTGTGGAGCTGAAATGAAATGAAGAATGCTGAATGGTGAACATGCTCTCTGTCTGTCTGTCTGTCTGTCTGATTTGTTCCATTTTTCTAAAGAGAAATAGACACAAAACAGAGCCAACAGTTTGCAAACTGCATTCCATCACTGCTTTAACACACCCTCTTTGACTTCCCCATAATCACTGTCGCCATATTTAGATTTTATCAGCTCTGCAAACAAGTTTGATTCAAATTGAAAAATAATCAGTTTGTATTTGTATTATTTTCTAATTAAAATCGTAAGCAGCATGAATCTCCGCTCATTGTGTGCTGAAAATGGCGACTCAAGTGATACACAGGGATTTTATTAAGGGCATTTTAAAGACAGTATTTGAATGCAAGATTTATCTTTCCTCTGTATGACCTCTGATTAGGTCAGGCTCTGTTCCTGAGCCTGTCTTCCAGAGCTGAATGAACAAATTCATTACTAACAAATCTATGAAGGGAAAAGCGTGTTACTCGACTCTTTTTGACATCTCTGGGTTCCTGTACCTGTTTCTTGAACACAGATGGATGATATAAAACTCTCTCTCTCTCACTCTGTATAGAGCTCAGACTAATTTAATCACCATCTGCCAGTCAAACATACTCCCTAACCTTATCGTAGAGATTTCAAGCTGCCTCATGATGAGTGTGTTTGCTTAGCAGATGATAAACATTCAATCCTTTTAGACTGTGTACCTTCCAATCTTTGGATTTCTACTTTCTGAAACCATTATCAGAAAACAAAAAAACAAGGACTTGTTTTAGGTCTTAAAGAATAATTAAACTAATGTAGTAATGAAAATGTAGTAATATTGCTTTCAGATTAGAGATGGTCAGGCAAACTTGAAATGATATTAAAATATTAGTAAACATTGATTAATGACAACATGACAGCTGCCTTAACTTATCCTTAAATCATCACATATAAAAATATACTTCGTCCAGCCACAACACTAATACTGTACCACTTCCTTGTGAATTGAATAATTCTAATTCCATACAGTATACATATATTGATTATCTATAAATGGTGGCACGTTGGCGTAGCACTGTGGCGTTGCACCTCCAATAATTGGAAGGTACGGGCATGTCAAACTCTTAGCTTGAAACTTTCTTGGAATGCTTTTAAACATAAAATCACATTCACCTGAATTTTGTACAAATAGTTTGTGTTTTGTGTGTGTGTTTTTCGTGCGTGTGTGTGTTTGCAGTGCCTGCTCCTAGAAGATTGCGTTTTAAGGAGGTAGGCCCAGGTATGCTCAGTGTTTCCTGGAAGGAGCCGAAAGGAGAGTTTGACGGCTTCAGAGTCTCCTACAGCTCTGGCTCAGGTAAGCAAACAAACGTATATTAAGCTGATCAGTAAAACAAAAATCCATTGTGCCAGCTGAAGATAAGCTCTGTTGTAGCCTAGTTTGGATGTAAACAGACACTTGGTTCAATTATTAAAGTAATTAACCATTGCATTAAGTTATACAGTTATAATGCAGACACTGGTTATAAGTTAAAACTTATACTTCATTCATGGTAAGTGTAACATTCACCATAAATCAAAGTACTCTGTGATTGTGTTCAAAATGAACACTGTGCATACTATTAGTGTAATAATGTACATTAAATAATTTTACAACTATAAATTCAACTTTTTTTTGTTTGCAATGGTCATGGACATAAAAGACATCAAATTAAGATAATGACAACAGAGTATATGCAACATGACACACTATAAGGCCCTAAGTGTGTATGCCTGACCATTATATAGTATGTACAGTATAATAAACATGAATATCATTTCAACA
The DNA here is from genome assembly GCA_030068045.1 of Platyallabes tihoni. Lineage (NCBI taxonomy): Eukaryota > Metazoa > Chordata > Actinopteri > Siluriformes > Clariidae > Platyallabes > Platyallabes tihoni. Next base: position 6,029,346 of record JAQQZS010000012.1, read on the forward strand.
TTGGGCTTGAAATGATTTCTTTAAACTAGCCTTTCTCTGATGCAGTATAATTGTGCAACATTCATCTTTAATAGAAGAAAACCACAAGATTTTGGTGCACAGGATTTAAATTATTGTGGGTTTATCTAATATGTAGTTGAATGGCCCTGAGCAAGTATCACGTTAAGTAGATAGCCATCAACAAGCTTCTGTTGGATATTTGGACTAGTCTTGGCTGAGTTAGCAGGGTTCAATATTTTCACCAGTTTCCTGGCATGGATCTGACTCGTGAACACGATCCACAAATTTTTGACAGGGCTGCAACTCCAAAAGCGTAAAGTTTGCTTTATCTATTCCACAATCAGCTTTGATGTGTGTTTGTTCAATTCAATTCACTTTGTGCAATGGACCAGTTCCCCTGGCAGCAAACCAGATCCAAAGCATCATGGTACTACCACCACCATGAATAACAGGTGGTACAATCCTACGAGTGTGGTTAAAAACCCTTTTCATGTTGGCGGAGAAAAGCTACCAGCTGTAGACAACAGGAAGATGAGAGGCCCTGGGCTTGGCAAATTAAAAGACATTTCAGGACATCAATCAGTCAGTTAATACCTCGGTGTATACATAGTATTGACCTTGTATATGTAATTTCAAACTCTGTGTTGATTTTAGAAAAAAAAAGTGTGCTCCAGGTTCTTGAATTGTCTATAATTCAATTTTCTTATTTTATTCTCATCAGGCATATTACAGATATAAATGATCATTAAGGGAGTTGGAACAGGATTCAACTGCAGACAGGTGTTTATTAAAGTGATGATTAAATATTCTAAACAAAACAGGTAAAAACTAAAGCTAAGGCTAATGCTAAATCAAATCAAGTTTATTTATATACTGTATAACCTTTTATAATGAGCCATTAACAAAGTGCTTTACAATGAACAGTACTAATTTAAACAATAAATAAAAACAAAAACAACAAAAATGCCACACAATCAGGTATCAGTCAAAAAGAAAAAGAAGAAAAAAAAAAACTTTTGTGAATTAAAAGCCAAAGGGAATAAACTGTTTTTAACAAAGATTTAAGTCACATTTGAGGCTGAGCTTATATTAAAGGGCAAATTATCCCACATCTTTGGAGCCGCCACAGCAAAAGCTCAGTCACCTCTGTTCTTGTACTTGGTCCTTGGTACATATAAAAGAAGCTAATAGGAGGATCTAAGTGTGATGAGGAATGGGGCTGTAGTAAGTCAACTAAGTATTTGAGAACGGAATTATTTCACGCTTTATAGACAAACATAAGTACTTCAAAATCAGTGTTAAATGATCTGGAAGTCAAAACAGGGGTTACATGTTCTCGTCTACAAGTACTAGTCAGAAAAAGAGGAGTAGCATTTTTTTGAACCAGCTGTAGCCTGCTCAGAGATGATTGTGGGAGACCATTGTACAACGTATTACTGTAATCTAACCTGAAGCTAATAAATACATGTAAAGCCTTTTCAAGGTATGAATAGAAAAGACAGAAAAGGCTTCATTTTCAAAAGTAATCTGAATTGGCTGAGTTTATCTGTTTCTCAAAAGTCACATATAACTCCCAAATTCCTTACACATGTTTTTTTTTTTTTTTTTTTTACGGAAGGAGCCAAAGAAACATGATAAATGCCAAAAGTGCTAGAAAAGTCAAGAGCGCTAAATTGAACCATATTGGTTTTTACTTTGGTTTACTTGAAGGAATTTTAATGCTAGCCATGAATTTATTTCTTCAAGACACTGTCAGATTCGCTCCATTTGGATTGATAGGAAGATAAATCTGTAGGGAATCATAGATCAAGAATGCCTTGTTTCTAAAATATAGCCCCTAGAGGAAGCAGATATAATGCAAAAATAGTAAGACCCAATATGGACCTCTGGGGTACACCACGAATGAGAGAAGCAGATAGCGCATTGATACTGACTGAGAAACTTCTATCAGCAAGTGGTGATGGTACACAGTATCAAAAGCTGCTGTCAAATTCAAAATGCTAAAGCTACAGTGGCAAGTGATACTACAACAGTAATAAGAACACTATTGAACTTACAGATGCAAAACAAAGACCACACAAACACAGGCTACAAAAATATACAGACAGGTGCAGAAGGTGCAGGTAAATACCACTGACATGCAATAAATACTGGAAACTCAAGTCAATATAAGAGTCCTACTGAATGCAACAAGTAAAAAAAAACACTAAAACTGACACAGGGAAAAACCTACATTACATAGATAAAATAGATATAATAGATAAATAATAATAAGATTTGTGCATGATTAATTAAATGTAAATTGAAACGCTGATGTGTTGATGCATATGTAATACAGTATGTTCATTGCACACTTTAGTTGTTAACATCACTATCACAGATGTAGAAAAAAGTAGGCAGGTGAGTACATGTTCAGTGCAGCTCATGCTGGCAAGTTCTCACACATCAAATACTGTATAAACCAGGATGGTGAAAAAGGAAAGAAAGCTGAGAAACTTTGTTTCAGCCCATAAGAAAAAAAAATACTATAAATATACTATAGTATGAACATTAAAAGGGAGGAAATACTATAGTTTTTTTTTAAACCTTGATATAGGAAAATTAATATAGTATACATATAGTATATTATAGTCCACTATAGTATCCTATATTTATACTATAACCTATGTCTAAAGTACCTTTTATACTGTAACTCACCTTAATATTTGTCTTTGATAGATTTTTATATTGAAATAAAATTTTTAACATACTTGTGAAAGATCATTCTGTCCCAGAAAAAAAGACAAATTTGAAAACCCAATATTGCAATGACATTCATGTTCATAATGAGTGCATGCAAACCTCTGAGTGCATTTACAGTATATGTGCTTATTCCCCAAACTGTTGCTACCAAGATGTACACACAATTGTATAGAATGCCTTGAATGCTGTAGCATTACAGCTGCTCTTCACTGGAGAGACCCAAACCAGTTGGAGCATGATCGTGAGCCCTGAACCTCACCCATTTTGGGATGAACTGGAATACCAAGTGTACTCCAGACCTCTGCATCCAATTCCAGTGCCTGGTCTCACTAATGTACTTGGAGCTTGTAGCTACGCTTCAAAATCTAGCATTAAGCCTCCCCAGAAGAGTGGAGGTTATGTAATATAATATAATAACAGTGAAAGGGGAATCAATCTGGGTGACATGTGGGTGTGATGGGCAGATGTGCACAAAATATTAAAACAAGAGAGTAAACCATGTGCTGTATCTTTTTTTTTTTTTTTTTATCTTTATGGTAATAGGTTAGAAAGTCTTTAACCTCAGACCTCATTCACCCTCCCTGTCTATGTTTTGGCTTTCCCTTGCTTAATTCAGTCACCTGAAATGAAATCTCTTCGGATATTTACGAACACAACAACACAATTAATGAATAATTTATGATTAATATTTTGAAATCTTTCATAGTTTTTTTTTTAATGCAGAAAATGTAAAGTGTAGGAGTCTTGTTGAATTCTCTGTGACCTTTCACTTCATCGTGCCTACACAGTATCTTTGTTTCATGATGTGCCTACTGGTTGTATCAGACAAAACTCAGCTGTGATCAGGATCCACACAGCAAGTCCATCTCCTTTATTTCAAAACACACTTCTTATCTGATTCTGATGAGAACAATTTTATTTATTTATTTTTTTACATATGCAAGAAATGTAATATTTGTCCTCCTTTAGTAATGAAGCTTTTGTACTTCTGTGGTGTTTACTTAGAGTTTTTTGTGAATATTTAAATATTTTCTTGAAAGTTTGTGGTCTTCAGGCCACATTTGGATGGATTAACTCTCTTCCAGAGTCTCTCAGAGGGCACAGTGTATGTGTGGACCGTGGTGTAGTGAAAAATGAAAAATGTAGTTGGATATGACCAGTGAGGATGTCTTTCACTGGGGAAGACACAAAGAAAGAGAGTCTGACCATTTAAATATATATTTTTTCCCTCATTTCTGTTTCCCTAACATTATTATCGTACCACCTCCAGCAAGAAACTGGGTCACACACATATACACACACACACACACACACACACACACACACACACACACACGAGTAAAATTAGCCACATTCACCTGCCAGTGTCCCAGTTATCTGTATTGATTTGGACCTGATCCAATGTTTTTTACACCTTAAACCTTACATCACCAAAGCTACTTTGGCAAAATTATAATTTGCAAAATAACCTCTTTGTGTAAAATCTCTTTAGTTAAGGGTGTTTTTTTTGGTTTTTACTCCTGATAGAGCTCTCATCCAGTGTCCTCCAGTTTATACCCATCAAGCAGGAATCTCAATGCTGGATGATCGTTGTGATATGGTTCAATTTAGAGACAATGCTGTTCCCTTTCAAAGGCTCCACTCGATGCTGCGTGAAAACGCTATGGGAAACATTGTCATGTCGCCGGTTGTGAAG
>JAQQZS010000012.1:6041348-6062144 GCA_030068045.1 Platyallabes tihoni
GGGTTAGATGGAGGCAGATGATTCGCTGTGGCGACCCCTGAAAGGGAACAGCCGAAAGACAAAGAAGAAGAAGAGTAAACAAGTAAGAGATGAGTGAGTGATAGACACAAGTGAAGTAACGCAGTGAATGAATTAGTAAAAGGGACTTGAAGACGATCTCTATCAATCCGTTTAGTAGAAAATCTTCCTCTTAATCCATTTAGTAGAGAATCTTCCCATGTGCGTGTGAGTGTGTGTATGCACCCTCCATAAGGTCTTCTCACCAGTGTGCCTAGGAGGTGTGCGATCCACTGGATATTAATAAAAGTTAAGAGATTTCTATACACTGAAGTGAATTTATGACTTGGATCCTCCAGGCAATGCTAAAAACAAGTCAAGACTCATTTGTTCAATTACACAGACTATTTTCAATCATACCTGAAGATACATCTCAGGTCAACCTCAAGGACCTGCAGGCCACATGCAGCCCACAGCCCCGTTTCAGCTGGCCCTTACACAAACTATGATTGAAACAGCATACTACTCGTACCTACTCCTCAACACCTTCTCAACATCTCAAATTTCTCACAAGACGCCCAAGTCAAAAAAAAAAAAAGTTTCAGACATGCAAGTGTGCTTCTGTGATTAAAGATTGGGAGAGCTATAAATATGTTGGTTAAAAAGGAAAGTTAATGAAGTGCAAAGATAGTTAGGATGTATGCTCATATATTTTTAAATCTGTTTCTTACCAGTAAATTATCTTTTTTTTTTATGTTTAAAAAGAAGATCTAGATTGGAAGTTTATCTGCGTTTTATTGGCGGCTAAATTATATTAGAGTTTGGGTGGATGTTAATTTTACAGTCAGTCACTTCAGTAAATCACATTCCATTAACGTGAAAGAACATTAAAAAAAAAAAATCATTACTTTCACCATGTAGAATTGGTTCAATCTAGTCTGAATTATTACACTTAGACTGCTTTTTAACCATCTGTCTGCAGCGTTTTTCCTTTTTTTTTTATTTATAAAAATAACCTTAGTCTAATTAACAGTCTACACTTTGTATAATAAAAGACAACATTTATCAGGTTTATGAATTTTATGTTTTAATAGTGCATACTAGTCTCTGTTAATACTACTTTTTACTTGACTCGTCCTATTTAATTTTCAGAGCCTGATATTGGTGTTAATCAAAAGAAAGAAATTAATATGTTTAACAGATGGCGACGCTTCCGCCGCCATCAAGCCTTCCCTTTCTTTCTCGTTACCAATTTGTGCTCCTCAAGTAGCCTTAACATTAAACTTCAAACAGGAAGGACACTTTTAAAGAAAAACCCGATCTCAGACATTTGACCTTGATGTGACCTTGACCCCTAAAAATCTGTTGGTTGCACTGATAATTATTTACAAATCCTACCAACATCCAACCACTTATTCTTTAAATATTGTGCCAAGAATTTCAGATAAATGTGCAGACAAGAAGAAAACATAACGCCTCTACTGCATAGTGCCAGAGGCGTCAAAATGAATAGACTTCAGATTATGAATAATAAAAAAAAAGGCTCAAAAATATGCCGTTGTCTCCCAGGACTGATTAGACTTTGACAACACTGCCTAAAGATAAATTTAAGTGTAGTTTATATTAATTGAGGTATGAATGCACCTCCAGGGTGACAATTTATGTAGCTAACCTCAGAATATCCTCGCTCAGAAGAGGCGAGTGCTCCCTTTATGTATGTGCATAATGTATTCCGGGTAAAGAAGGGAAGTTTAATTAAAGCATTTTAATCAATAAGGGATGTACAGTATGAAGTACACTTAAGCCACAGTAGATGACTAGTTCATCCATCAGACTAAATCACGGCACATTATATTTAAAGGAGAGCACAAAAAAGCAAAAAGCACTTGCCATATAAAAACTGAGTGCATCAATAACCTCAATACTAAACTTGGTGTCCTAGGTGTTTTTATTTTTTGCTTATGACCATCTTAAATTTAATTACCGCAGTTAATACACAATGTCCTCTGCAGAGCCTTCTTACAAATTTACAAAGATTGCAGAGTGTTCTTGTAAAATAATTTTAAAAATGAGCAATAATGCGGCCACCACACAGACCAAGGGCTTTGAATTCAACCCTGAGCTCAGAATACTGTCTGTGTCGGGCGTCACATGTCCTCAAGGTTCTCCAGGTTCTTCTATCCTCCCAAAAACATACCAGTAGGGTGATTTGGACCGGTACCATTGGACTGTAGTAGTGTAGATTTGTGTCTAGTGGTTCCCAGATTAACTCTGGATCCACCGTGACCCTGATTAAGAAAAAACTGCTTACCGACATTTTACCTCTTGACCAGACCTTATAGCAAAGTGAAATTATTATTTTTTTTCAAATATCCAAATTAGGAAGCTGTGGTAAGAGCAGATAGGGGAGCAGATTTTGCTCAGAGCTTACTGTAACAGATCTTGCTCAAGAGCTCTACAGTGGCCACTTGGTGGTGCTCTGGCTTGAACCCCCAACCTTCCAATCAGCCACCGCTGCAATTTTACTGAACTACTGAAAGTACTGAACTTGTAACAGTTTACATTAGCCTTTAAGTCATAGTAAAAGAGGACCTCTCTCTCTCACACTCTCTCTCACTTTTTCTCTCTTGACTGTGAACATGCTGTTACTGAAACACCTGCTACGTGATTAGGCGTTTCACAGAGGAAAGGCAAATCACACAATTATTGCAGCGCCATGCATACAGTAAATGTAGTGAAGTAGAAAGTACAGATATTTGCTATAGGATATAGAGGATGTAAAAGTAAAACGTATCCAATAATACAGAGTAACAGCTGAGTAAAGTACAGATATGTGAAATATGTAACGAGGTAAATATAGGGTGATTATTGGTGAAGTGGGACACCACGCATTGATCCTTTGCATTTAAATATTGTAAAAGTGATTTCAAGTTCTCACCTTGAAGTTATAAAGGTGACTAGGAAGTGACAAGAAAGACTATGTGGCAAAACAACAACAACAACAACAACAACAAAAACGTGTCCCAGTTTACCAATGTTCCCATCTACTTCCACATGTGCTTACTAAAGATAAATGTATGTTTGTGTAGCTGCTTGTGTGTGAAAATCTGTCTTAATAAATGTGAAATGGACCAGAGGGGAGTTTCGAGCAAGACGGCACCTGCAGCCATGCCTCACTCGCACCATGCATTTGTTTACTATCTAATTCAGAGTTTGAGTCCAAAACATGGCACACCATGGAACATTCGTGTAGTCTGGCGTTGGAGAATATTCTGATAGTTTAAACCTTAAACCTCTCTCCCCTTCCTTTTTGCTTCCTCTATCCATCTCACTTTGTTTTTCATGAGTCTCCATGTCCATACACGCTGAATTCCTTTATTCATGTGGTCATTCTCTTGCTCTCTCTTTGTCTCACCCATTCTTACAATCTCCTGTAAGGCATGCAGGTGTGTCCTCTCCACACCCTGTTGTTATTGCCCTCTCTTTCTCTCTCTCTAGAGAAGACTTGCAGGTATCTCTCACTTTCCTCCTGCTCTTCTCTCCTTCTCTCTCTTTTTTTTTCTTCCAGGGCAGGAAGGATATTAAACACTAATACTGTGGCTGTAATTGGCCTGTAACAGCTATATTTACATCTCAACAGCTGCTGAGATATTACACACCTTGTGTCCCGTGTAGTCATGGCAGAGTTTATAGGACTGTGTGTGTGTGTGTCTTGTTTATTTTGGTTTATGTAAATAGAATAGAGTTTTTGGTTATAGTGTACTTTTCATCCTTTTTCGTCTTTGCGCGCGTGTGTGTGTGTGTGTGTGTGTGAGACTAATGCTGTGAAAGGAGTTTCAGCAGACCGGTAAAGGCAAATGGGATAGTGTAGAGAAGAGCACACACACACACACACACACACATACATACACCCTCGTCTAGTGTTGAGAAGTGTGTGAAGATCTCCAGGTTCTCTGATTTCCAAAAGGGGTGTGTGTGTGTGTGTGTGTGTGTGGTCACACTTCTGTGTCCACACGGGCGCTTGAGTGTGTAAAGTAAAGAACAAAAATCGCTGACAGTTTAGAGATGAGTGTGCAGGACCAGCAATATTTTGATAAGCAAATGTAATTTGTTTCCCGCCTTTTAAACCTTACGTGAAACGTTATCTCGGCAGAGCAGGTCCCCGTCCCTGTTAAGCAGGTTTAAAGTGAGACACTAGGTAAGTTAGACATGAGAACATGAATCATACATCCTAACTGCTTCCTGTCTTCTCCAGGATTAAAAATAAATGTGTAAATCATGTGTAAAAATATGTAAATCATCACCATGAAATTGTGTCCATGTATCAAGAGGAATGACCCCTCTTACCTCACAGAGACCAACAAATGAACTTTTTGATTCTCTCTCTCTCTCTCTGTCTCTCTGACTGAATGTGTGCATTACATTCCAAAGCTGTACAGACTTGATAGCAGACATGAAATGGCATTATGGGCAATGAAGGCAAATTGTGGTGAACACATCAACTCAACCGTGAAGCGAGTCGCAGCATGACCATCAAGTGCAGGCGATTATTCCCTTATGTTAAGTGTCTCCTGCCTTGACACATTCACGATTGACTGAATAAGTAGCACTAAAATTTGCACCTAATTTATATTCCTTAATCTTGCCATGTAGCCAGAAGTCGCATTTCCTATCACACTTGTCATGTGATGGCATAACTTCATGTGCTATTCAAAATTAAAGACATAGAAATGGTTATATGCAGGCTTGCAGATTAAGTGACAAAATGTTCAAAATTTAATATGTAATGTAGTCAGGACTTATATACAGCAGTTCTGATGTTAACTCAGACAAGTATACTGTAGATGTACTTCCCAGATGTAATGTATTTTAAATAACTTGTATCTTTTTTTGTATATTTTTTCAACATAATGTTAATTTCTATCTGATCTTATACAATACAAATGCAATAAATGTAACTGATTTTTGAAGTAATTGACTGTGGCTCCTCCACTTCAACTGATAGGTAAAGTGAACATGCGTTCCTGCTTAGGCTGGCAACTAAAGATGCCACAACTGCTTCATTTAGACTGACATTTATAGATGCCAATCCTCATTTACTTATCGCTTAGAGTGAGCACACTCCCTTGGCTGAGAAGCAGCTCCACACAAGAATGGACAGGACTGATGGTAGCTCTCATCTTCATACAAAAAGGGACATCAGAGACAGACTGATATTCTGCCAAAGGTACAGTGATTGGACTGCTGAGTCCTGGGGTAAAGTCATTTTCTCTGATGAATCCCCCTTTCAGGTGTTTTGGGCATCCGGAAAAAAAGCTTGCCGGGAGAAGAAAAAGTGAGTGCTACCATCAGTCCTGTGGTGGGCATGCCAACAGTAACGCATCCTGAGACCATTCATTTGTGGGGTTACTTCTCAGCCAAAGGAGTGGCCTCTCTCAATTTTTCCTAAGAACACAGCCATGAAAAAAAGAAAACATCCTCCAGGAGCAACTTCTCCCAACAATCCAAGAACAGTTTGATGATGAACAATGCCTTTTCTGCATGATGTACCACCTCGCCAAAAGGCAAAAGTGGCTCAGAGGACAAAACATAGAAATTTGAGGTCCATGGCCAGGAAATTCCTCAGACATTTAATCCTATTGCAAGCTTGTTGTCAATCATTAAAAAGCAGGTGGACAAACAAAAACCAACAAATTACTGTATGACAAACTCCGAGCATTGATTATGTAAGAATGGGTCGCCATCAGTCAGGATGTGGCCCAGAAGTTGATTGACAGCATGCCAGGGCGAATTGCAGAGGTCTTGAAAAAGAAGAGTCAACACTGCAAATATGAATTCTTTATATAAACTTAATGTAATTGTTAAAAAAAGCCTTCAGCAATTATGAAATGCTTGTAATTATACTTAAGTATACCGTGGTAACATCTGTCAAAAAGATCTAAAACCACTGAAGCAGCAGACATTGTGAAAATTACGTAATGTAACATTTGTATCATTCTCAAAACGTTTGGCCATAGCTGTACAGGAAACATCTTGTTGCATTAGACTTACATTTATACAGGCTACACCTCCCTTAATTAGACTTATAAGGGCCACACCTTTACTTAGACCTACAGTTATTTAGGCCACACCCCCTTGAATTAAACTTGCAGTTATAGAGACCACACCTCCTTGAATTGGACGTACATTTATAAAGGCTACACCTTGAATTAGAATTACAGTTATAGAGGTCATACCTCCTTAAATTAAACTAGCAGTTATAGAAACCACACCTGCTTGAATTAGACATACAGGTATACAAGCCACACCTCCTTTAATTAGACAGGCCACACCTCCTTAAATTAGACTTACAGGTACACAGGCCACACCTCCTTTAATTAGACAGGCCACACCTGCTGAAATTAGACTTACAGGTACACAGGCCACACCTCCATTAATTAGACAGGCTACACCTCCTTTAATTAGACTTACAGGTACACAGGCCACACCTCCTTTAATTAGACAGGCTGCACCTCCTTTAATTAGACTTGCAGGTATACAGGCCACACCTCCTTGAAGTGGACTTAGAGAGACCACACCTGGTGGTGGTGTTTGAACCTGGGACCTTCCCTTCAGCAGTCCAATGCCTTAACCACTTACACTTCTACCCTTCTGCACCTCTCTTGGACTTACTATTTAGATTATACACCTTTAATTATATTTACAGAAGCTGATCCACAGACCCACAGAGTGAACAGAATAAAAACTGTCACACAAAGTTGTTTGCTTCCAGAAAGTTCAGTAATGGCTGATACTCACTGTTCCAGATTTTCACATTAGTGCTTTAGGCATGTGTTCACCATGTTAATAATAGGACGGGCGCTGTGTTTCATTACAAACCACTTCAGTTTATTCAGGGATTTCCGTGACTCCTACATCCTCTCATGTGCTTGTTTGGTTGAGGGCATAAAGCAGTAACTGCCCTGAACTCCCGAGGAGGAACGACACTGAAACAACACATTCCACAGTCCTTCTCTCTCCACACTGCCACTCTCACACCCTATAGAAGTCAAGGAGTGAGGTCTGCACTTGCAAATGTTGAGACTGCTATGATGGGAATGTTCCTATGAGAAGTAGTGTGTGTGTGTGTGTGTGTGTGTGTGTGTTGTGCTGAATTTATGTTGAGCAGTGCTTTGTTTTCTTTTTTTACAGGTCACCAGCTGAGACAGGGGAGCTGTCAGATTGATCATGTTGTGTTAATGATTCATGTTTAATTTACACAAGTGGAATGAGGATGTGTAATAATTTTCAGAATCAGAAAAAAAACCCTTAATATGTTGTTGCTTCGTTTGTCTCGAACATAATTTGTCATGATCAACTTTACTCTGTCACCCCGACATACAGTACACAAGTTTGAATTTGTTTCTTTAAGCTCAAAGATAACCAGATTTGAAGTAACAAAAACGTTGTATTTTATTTGTTTTGTAACAATAAAAATGCTGATTTGTTGAGTTTTTTTTAAATAGGTAAATGTGTTTTTTTTTTCGAGATGCTAATAAGCTAATAAACCATGTATTATATCTAACTGTCTGTCTTTGTCTGTCTCTCTCTCTCTCCATCTTCCTGCCTACCTTCTTTTTTCTGTTTGTCTGTCATTTTGTCTGATTTCCTCTGTTTGTCTGTCTCTGTATCTATCAGTCTATATGTCTATAAGTCAGTCACTTTCTTTATCTATATGTCTGATTTCCTCTGTCTCTTTGTCTCTCTAACTTTTTCTCTGTGTTTTCTCTCTCTCTCTCTCTCTCTCTCTCTCTCTCTCTCTTTCTCTCTAATATTACTTATAAAAAAAATTATGTGTTTGGATTGAAGTGAGTATAATTTGGTATAATGTCTATAATTCCGAGTGAAAATGATGTAGAATGATGGAGTTGTGTTATGATACGTTAATTAACTCTCAGCAGGAGAGAGACAATAAGTGCTTATCTGCACAGGTTATAATGAGCTCAGCTCTTCTTCTGGGTTAAATCCTTCCTGTGAACTGTGTATGGGCTTGTTGTGGGTTTCACCGTGTTGGGTTTCTAATACTGCACCAAAAGCAACAAAATACTTTAGTCAATAATTAAAAGAACACTTTGAAGAGAAAGCATGTAAATTATTGACGGCAACAGAAAGTCATGTAAAATGATAAAAAAAAATTTTTTTGCAATGCATAGCACTAGTTATGAGATTTTTTTTCCTTTTAGTTCACTTGGGCATCTCTCTCTCTCTCTCTCTCTCTCTCTCTCTGTCTCTATGCAGAGATTTCATTCACATGTCGAAATCCAGCGATAGCTGATATCGTGATTCTGGTGGATGGCTCTTGGAGTATCGGCCGCTTTAATTTTCGTCTGGTGCGTACGTTCCTCGAGAGTCTGGTGACAGCGTTCTCCGTCAGCACGGACCAGACTCGTATCGGTGAGACGCTAAATCTCAACATACATCTCGTTAACATATCTAAATCATATAATGCGTGAGATTTGCAAATTCATCCTTCTGTGTGTGTACAGGCTTGGCTCAGTACAGTGGAGATCCAAGAATTGAGTGGCATCTCAATGCACATGCAACAAAAGACGAGGTCATCAATGCCGTGAAGAATTTGCCATATAAGGGAGGAAACACGCTAACAGGTATACATGGTTGCCTCCAAAAGTATTGGAACAACAAGGAGAGGAGAATATGGCAACCCACTGATATTACCTGTGTGTGTGTGTGTGTGTGTGTGTGTGTGCAGGTCTAGCTCTACTGTACATCCTCGAGAACAGCTTTAAGCCTGAGTCTGGCTCAAGGACAGACGTCCCGAAAATCGGAATCCTGATCACAGATGGAAAGTCTCAGGATGATGTCATCAGCCCCGCCCAGAGTCTTAGGAATGCAGGAATAGAGCTGTTTGCCATCGGTATCAATCAGCTCCATCGTCTCACCGTTTCTCCTTCCGTCTCGATGCATGAATGCTAGAGTTGTTGTCGTAATACAGCACTTGAAATTTTACACCATTTTCTTTCGTGTATGTGTGTGTAGGTGTAAAGAACGCAGATGAAAACGAGCTGAGGATGATCGCGTCTCCTCCAGAAGATACCCACGTGTATAACGTGGCTGACTTTAACGTTATGAGTTCAATAGTGGAGGGTTTGACCAGGGTGCTGTGTCAGCGTGTGGAGTATCTCAACAGGGAGATCAAAGGTCAGAGCTTAGAGAGCACACAACGCACCAACTGACTAATAAACACACCTATTTATAGACATCCATACAATCAGTGTATGATCTTTAATTGACTTATGAAAGGATGCTTTTGTTGATCTCGTTTCCTGTGCATGTGAACATAGGTGACCCCGTCACCTATCCAATTCCTGACGCACCCAGTGAACTCGTAACCTCTGAGGTCACAGCCAGGAGTTTCCATGTCTCCTGGACCCATGCTCCTGGAACAGTGGAGAAATACAGAGTGGTGTATTACGCTTCTAGAGGAGGCAAGCCAGAGGAGGTGTGTCTGTTAGTCTGAACTGCTAAATCATTTTAACGAGAGCAGCAAAATAGCAGTGCTATTTTGAAGCGTCACTGTCCTGTCCTGGGTCTACAGTATGGGCTACCAAGATGTACAGCGGCTTTATAACTTTCAGTTTTCAGTTGTGTGCTATGGATTTCATTTAATCTATGATCTTTAAACAATAAAAGTAATATGGTTCGGTTTTCATTTAATACTTTACTCAATAGTATGTAGAAGCAGCTTTGACCTGATCAGAGTGACCTATGAATCATTCAAGCATAAAAACATCTAATTTATGGCATGAACCAGTGAGAAGCAGGTGCAGAAGATGACAGATAATCAGACCGGTGATTAGTACAGGCTGGTAAAAAAAAAAAAAAAAAAAAAAGAATCCTCCTAGGGTTGGACGCAATTATTTAAACAGTGAAACCTTGGATTACGAGCATAATCCATTCCGGAAGTGGGCTCGTATTCCAAAACACTCGTAAACCAAATTTAATTTTCCCGATAAGAATTAATGGAAACTCATATTATTAGTTTCACAGCCCAAAAAAATAAATACATAAAAATAATTAATACAAAATATAGAGTAAAAATAAAACAAATTACCTGCACTTTACCTTTAAAAAAATAAATAAAAAATCCTGACAGATAAGTGTTTCCGTTTGTGCGCGCAGGCGCTGTGTGACTTGCTCGTTTTTCAAGTCAAAATTTATTAAAAATCTTTGCTCATCTTGCGGAACGCTCGCAAACCGCGTTACTCGTAATCCGAGGTTTCACTGTATTTCCCTAGCGTTAACTTTTCGACCCAACTTTTCATCCACTCAAAAAGGTAAGTTGTCTCCAATTTTATCCCATTGATATAGTTAGTCAAACACAGAAACATTACTTAACTATTCACCCAAAACTAGTCAAAGTTTAAAGAGTGATCTGCATCAAACAGGAGAATATGTGTATTATTTTGCTTAAAAGTCAATAAAACATAACACCTGATGCTTATCAAACTCATTACTGATTCTTTTATATTACAAAATAATAACCATTTTTAAAAACTAGCAAAGATGAAAATTTTTTCCCCCAATGTGTCAGACACAATAAAGAGTCTATGGTTTATTTCTCATCATCTGAATCTGAGGGGAGCGCGTCTCTTCAAGTCCAATAGAAATCGTTTGGATGACTTCATAGATGTACATCCAGTCCTACTGGAATTCAGAGCAAAGACCTGACCAAACATTACTCCTAAAGCTGTTGCTTTAGTCACTGAGGCCCTCAAGGACTACAGTCCCCTCCAACACCACAGCAACTTCATCAGCTTGTTCACGCTCCTCCAGTAGCTCCAAAACGCCACCCGTCACCCCTCTGACTCCAATCCTCCACCACACAGCTCTGGTTAATGAAACAATAGGAGTCTTCTAAAGACAAATATGATACATTTCACAGAATATCTAGTTATGATAAAAATAAAAGATAATAATAAGCCTATGTTCCACCAGAGAGTGTAGAATATTGATTCTTGAAATATTGAAGTTTGGTTAAAGCTATGCATTGTTTCATATTCAAAAGTGTTTTATATTTTCAAGGGTTTTACTTTGTCATTCTCAGGAGTAATTATGTGATGTTTTAAAATAACCAGGTATTTAATCAATACGGAGTTTATACAGATATAGTAAGTTAACAGATATAACACTCGTAGATGAGCAGCACGCTGTTGCTGGGCAAAAGTCAGGGCGAATATTTGCTCAGAATAAAGAGTCCACAGAACGGGCATCTTCACCTCTTTAGTGCAATTTGATAGCGTCAGTCTGGCGGGGGTGTGGGGAGGGCTGGGCAGTCGTTGTTTATAAAATCACGTGATCGCATCTCAGGGAAGGTAAATTGCTGGCTCAGCGTAATTTTTTTGTTTGTTTTATTCAGTCTGTGTCTCCAAAGTTTTCAAGAACAAAATGTTAACTGTTGTCTCAACAAATACCACTGTAAGAAGTTGGGGTCAGCAATACAATATTAATTACATTCAACATTTATCTAGTTGGATTTTTTACAGTGCTGAATGCTAGGTGGTTGGAACAGACGAGAGGGGAAATGAGGTTGCTGTTGAGGTTGTTATATAAACATGTTATATAAAACATGTTCCCCATTTCTAATTAAATCTACATTATTTTATATAATTTCATGTACTGTAATATTATAGAATGAGGGGTGGCTCAAGACTTTTGCACAGCGCTGTACAAATTTTCATTTACAATATTAATAACCACAAATAAGTCTTAAAACAAAGGAATATCAGTTGCACTGACTTAACATTACAGTGGGAAGGATTGTGTTGTTACTGTATAGGAAAATAATCAATAAAAGGATGGTGAGGTTTGTTTTTCTCGTTAATATTTGAACATTCCTGGGCAAAAACAGTGATATCATGAGGTATATTGTTCTTACACCTTAATGAGTATAACAATTAATCTTCTCTTATATTCTTGTTATCCTTACCTCTTTATTCCTGCTTACATTTCCTTCTATCCTTCTTCTTGTGACTCTCTTCCTTTCATCACTTTTACTTCTTTTTGGTTCTTTTATGCATTTGATCTCTTTTTGCCTTCCTTTCTCTATTTTTTTCCTCCCTTGTGCTCTTGTTCCCTCCCTCTGTAACTTCCTTTCATTCTTACTTTTTTCTCCAGTCTGTCATGGATCACCCTTCCCATATCTGTTCCCATGATGACAAGCTCCATGTGCTTGTGTTTTAATTTCTCTCTCACCATCCTATCAGTTTTTTGCCCCTCAATTGTGTTCAGTTTCATGTTTCTATACCGTGTCTCACAGTCTCAGCCAGTGTTCTCTCTTTTTTGTTTGTTTGTATCGTCACCTGCTCTTATGATAATGATCATGGACTGTTTAGACTGTGTAGTACCTTGACTCATACCAGGCATGTTGCTTTGTGGTAGGACCTAGTAAAAAAATCACACACAGATCATCTACAGTCATAACCCAATTTTTTTGATGGCTCACAGGAGCTACATCTTCGCCTTGTACCATATTAAGTTTTCCATGTGGTGAACGTTTGCAGGTAGTGGTGGACGGTGATCAGAACTCCGTTGTCCTCCAGCATCTGAACTCTGTGACCGAGTACCAAGTGGCCGTGTTCGCTGTCTACAGTAACTCCGCCAGTGAAGGTCTGAGAGGCAGCGAAACCACATGTGAGTTTCTTCTCCGACACACCGCTGCTCTGATAATTCCTCTACTGACTCATTCTGTCTCTGCAGGGAAATCATTTAATCATAGCTAGCTCTCAGCACGACAGATCTCTCTCTCTCTCTCTCTCTCTCTCTCTCCTTCAGCATGTCTTTATGTAGCTGTGTCACAAAGTGAATGCCGAACTCCTCATTCTAATGCACACAGCGCCTTCTGAGTAAATCTGACTAGAGTTAGACTGCTCATAATTACTCAAATGATTTATAATACAAACTCAAAGATGAAAAAGAAAATACAGTAGATAGAAAATGAAAACATAGCGTTTTATATTTGTCATGACAGGTTATGTACACGTTTTTACCAACCCATCACAGAGCACAAGCATACATACATGCACTCACACAACCAATCATAGACTAAAGAACATTTTGGAAATGCCAGTCAGCCGACAACACATGTCTTTGGACTGTTGGAACACACAGACCAGAGGTGAGATTCAGACCTCCAACCACGAAGGTTCAAAATGCTAACCAGTAAGAGTTAGTATACTGTACACCTCCCTAGATTTGATATTTAATATTTTTAACACCTTTATAAACTGATCAGCCAAAGCATAAAAAAAATTTGACGCTACGTTGGTTTTTGGGTGGCACTTAAAACAGCTCTGGCCCCTTGAGGCATAACTCCGCAAGACTTCTGAAGGTGTGCTATGGTACAGTATTTGGACATTAGCAGAAGATCCTACTGCATGGTGCAGGGTGGGGACTTCATATACCAGATGTGGTTCTTGATTGACATCTGGGGAATTTGGAGGCTGGTCCAACCATTTTGAACACTTTGCCTGCTTAGCCAAATACACAGCAAGCTGTGATACATCTGGTGCTCTGAGCCACCACGCGATCATATTTTATTGTGGGATCGGATTGAACGGGCTATCCTCTGGTCTCCACAGGGAGTGCATGATCATGTCACCAGTTTACTGGTTCATAATTGATAATCAATGCTATTAAATTCACCTGCCATTAATGTTAGAGTTTTGGCTGATTTGAGTTCTTCCCCCCCAATACTTTTTGCAGAACCATTCAAACTGGGAGAGTGAACTATATTTTGGGTTCTACTGATGGACACCAACCATCAAGTGATTCCTTACATATTCAGTTGGGTCTAGATGAACACTTTTACTGGGCCACTCCAGAACACAGAACATCCATCTTGTTCATAGTAGTTTTTTGACCTTGGGGTTATGATCTGGTTGGAATATGAATTTCCATTCCCCTATTTTTTGTGACATTTCTCAGATTTCATCAGAATCTCTTTTTGTACTTTGTACCATGCATCCCTCAATCTTGACAAGTTCACCAATTCATGCAGGTGAGAATTATCCCCATACCACCATGTCTCACACTCGGCATATTGTTATTTTGTGTCGTTGAGTTGGAATTCATGACAGAAAGCCAGTTTCTCACACAGGATCCTTCCGTTGTATTTATGCAAGATTTTTTTCCCACAACTTTCCATATCCCCTTTTATACAGGTCAATACTTTGATACTGGTACTGTATATAGTGCATACGTACAGTATGTTTAAATTTTTTGGCCATAAAATCCTGTCTGCTATTTGGTCCTTTTCTGACCAAACTGGACCTCTAGGTTTTGGGAGACAGCGGGTGGTGTCATGCACTTTCCACTTTACAATTAACAGCACTTTGGGGTATCTTCAAAGCTTTGGAAATCTTTTTTATATCCCTTACCTTATACAGTATGTACCTTTCGATTGGTTTGGGACGTCCTTGAGAGGTGCCCATTTCAGTAAGAGTTCAGTAGACTGCATTTCTAGGTATCCCTGATCAAAGGCAGCACTTGTTATTGCTAGGATCTAACTCTGAAACCTGCAAAACAATTTCTCTGGAACATTTCCTTATTTTGCAGAAGCATATGCTTCACAATATGAAAGCAGCTCTCTGACGTGTCCCCTTCAGCTTGATCAGGAGCAGCCTGCAACGGAGAGATAACATGTGAGGCACCGTGAGTCATCTTCTGTTAATCACTCAGGGGAGCTTCAGTTAGACCGAGTCTTACTATTTATATATATAAACTCTATGTGTGTGTGTGTGTGTGTGTGTGTGGTACTAAAGCTGTCTTCAGACCCGACCTCCTCCAGTATCCCAGTGCAGACAGTGGGAATGCACCTGAGTTACAAATACATTAGCAAGATTGATATCGCTATTCCCTGTTTTCTTAGCAACACACACACACCAGATAGACTGCAGTGATTCTAACCTTGTGTGAAAGTTGATGGAGCTAGAGGGAAGTGACAGGTGTATATGTATTTGTGTGTGTGTGTGCGTGTGTGTGTGTGTGTGTGTGTGTGTGTGTGCAATCCCTTAGCAATGACTGAAAGACAACTGATGAGCTAAAATAACTTTTTTTAGCTATGCAACTGAGCTCAGAGTCTTTTTGTTTCAAAGCAAATTCAGCCTATGATCTCTTTTATCATGTCATAGCTGGATGGATAGATGGGTTGGGTTATTTATATTTATTAGGGTACCTTTGTTTTAAGCTGCAAGGACTTTGTGAGAGTCAAGAAGAGTTAGTGTGGATCCAGTCTTTCAAGATTATCATTGGCGAACAAGCACCAGAGAAAGAAACAGAAAATTTGCTGAAGCTTATTTGTTTGTTGTTTCCTCGCAGTGTCTCCTGGTGGATATTTACAGTCCCTGGTCATGATGCTCAGACAATAAACCCATAAAGCAGCTGTAGAGCTCAAACCATTTTAATCTCTTTTAATCGCTTTGATGGTGGACTTGGCTGCTGGAGCGTACACGGCAGTCCATTAGGTTTCCCTATAGACCCATGTTCAAAACAAGATCTTTTTCCAAACAATACTCCTACTTGTATGATTGAATGTGCAGAAGCAAGAAATACAAAAAATGGTGCGATTAACAGTAATAGTACAGTAATTGGAACATTGTCTTTCAGTCACATGATCCTAAGATGGCAACGCCTAGTTGCATGTTGCACCTTCTTACGTTCCCAAATTCAATCAAAATGGTCGTTAAGCATTCTGTACTTTGTGTGTTTTCTTTGAACTGTCAATGTGTCATATGTGCGGTGGAGCAAATCTGCTAAGTTAGCTAAATCCAATCCTGTGCACTAAACTAATAAATAGTTTTTCAATGACTCGGATAAACTCTCAGACATCACACAAAAAAGAATAATTTTTTTCTAGATATTTTTTCACTTTTCTCCTACCATGTCCCTTTAGGGCGTCGGTCATAACATTCAAAATAATGCAAAGTCAGCAAACAGCATGTAAGAGACATTTTAATGTACTGAGATGTGCAGACTTGACACAAATCTTCAGCACCATGACCCGATGTTAAGAAACAAGCTTCGAGTTCATTTAAAACTAGTAAGGGTTACAGTAAGGCTGAAACAGGAACTGAGTTAATTTACCAGTGGCAGCATGATGCAATTTTTTCAAATTTAGTACGTCTAAACGTGACCCCAGTTGATCTTGGTTTTGCTTTTGCACAAAGAAGTCAGGCCACAAAGTACTTTGCTCCCTAATCACTGATTGCAGCTACAGTATATACAGCGGAAAGAAAAAGTCTGTAAGTTTAAATGGTCTTTATCAGTCAAAGTACCTCTAGTCCACACCTCCAGCACATTTTCTTAACAAGACTAGTTGGTATGCTAATACAGTACCTGACTCCAATTAGCTTTTTTGATGTCATTACCCCAAGGATTCATATACTTTTTTCCGCTAGCACTATGAGGTTTTTGTGGCTGCTCTCAATAAAGACAAGAAAGAGCAGATTTTTTTTGTGTGTTATTATTTTAGGCACGTTATCTCGGTCAATACTCTTGACTTAGATCATAATCAGATCACTTTTCATGAAAATTTGATGCAGAAAACCATGAAATTCCCGAAAGGTTCACATATTTTCTTGCCACTGTATTATCATTAGTACAGTAGTACTATTATTAGTATTAGTTTTATTGTTGGTGTTATTAGTTAATTTTTATTTAAGATTTTATAATCACACACACAATGAGGGTATCAAAATGCTTTATTTACAGAACAAATAACACATTTAGATCTTTGGTCAATGCTCAGCGTACTGTAGGAGTGGTCCAATCACATGGTCCTGACTACAGCTGCAACTCAAATATTTTGATAAACAATTAATCTATTAATTATTGAAACCATGAATCAATTAATTGGACTATAGTTGGCACAATTGCTCAATACAATAAGCTTTTAAATTTACCTTGAGGTAGTTTTGCACATGTGGTATTGCTTTATTATCGACATAATAAAGATGATCTTCAACAACTTTCCTGATGAAGCAAAATATAAATCAAAGGGAAAGGAAAGAAGCAGCAATACTTATATATAATTTTGAAGGTAAGTGGAAAAAGGACACACACCTAAGAAGAATATATGTCTAGTTGGTGTGTGTGTTTCTGTGAGCTGAAAAAAGAGAAGAACACAACACTGTGTGAGAGAAAGACAGAGAGAGAGAGAGAGAGAGAGAGAGAGAGAGAAACGTGCATGCAGAGCTCAAAAGCCACAACACACAGTCACTTCCATCTGATTCTAGCGACTGCATTGAGATTTTAATTTTTTTTTTTCCCTCATGAAGGTGTTTGCCATCACACTATTATTCACTTCACTCCAGTAAGCCACACACCCACCCAGAATCAGTCGTCAACTAATCGACAATTAAATTTGATTACCATAATTGCGCCCTTAGTCCTGACCACCATGAAAGCACTCCTACATCATCAAGCACACATTCATACTCCAGAGAATACATACTCAAATCAGATAGAGTAAGGAATGAAGAAGCCAAAGAGATTCTAAGAGACAATGACAGTGAAGGAGAGAATGCTAATATTGTTCATATTGTACAAAGGAAAGTATTTTTGTTTTATAAAAATAAAAATACTTTTTATTTCTTCATTCATCCATCTACCAATACATTCATTCATTCATTCATCCACTCACTTTCATTTGTCCTTGTTAGTTGAGACAGATATCTTTCAGAAGACCGCATATCTGCCAAAAATTACTGTTGCTTTCCAGTCTCAGCTGTTGTGCCATGGTTGCTATGGTGATGTGAATGACTTCTTGGGAGTATGAGGGTGAACTGTAGCACATGAGGTCTAATAATTCACCACTGATTCTCAACTATTGTAACAAATACGTACTGTATAATGAAACATAACACTATAATTAAATAGAAAATAGATTTGTGTCTTTAGTTATTGCATTTACATTTAATTATTTCTCAGACAATGATGTCTCATGCAGAGACATTTATAACAGAATCGATACAGAATTCAATCTAAGTCATCTCTAACTTTCTCTCTCGCTCTCTCTCTTTCAATGTAAAAGTGATGGTTCTGCCAAAGTTGTATTCATGACTTGAGAGTATTCTCTGTGTGTGTGTCTCCCAGTGGCCTTGCCCATGGTGAATAACCTGGATCTGTTTGACATCACGCACAATAGCATGCGAGTGCAATGGGTTCCTGCGGAAGGGGCTTCTGGATACATGATCCTGTACGCCCCACTGAACGACGAAGGCACGTCAGACGAAAAAGAGGTGAGAGAGTGCGCTAAACCCACCTGAGACTTGTTTTTAGTAACTAATCCAACACTACTACAGTATGAGCAGTGAGATGCTCTGTTGATCCAGGTCATGGGTAAGTATAACAAATTGTGCCCCTATTAATCAGAAGGTTGTAAATATAAACAGCTCGTGGTATTGACAAGAGCATGTACTGTACACAATTAATCAAATTTAACATGGCTTTGACCAAGTTACCTTAATGTGCATCTGTGACTGTATGTGTTTGTGTGTGTGTAGATTAAAGTAGCAGGGGGTGTAAGCGAGATCGAGTTGGATGGTCTGACTCCCGCAACCGAGTACACAGTGACGGTTTATGCCATGTACGGAGACGAAGCCAGTGACCCCCGGACAGGTCAGGAGACCACACGTAAGTCTGATTTTTTTGACATTCTTTGATCAGACATGGGTCAGAGAGGGTCAGTCTTGACTTGATTTCTTTAAAAATATCAATACTATCAGGCATAGTGCAAAGTTTTACTTTCTTTTACTCTCCTACTGCCACCTACTGTTTGGGAGAATGTGACCATGTACTGTACAGTAAGTGTTCTCGGACACAGAACGACATTACTACCATGAAAGCATGGGGAAGAGGGGAGGTGGACGAGTTGTACTCTAGGAAAGTCCTCCAGGTTTTTTTTTGTTTTGTTTGTTTGTTTTTTACAGAGAAAGTAAAAAAAAAAATCTAGACCATCTGAAAACTCATACTTTTCTCACATTGTAACTGAAACAATGCTACCACTGAGCTGTAGTTAGTATAAGCAATTAAGTATACTAGCTTGCATCATTATAATTTTTTTTTTATAAAATAACCAATTCTTTAACTTCAGTTACATTGTGATGTAAATATTTGACATTTAAATGTTTCTTTATTTGACAACATCGCTACATTTCTTAAGTTTTTTTTTTTTCCCCATTGCTGTTTTTTTTTTCTCTGTGTTTTTTCTCCTCTGCTTCGTTGACTTGGATCAAAAAAAAGGGAAAGAAATGCTTGAAATAATTATTTGCTTTTCTGAGACTCTTTTTACCTTTTGTGATCATACAGTTAAAGCTGCCACCACTTCGTGGTAAAAGGCGCCATGTTCTTTTTTTGATGGTCCTTGCGGCCACTTTCCGAAGAATTGCATATACTGTAAAATGTGCACTAGCAGTTAAGGACAAAAAGCCCAGTGTGAAAGAAGCCCTAACCCATCACATTTCAGCTCCCCATGAATACTGTCGAACAAAGCAGTCCTATAGCTAGCTAGATAGCTGGAGAGATCAGATACGAAAGCATAATTAAAGTATTTAATGTGTTGTCTTAGTATGTGTGAAAACGGTTTATTTGTCTTTCTTTCCCTCTATTCTCTCCAGTTCCTCTCAGTCCTGCACAAAATCTCCACATCACTGATGTGACTCACAGTTCGGCCAAGCTCAGCTGGGATGCCGCCTCTCGTAAAGTAAGGGGCTACCGCATCATGTACGTGAAAACGGACGGAGTTCAGACCAATGAGGTGAAAATTTTACACTGCTGAACAATTACACTCCTCTTTTTTTCTGTGCAATAAAATCATTAAGTTTAGTGCTTAGGTTGCGTTTTAATTTATTTTAAAATATATTTATCTGACACACATGCTCAGGACATTTTCACCCTGATAGTACCAAGGTGATGTATACATGTTTAAAATGCGTGTAATGTTCGTAAACTTTAAACAAACATTTTCCATAATCCATTACTAATGGTCCCAACAAACCATCATTGTTTGAATTTAAATAAAGTTCATGGAATAGTCTGGGTCACTGTGATGATATGAATGTAAGCATTTAATTTAATGACTCATTTCATTTCTCTCGCTAGGTTGAAGTGGGTCGAGTTACCACAAAGTTGCTAAGTAACCTCAACTCGTTGACCGAGTACACCGTGGGCATCTCCGCCATCTACGACGAGGGACAAGCCGATCCCCTTACAGATAGCTTCACAACTAGTGAGCATGACAACACATGATGCACCCTGTGTACAAGTCTCTTCTGAGCACCAACAGCAGTGTTTTGTGTGTGTGTGTGTAGAGCGGGCTCCGTCCCCGGTGAGCGTGAGGAGCAGCGAGGTGACCACAGACAGTTTCAAAGTGAGCTGGCAGCATGCGGCATCTGACGTTTCCCTCTACAAGCTCTCCTGGACACCAGCCAATGGAGGAGAGACCAGAGAGGTATAGTGCAGCCGCACACAGCGACCTAGAACACAACAAAAAACAAACAACTCTACAGACACTCATGGTTTTATTACTTTTTTTAATCAGCTTTAATTATTTGAGCACCAAATGTCTGAAAAATCAGATTCATTACATTTTATAGCAATTTCTCCTCACTTAGTTCCATATATATAAATACACTACCGTTCAAAAGTTTGGGGTCACTTGCAAATAAGTGATTTATTTTCTACATTCTACAACAATACTGGGGATTTCAAAACTATAAAATAACACATATGGGATTAGGTAAT
>JAQQZS010000012.1:6142980-6157852 GCA_030068045.1 Platyallabes tihoni
TTGAGGTCGGGAATTTACATCATTTAATGGTCGCGGGTGTGGGGCGGGGCGGGTTGTAAAAATAGATACAGTGGTGCAGGGCGGGCTGGGGCGGGTCAAATAATTTCATAAAAGTGGGACTCGCGGGTTGGAAAAATACCCAACCCGCGCATCACTAGTGGACGTCCATGTCTTGGTAGGTTTGCGGTTGTGCCGTACTCTTTCCAGTTTGGATGATGGATGATGGATTGAACAGTGCTCTTATGTGACCTATCTTTATAAGCTAACCCTGCTCTAAACTTCTCCACAACTTTATCTCAGACCTGTCTGGTGTGTTCCTTGGGCTTCATGGTGTTGTTTGTTCACTAAATGTTCTGTAACAAACCTCTGAGGGATTCACAGAACAGCTGTATTTATACTGAGATTAAATTACACACAGGTGGACTCCGTTTACTAATTAGGTGACTTCTGAAGGCAATTGTTTCCACTCAATGTTAGTTAGAGGTATCAGAGTAAAGGGGGCCGAGTACAAATGCACACCACACTTTTCAGATTTTTATTCGGGAAAACATTTTGAAAATCATTTTGCTTCCACTTTACAATTATGAGCCACTTTGTGTTGGTCTGTCACATGAAATCCTAATAAAATACATTGAAGTTTGATTAGGTGCCATTGTAACATGACAAAATGTGGAGAAGTTCAAGGGGTATTTGGAAGGCAATGTATACGTGCAACTGATTTTTCTTCATCAAGTGGTAACGATTGAAATTAGTCTGGAACATTTGAACATGAAATGACTCGAAGGCATCAATTTGTGGTGTCTGAGTGGTTAAAGTTCTACACGAGTCAGAGTTAGAAAACCACCTGAGCAGGACTCTCAGCATCTTCATGTGTGTGAGATCTGCATGGTTCAAAAGTCATTTAAGGTCGAGTTGAAACATGATGATTGTTAGATTTTGTGTCTTCTTATGGATGATATTACTTAAGGAAGAATTGCTTATTATGTTACATTACAGTTTAATACAGTACAGTATTAAGCTTTAAGACGAGCTCCTGTGTTTATATTAATGCTCTGTGAACTTTTTGTCTGGATCAGCAGACATGATCCTACCCTGGACGTTTCTCTAAAAGAAGTGTGAAGCTGCCTCCTTTATGTATCGAAGGGAAAAAACATGTCCTGAAGTGTCCTCCTTTTCAATAATGGTTCTACTTTATTTTCGAGCTGGGGGAAAGGTTAGGTTTCAATCCCAGCCATGAAGAATGCATTCATCTGTACTTTGCGTGAACTGCCATCTTGCAAAATTGTGTTGTTTACATACTGCAGAGCTTTTCATGAGGATTGTGCAAGTCAGGCCGAGTTGCCAGAAAGTGCGAGTTAGGAGCAAGCACGTACACTTTCCTTCTTTGAGCCCACTGAAACCCACTGGCTGTGTTTCCGTGCTCGTCGTTATGCGCAATTAGTCAAGTGATCATGACAGGAAGAGGAGGGGAAAAAACCCCGCCATAAACGTGTTAATTAGTTAGGTACTGAATCCGAGTTGATGGATTAAAGATGACTGGCAATAACCTTCCGCCAGATATGATTGTTATATCCTGTAACTCTGAAGAATACAGAACTGAATAATTTAATGTTCCGTAGCTCATCTCAGCTTTTCAGTATTCCAATAGATTGTTTCTTTTGAAAATAGCCGGTTCTTTTTAGATGACCTAACATAAAAATACCCGTTAACAGTGTATGTATATCATCGTGGTCCTAAATCTAATAATACTCCATTTGTGCTTGTTGTAGTAACCGCTCCAGACACTAGGCCTTATTGGGAGTGCATGACTGGAATGAGATGTTTACATGGCACATTCTGCAGCTTATAGTCTAGCAATAGCATGGAAACACAGACGCTGGCTCTCGTTCCTCCTCTCCTGTATGAGCCGCTGCTAAAGCTGAAACTTTAAACTACTTTAAAAAGACTCATACATGTAAAGTGTTTGTTTATTTCTCCTTCTTTCTCTTCTTAGGGCTCTCTCATGTTCTTACACTCTTACGCACCCCTCTTCTTTACCCCTGGTGTGAGATATTTGCTGTATGGTGCATTGCCAGAATCATAGTGTGAAGCTGCCAGCCTTGAAAAATTGTAGTGCCAAAACACCTCCTCAAAAAAATCTCTCGCTTCGGTCACGACGAGCAAGAAAGGTTCCACCCTGATCGTACGTCTCTTGGGTTTAATTCTGATTCGCGAGCTTTGATCCTGCAAGTATTTAGGTCGATAGGAACGGAGGAGGTGCGCGGGACAGCCCAGATATTGGACAAAACGCTAATTCCAGAGCCACGATGCATGCGGACGAGGTTAAGCCGCTTATGCTGGTTCTGAATAAACAACAATGTCACGATGATTGTGTTACTTTTACTGCCTTGGTTTCGTCTCGGGGTCCTGGAAAGGTCACTTTTTTTAAGAACGAGCCGAGATCCGTACACGTATACCGACTAACCATGGCGCTCCGATTTATACCTAAATTTGGCTAACCACAGTAGAACTCTGAAAGTTTGTATTTGTCCAGCCAGCTGATGCATGCTACCATGGCAGAACATAACACCACATGTCTCAGTGCCACTGGCCACTAGTCAGAGCCATGAGGTCAAGCCGGATAGCGGTCAGTTTTACTGTCCATAACAGCTGAACCGTATACTGCTGCTGTATTTTCCTCTAAGGGTGTGAGATCTCTGCTGCAAATCTCAGAGAACGCTCTCTACTTCTGTTTCTGCTTCATTATGTTGCAAATTATTTGTTAATACGTGATTAATAATTAACGAAGATTAAAAAGTTTTCATTTGATCAAAACAAAGGGAAAAAAATAATAAAGTGGTCGAAAACGCTGCTCGTTTCTTATTTAAAAACGAGGCTGCTAAAAATGCAACGCGCAGAACCGCACCACCTCCTGAACTGGTAGTGTGCCCTCTAGTGGTGCACAAGTTAATAGACATGTGAGCTATATTATGCAAAACAAACATAGTCCATTAATACGTGAGAGGTGTTCAAGTCAAACTTTTCAAGACGGGACTTTTGATTGACCTGAATACCGTTTTGAGAGTAAAAACTCCCTTTATTTCTCTATATAATCCACTGCTACACTAATGCACTTATCCCAGTGTTTCGGACAATGATCGGGCTTCCTGCTTCACACCTGAAACGCTGGCCTCCCAGGAACTCCTTTAATGGCCCAAACATGTGGAAATGGCTTGATGTGAGGTCAGGACTATAAGGGGGATGTGATGAGAAATTTCAAGTTCTTAACGGCAATTAATTGATTGATCATTAATCATTAACATCCCTAAATTCTGTGATCAGGATAGATGAGAGGATTTTAGGCAGCTTGCTTTTTATTTTCTGACACAGTGTGTTTAAAGAGTAAGCATTCTCGACAGGCTGGTGATGCTCACTTTGTGGTTCTGTACTAGTAATAGAGCTGTGAATCAGCGGTAGACTGTTGACTTGATTACATTTTTGGGGGTCGTGTTTTTTTTATTCGATTCAGTTTCAGAGCACTAATGTTTATTGTCTGATCTGTCTCAAGCAGTTATATTTCTTACAGGGTTCGGAGTATGTATTAAAAACCGCAGTAAATATTTATTGGATCTCTGTGTAACATGGGTTATCGATCTGCTTAAAGATCATGTCTCATCACCTAAGGATGTGATATTAATGGAAAATAATCAACAGTTTAACATGTTTGGTTTATAGGGATGTAAAAATGCATTTTTGTCGTTATCTTGCAGAGATTATTCTTATTCTCAGATCTTACTTATTGTTTAAGTGTTTAATAATAACGCATTCAGTAATTTCTCTGCAAACATATATATTTAAAATTTTATTAAAGTACTATATTTGGCAATGCTTTAACCTTGAATTAGATCCTTTAGTGACTTTAAAGTCACTTTGGATTGAGTAGATGGAAATGCTGAGCAAAAACAATGGGACAGTGATAACACTTAGATAGATTTAAGATCTACAGAGCATGTGGGAGTGTGTGAAATCATATCTGCGTAGGGAATGGCGGCTCTTTGTGCACCACTCGGGCAATAGCTCACCACTGAATGAAGTGTTTCCCACGGGTCTGAAATATACCTGCGGCGGTAGCCAGCGGAGCGGCACAAAAGTGTGATCTGTTACATACAACAGACAACGATTACATACAGTATGACGCCGTTCCTGTATTCCGATGTCATTCCTACTGTATATTCCGATAGCAGTAAAAGTGACATGTTTTAAAAGCAGTGATACGTTTGGTTCTGCATGACGTATCAGAAAACCCACAGTTTGATATTTGAAGCCTCCCCACCGTCAACACACACCAGAAAAACTTTATAAGCAGTATATAGCGTATAAGCGTATAACCAGATGTTTTTTTTTTAAATCAATGTTTTTAGAAAATGCTTGCATCCGCTGCATTAACTGCCTCTCAGTACATCGTGCTCGCGGTAGCAGGATAAACCAGTACAGGAGCCGGTAGCGCGAGAATGAACTGTCCGCTACTAGTTAATTGATCGCCGACGGTATCGTTTCTCCCGGACGGATTTTTTCCAAAAGGGTGGGCAAATATACTTGGCCAGCCATCACTAAACTTGTGTGGCCCGCCAAAGTATACTCTACGTGTGGGGAAACACTGGGGAAATATGACCCTACCGCTCCTTGCTTTGCCCAGCGATGACATCTTCCAGAGCAGACGTTTCCTCATCAGTAAGCCATGTCATGGAGATCAAGGATTCACTGCAAGCCCATACCATGGTGTCCTAGTTTAAATAACAAGCTTCGATTGTTGTTTTTCGTCTGTTTGCGCACATCAGCTTTGCTGGCGAACGGTTTTGAATCACACTTTAAAACTAAAAGTAGAACTAGAACTTCTGCACCGTCATCTTCTCTGGGGGAAATATGGAACTGGAATTCATTTATAAAGTAAACGTGCTCCTAATTTAAAGCCGTTAGTCGATATATTTCAGGACGTGCTGTGCTGAGAAGGTGCGGAACAGTGCTCCTTGGAGATCAACCTGAGCTCAAGACTACTCGAACTACAGTAGCAATGCTGAGCACTCGACATCCAAAGATGCTCAAAAGTTTGTGGACCATCATGTTAATATGGTGGACCTTCTCCAAAGTGTTCCCACAAATGGTTGTTGAACATTCCACTCCCGATTTGGTCCCCTCTACAGTTCCTCTACTGAATTTTAGAACGTAACAGTGAGAGCTCTGACTGAACTAGGACTGAACTGGATTTAGTGGAGGTAAGATGGAAGGGGGACCACATGTGGAATAGGATGTTCAACCAAGGACATAGAGATGTGATGGACAGGTGTCTACAAACCTTTGCAAGTTTTTCCACTAATCATCTAGACTGCACCATAACTACACACTGTAAACGGTTGCTTTTAATTGATTATGTTCCAACATTCATGCATGATCTTTTAAGATAAATCACTTACTACAATGTTCACTTAATATGTCACCATGCTTAAATTACCATAACTAGTGTCCATGGTTTTCTTGATGTTGCCATAACCACTTTCAGAGGTGCTGGTTGTAGACAGGTTCATAGTTCATGTAAACAGGGACATGATGTGCTTTATTAGGTTTAATCTTTAAATCGTTTTTGGAAGGAAGAATGCAAAGCACTAGTCAAACCTCTTTAGAGCTCGTGCTGAGTAAAACCACACGATTTAGGTTCAGTTCTGATCCAATAAATTCACACTTTGGTGCTTGATGTTATAGAAAAATAATCTTCAGCAGGATGGCGTGATGAATCATCAGCTTCGTGGTCTGTGAACAACAAGTGGTAGTAAATCCTTTTATTGTTACTTTATTCAAGTTCCCGATGTTGTGACCTCGTTTGCGCGTCCTCCCTTCGCAGCTCTGATATTTCATACAACTCACACGCAGAACAGTGTGTTCTCACCGAATGAAGGCAGTAGAGGCGATGATGCGTTATACATCGTTACACAAGTGTCCTAATTGAGTCAGTATCAGGTGTTAGTCATTAAGAGTTGCAGCAATCAACATTGTGTGTGTGTATGTGTGTGTGTGTTTTAGAAGCAAACATGTGCCATCTTTTTAATTGGATATACGAGAGAAGGAAATGATGCACAACTAGGACATTTTTCTGTTAGTGTTTTATCCTAACTGATAAAGTAAAAACGATGATGCAGGCCAGTTGTTTTTCATAGTAATAAGTAACAAGTATCTGATATTTTTCTCCTTTTTTGGGGGGCTCTTTCATGTAGACATAAAAAAGGTTTAACCTACAGTTTTGCATGTCTTGTTTTTTTGCAGTAGTGTCTTTAATCTGCAGTACTGTACAAAAGTCTGGATCCGCCCCTGATTACTTCCAAAGAGTGAGACTTTCTTGTATTTTGAAAAAATAGCTTTGAGAAATAGTTCCATAGAATTCCTGATGCACTTTTTTGATCTCCTTTTTAGCTCTTATTTTCGGTTCGGTCCCTATACCTGAGCACTTTCAGAGGATTTATTTATTGATTGATTTATTTAATTAGTGACTCAAGCATAAAAACGCATCTAATTCAAGGTGAGAACCAGTTGCAGATGGAGACGGATGATCGGGTTGGAATAGACGAGAGGGGAAATGAGGTCGCTGCTGAGGTTGTTACATAAACAAGCGATTTTTAAATTGTACCTTTAGGCACTTTGCAGGCTGTCGCAGTAAAACATTTCTTTATTTTCATCGACATCATTTTAATCCAATATGAAGGAATGAAGGGTGGATCGTTTACATTTACAACATTTGGCAGACGATCTTATCCAGAGCGATTTACATTTTATCTCATTATACATCTGTGCAGTTGAGGGTTAAGTACCTTGCTCAATGGCCCGACAGTGGCAGCTTGGCAGTGCTCGGCTTGAACCCCCAACCTTTTGATCAGCAACCCGACGCCTTAACCGTTTCAGCCATAACTGCCCCTTTTATCCATTTGCAAACATTTTGTGAAGCCTATAAACTCACTCGCCTCTTGGTTTTTGCACTGAGATGCATTTTTGCTCGTCACGGTTATAAAGAGTGCTTATTTGCCTCGCTGTACCAGCCTGGTCATTGTCCTTTGACCTTTCTCATCAATAAGATGTTGCAGCACAGAGAGGTTTTTGTTTTTTACACCATCCTCTATATCCTTTACAGACTTTTGTGTGCTAAAGTCCAGATGATCAGCATTTTTAGAGATTTTCTTCCGTGACAAGATCATTTTTTAATTAAAAATTTGATATAAACTTTAACTAAAGCTTGCGATCAGCTTTCTGATGATTATATGCGCTGCCACGTGATTGGCTGATCGGATAATTTCATGGATGAGATATCGCGCTCCTACTGTATGCGTTACATATCATAAAAAACTTCTAGTTATCACTCTTCAAAATGTCTTGTGCTATTGTGTCCTGATATCTTCGCTCCATCGTCTTGCCGCTGTATTGTTCCCGACCCGTTTTTGTTTCAGCATGGGGCTTGGTTATGAAGGTTAGGGTTAGCGATGGGGGTAGGGTTCATTCGGGATGAAAGCGCATCGCCCACGCTGGTTCGAATTCGGCCAGGTTTTCTAATGAGATCAGGTTCTCAGAGTACACCAGAGGCCCGAGTCGGTGTTGACTTCTAGCTGAGTCGCTGTGCGAAGTGCTGCGTCACTGCTCGCTGATCAGCGTTTCAGACGACGCGAGCTCGCCAAAACTGCAGCGGTGCTCGGCTTCTGCATTCAAATAACCTTGCCAAATCTGCCATGCCACACGTTTCCCAGGTAACAGCCTTCCGGTTTCTTGGCAAACACAAAAGCGTAGTAGTCTCAGGGCCTGTCTAGGAGAGGACACACACTCACTCACTCACTCACACACACACACACACACACACACACACACACACATACCCACATCCCCTCCTCACTGCTGACATTTTTCTCTCGTCTCAGATTCCAGAGAGCTGCAGGACCAGTGACGGAGACAGAGAGGGAGAGAGAGACAGACTTGGTGGCGTACCGAAGGAGACGGACATCAGTGGACACGGAAAGAGGAAAGAGCGTGAAGCACTTCGGGAGGCCTTGTCCGAGGGGAAATCCTGGCAGTCGCAGAAGTTCTGTGAGTATAGGACGCTGTTTATTTTGATGTATTTTTTTGACTTCTGCTCTGTTTTCATTGGGTGATCTCGTTAGGGGTGTGGCTTGCAAGAAAATAAGGAGCACAGTAGTGGCATGGGTCTGTTTATTATGGAAGCATCAGCTGCTAAACACATGAGGGAGTGGGCTACGGGTAGAAAGCACACACGCTACACCAACAGGGATCACATGCTGTGTGCAGCGGGTGTGTGTGGCCATGTGTTTATAGCTTGGTGAGGACCAAATAGTCACAGAAGCAGAGGAATATCCGACAGGTTTGACCTTGTGCCGGTCCCCACGAGGAAAAAAGCTGCAGGGTAAATTAAAAAAAATAAGTAATAATCACTGAGGTTGAAGATTTCGATGCAACATCGCATTATTTAGCTGCATTAATAATTATGAAAATGGAGCGTCCTCTTAAGGGTAGAATAGGGTTAGGGTAAGACAATCTTGTGTGCATGTGTGTGTGTGTGTGTGTGTGTGTGTGTGTTAGGGCTATCTAAAATGCCTTGGAAATTGAATTGTTATAAAATAGCGATAATTTCAGTGCATTTGTGTGCTAATGATCCTCGAATACTGACAACATTAGCAGGCGATTTAAACCAGCGAAGATGAAAATTGTGTTGCGTTCCTCAGCAGAGAAGATCACCAGGAGACAACGTAGCAATAAACTCATATCGTACCGTATTTGTACATTTATTCACCGCGTCATTATCTGGCGTTTCGACTTTTTCCACTCCTCCTCACACGCCTCTCTCTTATTTTTGAAAACTTTTCCGTTTTTTTTTTTTTTTTTAGTACTTATTAATATTTAATCTCATCCCAATTTTGCTTTGAATTCCAGACACACAGTATGTTCACTACATAGGGTGCCTGACTGGTTAACCGGTTATCTAAAAGGCAGTTACTGTAGATGAATAGCAGATACAGATTTACAGAACAAGCCTAAAAGTAAAGTATGGAATGTTACACGTTCGAATGCGTATGTGCAAAACGTCTTATCGGGATTTTACTCTACGTTCGTGACACAGTGCAGAAGAGGGTCCGGGCTGAAAAAGGATGTTCATCATCATGGAGTCTAATTTGGATTCCCCAGCATGAGCTGATAACTCTCATTAGAGCTGTTTGCCCTGTAGGCTCTCTGCTGGGTTTGTGCACATTTTATTCTCTGCCTGATCTCAATATGTGTGCACTGGGCTGTTACTCTTCCACTAAAGCTGGAATGTGCAAGAAGGAAAAAACGTGTGATAATTAAGGCTGCATATGTGTGTGTGCGTGTGTGTGTGTGTGTTTGTGTGTGAGCGAGATAGTGAAAGAGAGAGATGCTTGTCATGTGCGCCTCAGAGCACCAGTTCTCACTCTGGCTAAATCAGTCTCCACATCTGACTGAACACGCACACACACACACACGCACACACACACACACACACACGCACACACGCCACAATGCCGAGCTTGGTCTCAGAGCACAGCGCTATAAGAATAGAAAGATGTTAGTAAGCTGATATTAGCGAATATATCACATGGTGGCTTTACTCTGAGTACTGCAGACAGTTTGTTTTTCACTTTTGTCTCAATACTTTTGGCCATCACTGTATATATCTGTACAAGGAGGTGAAAATATATTAGAAATCCCAGGATACGATGTGATATCAAAAAGTTTCAAGATTAGCTCTGTGGTTCCTGTGACGTGATGTCTGATGGACATGGAGGACATTTCATGCTTGGTTCAGATCATCGCATGTCTCGCAAGTGTCGATTCTTCCCAGATTGTCTCATAGACTGAAACAGGCCTGACTGATATGATGACGTTATATCTGTATATTAGAATTTCTTCACTGTTATTCGCCTTAACCTGATGTAGATCGATGTTAAAGTCTACATAAAATTTTCCAATAAAATGACCTTCGAAAAACCAATGAGTCAAACCTAAATATTTTGAAACATGACACAATGATGGAAATGTCCGTACCATCATTTATGACAAGAGTGGCACGGTGATGGTGCAGCATAACTTCAGGGCCACAGTTCAATCCTGAGTTTGGACGGTGGCCAAATGTATTAGGACACCATATGCCGCGCATTATACAGTAGTTCTCCCTGTGCGCAAAACAGGTGATGTCACTAACCGGTTCTTGCCTATCTGCCTGAAGAGTCGTGCTAATCAGAATCAGCTGGTTTAGTTAACAAATGGAACAAAAATACGTGGCAGGACTTTTACTTTCTGAAGCCAGGGTGTCC
Source organism: Platyallabes tihoni (assembly GCA_030068045.1). NCBI lineage: Eukaryota > Metazoa > Chordata > Actinopteri > Siluriformes > Clariidae > Platyallabes > Platyallabes tihoni. The sequence goes on from JAQQZS010000012.1 coordinate 6,153,333, forward strand.
ACCTCTGCACGAAAATAACTAAAATTAGGGAATTCTCAAGTGAATTGCGAACGTCTTTGGCAAATCTCTGTAGATGATCTTCAGGAAGCAATCAAGAAGGCATGGATTGAGCGAGTGACGCCAGAGTACTGCAGACGTCTTTTTGTCTCTATGCCCAGCTGGATCGAGCAGGTTTTGAAGAATGAAGGACTTCATACTGAATGTTGATTTTTGTATAGCAATTTCATTGCATAAAATAACATATTATTATGTATTATCCTGATTGCCTTTATTTAAAAAAAAATCACAATGTCGGTAAAACTTTGAATTGCACTCTTGTCTCAATACTTTTGGCCACCACTGTATATATCTGTACAAGGAGGTAAAAATATACAAGGAGTCCCAGGATATGATGTGGTATCAAAAAGTTTTAAGATTACAGTAGCTCTGTTTACAGGAAAGTATTTTATTACTTATTAATACTTTATTATTATCTGGTGAGTAGGGTGGGTGTGGAAGTTCTCCAACAATCATCATGGACAAGTTGCTGAATGGTTTCAAGATTTTCGGGGGTCGTCTTCCAGTGATCACATCTAACGACTCATTGCAGCATCTCCGTAAACTTGCCGAATCATTTCCAACATCTATGTTGCAGATTGCCTATGCAGAAATGTCCATTCCCAATTGCACGTTGCTGTCCATGGTGAAATATCAGACGCACAGTCAGAACAGCACCAGTTGCACAGCTCCCTATGTACACAGCACGATGTCTTTTCGCACATTGACTTATGAAGGTCGGTGCCGCCTGACTCTGCGTACAGCCTTGTGCTGGGAACTGTTGGTGCGTTACAAAACTAGTCTCGAAACTTTTTGATACTTAACCCCTTAGATGCTGGATCCACCATATGTTTTAGTCTGATTCGGCACAAGCGTCTCATGCTACTTTAAATGTTGTCTTTGCTCTATAATAAAAATTATTTTATTGCATTTATAGAGTGTGTATAAGAAGCTACCTATCTGATATAGTTGTAATTAGGTAAAATGTTTGTGGAAATGGTTAAAAGGCTAAAGCTAAATATAATATATTTAAAATATATTCTAATCTAAAAATATATTCGTTATTCCTTGTTTCTGCTAAGTTGTATTTTAGTCGACAATACAAATACACTCTCTGTTTGGTAATCGGAGATTGAACCACAGATGAGAAATCGAAAAGTAGACTGTATAAAAGTTATGTTTTGTCTTAAAACAACTCGTATTAAAATTAACTTATACCACTTACAGTATCAGCGCTGTTATTTTACTTACGCTTTATAATCTAGCACATAACTTTACTTCTACTAAACATTTAGATTTTATTTATGGTACAAGTTTAACGTCAGTACAATGCCTAAGTATTGGCAAAACTGGGAATTACATTCTGTTTTGGTTTGTGATTTTTTCAGGAGGATAAAGCAAACCACATTTCCCCTTATCAAACCGCCTTATCCTAGCTAGCTAGCTAGCTACTACTGTCTCTATGCACTTCCTTTTTTAGCATTTATCTGTAACAATAGCTAGATGTTTCTTAAATGTTTCATAAAGACAGACTTTCATTTTTTGTTGTTGTCATGAGTGGCTGCCATATAAAATAAAATAAATTTTTATGCCAATTTAAAACAAAAAGTTAGCATTAGCAAATTATTAGCTAACATAAATGCTAGCTACATCACTGTGAAATATGTGAAATACGGTGACATATGTGAAAATGTGCCTATTCCTCGTCCAGACTTTGTCTGAATATCTTCACCCTCATAATAAACTGACAGTGAAAATAAATTTTGGCCCCTTGACAAAAAAAATAGAAAAATTAAGGTGGTTGTGGTTACACCTGAAAGTGTGAAAAATAAAATGATGAAAATCTGGACTTGAAAGTGTTACCCGGTTACATTTTTTAAAACGATTAACTCCGGTAATAAATCATTCCACCTGAAGCGACCCGGAGTAGAGAAATAGAAATAGATTGTGTTTCCTCAGCTCTCCTGCACGTCTCATCATTAATGCATTCAAACAGCAGCAGCTACTTGTCCGGTGTTGCCAGATCAGACGGGAACCCTCACGATCTGAGCCATTATACAGTAATTCTCTTGGAATGAAAAGTGGCACGGCTGTCGAAATAAACATTCGATTAACAGTAAACCTTTTTACAGGTTATAAAAATGAATCTAATTTAGCAAATCTGCCTGTTTGTCGTTTGTTAGTGTATCCGTAGCCACGCTGTACCGCGCGCGGGGGGGATTTTACATAAGTTTCTGCATTCCTGCTATTAGCATTTCAATCTAACCTGAAAACAACGTGTCCTGAATTTCATTTCCAGGTTCACCGAAGAATTTTTTTTTATTTGGTTCATCACTATGTTAAATCTGTGTATATCGGGCAGGTTCGAGCTTGTGGAGTCTTTTTAAGTGGATTTAATGGAGCATTTTTTTTTTCTCGTAACAATGGAGCCTTTCAGGCAACATCACAAGACCATACATTTTCCATTTAGTCCTTTGGCAGATGTTTCTGTTCAAAGCGACTTGTGAAAGCATACAAACTGTAGAATGCAAATTAATAAAAAATAAATAAATATGTGAGGAGAGCGTATGAATGGATTGATAATCTGAAAGAGGAGAGTTTAATGTATGCACGTTCAAAAAGCATGAATGTAACTTAGGGCTGTGAATCATTTAAATGCAGCAGTATAATGGAGAAAGAAAAAAAAAATACTGCATTGTTGATATTTGGCAACAGAAATAAAGCCTTTGCTGCAATGAAAACAATGATAGATGCTTAAAAAGCATATACGGATAGATTTACACGATGTTGTTCATAAATCATTTTCTTTTTTTTTTGCTAGTGTCATTAAGGCGATGCGATTATTCTGTTCATGCACTGAAATTTTGAATATGGCATATAGAGCTGTCACCGACACCCCAGTGATGGTAAGAATTTTTCAGGAAATTTTAATACAAGGGGCGTTCAAGTCAAACTGGGACTTGTCTGTGGGAACGGTACGTACATCATTCACCAGTGATCCACGCACTTGTGAAACACTGGGATAAGTGTGTTAGTGTAGCAGAGGATTATATAGATAAATAAAGCTAGTTTTTACACTCATAACAGGGAGTTTTTACACTCATAACTGTCTTCTGCTATTCTTCATAATCCAAAGTCCCACTTTGACTTGAACAATGCTTCCTGTGGAATCTACATCAATGTCAGAGACTATTTGAGCGCAACATAATTTTTTTTACATCAGTTTGCTCCAAAAGCCAAGAACACAACTGTGTTAGCTAGATTGTTTTCTGAAAGTTGGATCAGTCATGATTTTTTTTTTTTTTTTAATCTTGATTTAATTATATATTTTAACTAATCAATAAATAGGTGGTGTTCCGTGCAAGGTTACTTCTAAGACTTTTACTCTACTTCAAGTTTATTTTGAATTTGACCTGTTGACCAGTAACAAAACTGCTTCAGCCGGATTGATTTCTAAAGACCTGGTTGTTTTTTACGGCAACACAAGAAGATCTAAAATGTGTGCAGGCATGAGTGTATTTTTTTTTCCCCCCTCAAATCCAAAACTTCCTGACTTGACTATAAATTTAGCAGCACGAAATAGGCAGTTTGGTGTGCAAAATTATGGCTGTGGTTCTTAATGTTCATGGCTACCATCTTGAGCATGGTGCCACACAAGGCAGGTGCCAAGAAACTCCCAGTGCACTAGACTTGTGTACATTTATGGCTTTATTTAATGCTTCTAAACTGACAAAACCAAAATGAATTGTTGAAATTGAAAGTAATAACACCCAAAATCTTCCCAACAAAATTAGTTGTGGATTACCGTTATACAGAATACAGTATTGTCCAAAAGTCTTGCTCCCCCATCATTTCTTATTATTTTGCTTCCAAAGAGTCAGACGTTCTTGTATTTTCTATGTAGTCTTGAGGAATAGTTCTCCAGGCACATATTTTTGAAGCACTTTTTTTGGCAAGTTTTTGTGTCTCATTTTCAGTCCAGTCCCTGTACCTGCCCAGTTTCAGAGGAATAGTTTTGTTTGTTAAGCCACACAGTATGATTCATTCAAACCAGCGAGAAACAGGTGTAGATGATGACAGACGATCAGGCCAGTGATTAGTTATACTGGTGATTCTGAATGCTAAGTGGTTGGAACAGACGAGAGGGGAAATGAGGTTGCCGCTGGGGTTGTTACATAAACGACCAATTTTTTACGATTTTTGCACAGTATATTGTACAATACCTCACTGCACTGATTTACAGTATGGTGGAGATATTTTTTTGAATGGTTGATGTTATACCAGCAGGTCCAAGGGGGGGGATGTGCTTGCGTTTTAACTCTGGGTCAACTGGTTCAGGAACAAGTGTAATATAAACTGATGAAGGATTCATTTATTTAGCAGGGATGCTGTGATTCTGGCGTCTGTCCCAGGAACACTGGGTGCAAGGCTGGAGGATTCACAAAAAAAAAAAAAAAAAAAAAGATACCAGTCCATCACAGAGC
>JAQQZS010000012.1:6180981-6205097 GCA_030068045.1 Platyallabes tihoni
ACACCAACATGTTTTCTTTTTAAGTGTTCGTGCATGACTGTGGTACTGCCATGCCATGAAAGCTCAGTCTTGCATAGCGTGCAGGTTACCGTCTTTTTAGAGGCATTTAATGTAAATTGCTCCCATACCTTGAAGGACTTGGGGCGCGCACTTTTTCCTGCAGATGCTTCTGTAACCGCCATTACGCAAGCGGCTATGTATCTGTGTGTATCTTTGTGTATTTGTGCATCTTGTGGTCGCACTCCTCAGTAACGTGAGCAGCCCAACTAATCGATAACGGCATTCGTTGACAACGAATTTCATTAATGATAATTATCGATTTTATCGTTGTTGTTGCAGCCCTAGTTCCTAATGATGCTTTTTGATGGCAGTCTAAAGTCTAAAATCATTTGACTTTGTGTATTGCCTGGCCTTTAAAAAACATTGTGCTCACTGTAGTTTGGGCTAATATTGTTAAAAATGTCTTTGTTTCGTATCCGTTTTTGTCAAAGAAAGAAGGCCATCAAAATGGACGTTGCAAAAAGTCATGATATTCAACATTTATTCTAACACAAGTTTCTGATCTGTTTAGGCATTACAGACAATAAAATTGACATATTTGAAAATATCCATAAAGTCTGTTCATATAAGATTTGTCAATGCAAAGCTGAAAAGACCATGCTTCATGCATCACCTAGTGTCGAGTTTAAATACCATGGTTGCTCTGTGTGAGCTTTGACAGAAAAAAAAAAAAAAAAAACATTGTAAAGATGACTTTACTGATGAGGTGATTTGTGATGTAGCATTTAAAGCTGTATTTAGCCGGTGAAAATTCCTAGTGCTCATCAACCTCAGACGCTGAAGTAATGGAAAAGTTGCATGGCTTGATTTGTTTGTGTCTGAAATCAGTTTATATAGATTTTATTTCCTTTCTTTAGCACTTTGCTTTCAGCTATTACTTTCTTTCGTAACGTTCCTCTTTCCTTTTTTTGCCCCCCTTTACTTTTTATCTGATGTTGTTAATAAATCTTGTATTCTGGGAGATGAGTTGGATCGCTCTGTGGAATGCCTGAACTTATGGACCCCACAAGCAAACCCATAGACCTCTCCTGCTCTGGTCTGCCATTCCTGTTTTGTTTACTGCTTTATCTCTTCACCTAACAGATTCTGTTAATGTTAACAAGTCAATATTGATTTAATAAATATTGTATGAATTCTGTTAAATCAATTTGAAAAAGGCAGTCTTGCAAGTTATTGATCATCTGTAAAAAAAAAAAATAAAAAAAAAAATATATATATATATATATTTGCCTTTCCATATTTGCTTATTGTAATTTTCTGAATATTCTGTTATTGTCTGTGTACAGGTGAGTTGTGGGTAATGACGTCCTATGAGGCTCTGCACTGGAGCTGATGTTCCCGATCAGCGGGGGACTCCGGAGCCAAGGCTGGGCGACTCCGGAGCGGACTGAGGAACTGCAGAGACCCACTCCTGTGTTGGGAATCCACTCTGATCACCTCGATCCCTTCCTCCCTTCCTTCGCAAACCCTGCAAACGCCTCTGTCAGGCTTGGCCCTGAACCATATCAGTGCATTTACCATGTCCAGCCGAAGGAAGTCCTTCACTCCCTGCATGGTCCCTGTTAGTGATGTGGAAATGGGAGGCCCTATGGAAACGGATATCTTGGACGATGAATTGGTGGAGGACAGACCTTCCTCTCAGCAGCCTTCATTAGATATACATCAAGAATCGAGACAGCGTGGGGCTGATGAGGATGAAGAGAGCCATGTGGAACTTACAGGTGAGAAGATGGAAGAGAAATCCTCCACCCGACAGAAACAACCGAGTAGGGGCTACCAGTGCAAATACTGCTCCTTCTCCACCCAGAATCTCAGCGACTTCAAAGAGCATGTGTACTCCACGCATCCCAACGTCATTCTGAACCCTCTGTACCTGTGTGCTGTCTGCAACTTCAGCACCAAGAAGTTTGACTCCCTCACAGAACACAATGAAACTGAGCATCCCGGAGAGAGCAATTTCAAGTTCAAGCGGATCAAACTTGACAATCAAACCGTCCTAGAGCAAACTATTGAGGACGAGGATGACCCAAAATCTCCAGAATCTAAGCTTATGCAAGATGATGATTATGATGATGACGATGATGCCTTTGATTTTTTACCCTCTTGTTCATCAACCATGCCGAATGTTGAAAATGCAATCTTTAACAATGGAAATGAGGTAGAGAGTAATTTAGATAATCTTCTCTTAAAGGATCAGATCACTGCAGTGAATGTAAATGGAACAATCATCATCCCTGAGCCCATGATGCTAGAGGGGCTCTCCCATGTCATGCCTCTTCTGCAGCGACCCCCCAACCTGAGCTCCATTCCAACAATTGCCGTTCCTCTGAACACAACCAAGTACAATCCGTTATTGGATACCAACACTACACTCATTACGTCCTTCAACAAATTCCCCTATCCGACACATGCAGAACTCTCCTGGCTCACTGCTGCTTCCAAGCACCCTGAAGAGCAGATCAAGGTGTGGTTCACCACACAGCGGCTCAAACAGGGCATCACCTGGTCACCAGAAGAAGTGGAAGAAGCCCGCAAGAAGATGTTTAATGGCTGCATGCCTCCTGCTCACCACACATTCACCGTTTTGCCTACGCCTGTGAGCGAACCAGTTGCCACCAGCCAGTCTATTGCACCAGCAGTGTCCTGCCATATTACTGGACAGTCCACACTGTCATCTGCTACCATTGCAAACGGAACTTCTGGTGCCTGTGCGGCTGTCACTGTGACAACAGTAACTAATATGCATAATCTCAAGCGCCCTTTGGGAGGGTCACTGGTGGCGCAGGATTTAAAGCGCCCCATGATTCCCACAGATGAACACAAACTACGCATGGCTCCTCCACCAGTCCCTCCCCTAGAGAGACTGTCCATGGCTCCTCCGCCCGTACCCCCAGACAGTAAGAGACCCATGCTCCCACCTTTGATTGCAACTGACATGAAACGACCTGTCGTTGCCCCTTATGCTTTGCTGAAGGCAAAAATCCCAATGGTATTTCCGCTGGCACCCCCTAAAGATAAAATAACCATGGCTCCCCCTCCTCTCTTACCCAGAGATAGACTATGTATGGTTCCCCTAGTCTCACCTGATCTGAAGCGGTCTACAGTTCCACAGCAAATTAGAAATCAAGCTTCTGTCTTTTCTGTCATTTCTAAAGACAAGCTGTCACCTTTACCTACTGATGTAAGCTTACCTTTGGTGCCCCCATTGGTGACTTCCCAAGTGAAGAGGCCACCAATAATTCAGACTGCTCGGGCCCCACCTGTTGCCCCACCCTTGATTCCCACTTTCTCTCTGGAGAGTAAACCACTAGAGCTGTCAGTGGAGCAAAAGCCCACAAGCTCAGAGAGTCGACCCACAGAGAGTCAGAATGGCAATAATAGAGTCCCCTGTGGGGATGGTAAAAAATGGTTTTCTGATCAGAGTGCACTGGCCCATAATGGTTTACGGCACTTAAATGATAACTTTGCTCCAAAGGAGCGTCCTAAAACAGTCCCAACCCAGTTCCCTCTCCTGGAAAGACTGAAGGGGAAAACTGCTGAGCAGCTAAAGGTTTTAGAAGAGAGTTTTCAGAGAAATAGTTTCCCATCACATAACGAGGTTGACCACATTGCAATCACCACAAGACTCTCCAGAGAGGAGATTGACAGCTGGTTCTCAGAAAGAAGAGCCCTTCGAGACAACTTAGAAAAAGCCCTCCTAAATTCCATGGGGTCCAAGAGGACTGAAATTGCAGAGAGAAGATCGCTTTCACAGCACCAGCATGCTTTGCTTAATGGAGTTTACAAACAAGGTGGGCTACCCATGCGCCATCTGCCTCCCATCATTGCCCCCACATCGTCATCTGTGCCTATGGATAGAAAGTCTCTGAACCTCCTTAAAGATGTCTTTGTCCAAACACGGTGGCCTTCACCTGAAGAATATAGTTATCTGGAGGCACAGACAGGTTTGGCTCGTACCGACATTGTCAGGTGGTTTAAAGACAGCCGCCTGGCTCTGCGCAGTGGAACCGTAGAGTGGAAAGAGTTGTTCCACAAGCTGAATAGCAGCGAGTCGAACGGCAGGCTGATCTCAGATCAGCCCTGCAGTGTCACTCTGCCAAGTCAGGAACGGAAGACGCCTACAGCAGAGTGCGCCAAACTAAGCAGCCAAGAGATCAAAGAATGGTTCAACAACTCACTGGGCCAGCGTGGGCCCGAAGTGGGGAGAAACAGAGGTCAGAATGGAGGCAGCGGCGAGAAGTGTGGAGGCTGGGTGGAAGAAGCAGTCGGGACTAAGATGGCGTCGCGGGAGCTGGTCTCAGACACGGATTAGGGCACAAGAACAGGAGAAAAGGGGGTAAGTTTGATCAAATTTTCTTGTGCGTTTCTGGTCTAGTGGTTATAAAGACCGAGGGGACACAATAGACCACTCCTCATCAAAGGATTTGGCTGTTGCCATGGAGATTTGGAATAGAAGACTGGAACCCAGGTTGGGCTCTTTGATGTTGTTCCGTTAAGAAAAACAAAGCTGTGCAGCAGGGAATTGAGACATACTGAGATGTTGCTATGCAAATAATGCGGAGCTGATGGTAAACTCCGGTATACTGTCAGTGAGGTAGAGGAGCTGTCACAGTACAGACGGAACAAATATTTGTTGTAGCTTTAATTATGTCTGTTCTTAAAAAGAAGATTCCTTTGCACTTGGGCTACAGGTGGCACACTGATTTTCATTTGTTCATTCATCAGGACGATTTGACACAGAATTGCAATTTTCCAAGCTTATGATCAACCAGGATGCTGTTATATTATAAACTTACTGTTATATTAAAATTTAAAATGTAATCAATTTATATTTAAAATTAAAATGTATATTTAATTTACATGAAAAGTTTTACACATTATGTTACATTAGTTTAAATATCGATGGGTTAATAAGGAACAAAGTCACTTTGTAATACAATGAATTGTCAATTTATGTAAAAAAAAAAACATGAAGGAGTCTTAGACTGGAAGGTTTTTCAAAGTGATAAGAAGGCTGAATTGTTACATTTTTTAAGTTTTGTGGTTTGTCCTTAAAATTGGACTTGGACAAGTATTTTTATAATTGCCTACAGGCATAGCTCTTGTTATTTTGATATTATTGGCATTTTTGTAAAAAAAAATAAAAAAAAAAAAAGTTTTTTTTGTGTCATTCTAAACATAAATATTCATGTAAAAAAAAAAAGTCCATAGCTAAGATGTCAAACTCGGCAGAATCGTTGGTAGCAGAGTAATTTCAAACTCCTTTGATGATCTCATTACTTGTTAATGTGGCAGAGTAACTAAAGGCTCCCAAGCAGCTTGAGTTCGTTCATACAGGTAGCGCAAGAGTCAGCATGAAATTCCTTTTGGGGTTCATCAGCAGTCTGGTGTAGTCTGTAACTCATACTGTCAGAGTGCTAATGATGGCTTTGTTCCAATTCTCCACAGGTAGGAACTGCTGCCGCTGTCATTTTGCACAGAAACGGATGAAAAGAAAAGAAGAACAAGAGAGAGGTCTACTCTGAGATGTATTTTTGGAACCAATGATTTTGCTCTTGCCCTTTTCCACTGCACCAGCTAGCACACGGCACCAGACGGAGTCCTGATCTGCAGCGGCCATTCTGAAACACTACTTGGTGCTTCATGGAGTTTGAAGCAGTGAGGGACAGAGCGAATGCATGGTGATCAAGACCATTGAGTGCCAAAGCTGGATTTGCTGCATAACTACACTTTAAGAAAAAAAAAGGTTCTTGTAAATATTTTTTTTCTGTACTGCTACAGATTTGTACAATTTTGCCGGGAACTTTTGTTACATTTTATAATGGGAGCGAGTGGCCCCCAGATTTTGCTCTAGCTGGTCTTTTCAGTGGACATGTCCTACATTTTTTTGTAACAACACCATGCACCACTACAGACATTGGCAATATATCAAAACGGACATTCAGTACAGTTTGTCTTTGGAGGGACTTCTTCAAATCAGTGCATTTACTGACTGTTTCAAGGTGCTGTTAAACTTTCTGGATATTACAAAAAAAAAATTATTGCCGTCGCTTTTGCTATATTTACAGTTCTTACAGCGTGATATTTTGCAAACAAAAAGAAAAAAGGAAATCACTTTGCTGTTAAACACACCAATGGACGAATCTGTAAATCTGTTTTGTCCTGTACAGGAATAAAACACTCAATCGCCAGCGTTTATATGTGATAGTTCAACTCCGACTGTAGAAACAATTAACCCGGTAACAGATTACACGTTCCATAGCTACTGCTTCTGTAATGTCAGCTTCACATATATTAGAAATACTGTACTTATACCAAGGTCCTGCTTACTACTGTCCAAAAGACAGATGTTGTCTGCTGTAATCCAATAAAACACAGCCTACCTAAAATGTTTGGTTTGCACAAGTTGTTCCGCTTTTAACTTCTCAAGGTTTTTCATTCCAGAGACACTTGGAAATGCAATCTGAAATTCTCAGCCTGATTTTAGGAACATCATGAGCTAGTTGATTTTTGGGGAGTTAGGAAACCATAGAACTACAGTATACAGAGCTGTGGGTTCTCAGGACAGAAACCTGATCTATTGTTACTGGTTGTGTTTTGCATCATCTTGAACATCAACTGGTGGACCTCAACCTGGATGTGGACCCATTAAAAAAATAAGTTTTTCAGTAAACCGAATCAGGTCCCAAGACAGAGCTGAAAGATGTTTAAAATCTGCCTGCTGTTTATTCTGGTTTCCCAAGTTTAAACCATCGCCATCATCTGTAACACGTCTTCTGATGTTGTTTAGCAATTTTCTTTTTTTTTTCTTTTTTTTTTTCTCTCCCCGAGGTCAGTGCTTCTTCTTTCTCATCCTTTGATTTTGTGTGATTGGTGTAATACCACCCCCTAATGGTCTGGAGTGTAGAGCTGAACACTGGCGGGAAAAAAATGTAATTTACTATTGATCGCTTTGTATTTACTCAGCCAAAAACACAAGTTACACAACATTTATATGTTTTTGAAATACTTTAAGCAGTTTTTAATACTTTAAAACCTCTAAGAAGTTGCTTGAGATAAATCATATAATAAATATCAGTGAATCAAATTAAATTGAAAATTTACCCTAACCCTAAAACGCCCACATAATTTTTTATAGTGCTTATTCTGTATACAAGGTCACAGGAAGCCTGGAGCTTCAACCTGGACAAAGGTACCAATCCATTGCAGGGCACAAATGCACACACTACAGGCAATTTAGCCTAATTTGGACTATGGGAGGAAACCAGAGTACCTAGAGGAAACCCACCAAGCATGGAGGCAAACATTCAAACTGCACACAGACCCGAGGGGAGAATTGAACCCTGGCCCTTGTAGGTGCGAGGCCCCAGTGCTAACCTCTACACCACCATGCTGTCAAATCACAATGTGATCGATATTAGCCTTGATGTATCTGATTAAGGAGATGTTTTTTTAAAAAAAAAAAAAAGAAGAAGAAGAAGAAGAAGAAAAAAACTGACAGTGAATACAGTGTAAAAAAAATTATCGATTTTTGTGTTCATTTTCTCTACAGGAAATTTACAATAGAGGTGTATTATGGCGCATATCAAAAGAAATAACATGTAGTGCTGCTGTGAAACAGAAACACAACCACTTTAATTAATGTATCATATTTATAGCCATAAGCATTAAATGGTAACTGCTGTTGGCATTCAGTCAGGTTCGGTTAGTTGATTTTTCCGGATCTTTTCTGTAAGCAAATAATTTTATTGATTTATTTTAGCTAGACCTGCACTAGACGCTGATATTGTTCAGCTTTAACGTTGGCTAAATACTAAAACAAGCACATAAATGACATTTCCTGTACAATAACGAATTGTTTCTGCTTTGTTCTCCGGCTTGCCTCCAGTCTGCACGGATGACCATGTGGATTGTGTAACCTCCTGAGACGCTGCTGGCACTTGTTGAGCTTTTTCTTATCCTCTCCCAGCCTTCACTTCCAGCCATCACAGTGTATGTATGTGTGTGTGTGTATATATATATATATATATATATATATATATATATAAAACAGATATTAGCAGTGTTCATTCTGTTCATATACATCTAAAAGGAGATTATGTATCACTTTTGTCAGCCAGTGTTGACATCATGAGAAAACTTGTATATGACCATGGTTGCAACATGCTCCTGGGTATTTCATTTGAAGCTGTAGCAAAAAAAAAAAAAAGAAAGAAATGTGAAAGGAAATAAAAAATAGGACCAAAGTGCCTGGCAGACATTAACGTTGGCACACGAATCAAAGTTGATTTTGAATGTCAAATTCCCGGCGAGTTTTTCGACTTCGAAGCCCTTCGATTTGGTAGCGGTACGAGGGGGGTTACTGGGGCAGAATACAGAAATCAAACAGTGGGAGGAAAAATTTTTGCAGATTTACAGTGCGGTACAGAGAGTAACAGTGCAGCCCGCGCCAGAATCCTAGCTTATCCAGAGTGCATTGCTTAATACTTTATGGACGAGCCAGTCCCTGTTTCGCAGTGCTCGCACTCCGCGTGCTGGAAGGGGTTTTTTGGGACGCACTCCACAATCTTTATCAGAATGATCAGAGAACTCAATGAAACAATAGCTCAGTGTCCTCCATCTGCTTTGGGGTGTGCGCATGTGTGTGTGTGTGTGTGTGTGTGTGTGCGTGTCTCTGTGTATGTGTGTATGTGTGTGTGTGTGCACAAGAGAGCAAGAGAAAGAATTCCTGCCCCCACACAGACCTTCACACAGATGAATCCACAGCATTTTTTTTTTCACTCAAGACACGCTCAAACGACATCGGCATCCGTCTCTTGTCTGTTAATGTGATCCTAATTAAAGCGTTATTGAATTCATACATACTCTGCTCTTTTGCCTAATTTCCCAAAGAATGCTTCTGTAGTGCTGCTTTTAAAAGAGCGTCGAAATGAAGGATAAAGTTTTATAACCAGCCCATTTTGGCACCGAGCCTGTTACTAAGCTGATGTTCCAGCGAAGAAGGCCGCTCTTTCGAGAACGCCTTTACACAGGAAGTCCAATCGAATTACCTTTTTTTTTTCTTATCTGCCTCCCGAATGGACCAATGCATCGCTGGATTTTTGAAGAACTGACACCTTGGATCATCGTGGGCTAATTTAGTGGGTGTGGCTTCCGATCTCACGTAGTCCCTCATAGCGTTTGATCTTTTAAATAACCTCGAGAGCTCCCTGCGGTAGTAGAAATAAGAAGACGTCGTTTAGAGCCGTGCTTCGCGAAAGCGCAGGCTCGGGACCACAAAGGGGCCATCATTTTTAACATTTTCTTATGAAGCCATTCTACTATTATTAAAGTTTTTTTTATTATACTTATTACTGAGTTATTAGAATTAGTGCATTGTTGGTAGTGGTAGTGAATAAATTGTACTGTAGATTATTCAGGGTTTCCCACTTGCATTTCTGTCAAACAAGGGAAAAATATATGATGGCGTTAATTCATGGTGACATCCTCTACTTAATAGCTAAATGTAGCTAAGCTAATCAAAAATGGTGCAGAGCTGGGTGTAATTGAGTTTTGAGCTAGGGGGAGGGGAATGTTCAGTAGATTGCTTGCTTAAGCCCCAGCCAATACAAAACTGGGAAAAGGACAATTGTATTCGAATGTTTTCTTCTGGAGAGCTATTCAGTTGTTTTAAAATGACTGAATTCCTGACTAGGTCCCGTTTACTGTATGGATAAAATAATCTGCCAAACATTTTCAAAATCCACATGATTTAGGGGCACGTAAGGAAACGTATTCGCCTTATCACCGGACATCTCAAGTTCATTTCCCCGGTGATGCTGCAGACATTCGTAGCTGGGAGTCTAGACATCAGATTTGCCGTGTTTTTAGGGTGGACAGAAGGCATACCTGCACTCTCAAATCGATCCAAGCTTAACGCTTTCCTCCCGATGCTCACACCGTCCCCAACATTGTGTGAGCATCAGTTTAAAAATATTTGTTCAGCTGGCACTGTGCGCCTCAGAGGAAAGAGGTTATAGTCTTCTCTATCTTTGGTTGATGGCCTGGTGTCTTGATGGGAGAAAGATGGGTGGGAGTCGACTAAAAGTAAATTACAGTAGGTACACACACACACACACACACACACACACACAAATGATAATAATATTCACAGGATTTGTTGGAACTGATGTGACGCATAACATTAGGGGTAGACTAGGGGCGTTCAAGTCAATCTGGGACTTTCTGGTGAAACCAATTGACGTTTACAGAAGGCTTCAAGTGCTCATGAGACTCTTAGCTGCAGTAAAACAGTTGAATGGAGCAAACAGTGTAAAAAAGACTGTACATCCGAGAATGACAATCCTGCCTACTGCAGTCATTCCCACTGATTTTCAACAATCAGGCATTCTACTCACTAAACGTTCTTCGGTAGAATGCCTGATTGTTGAAAATCAGTGGATAACTTGTCGATATCTGTCTATGGTAACTGTACACACGGTCATTGATGGACACCACTTGCACATTATAGGAACTTGGCTGGGAGTTATTGCCACATCCCCCGTACAGTCCTGACCTCATTCCAAGACATTTGGATCATTAAAGGAGTTCCTGGGAGGCTGGGGTTTCAAACATGAAGCAGGCAGTCAGATCATGGTTCAGACGTCCTGAGAAAACTTTCTACCTTGATGCTATCCAAGCACTAGTGAAACACTGGGATAAGTGTATTAGTATAGCAGGGGATTATATAGAGAAATAAAGGCAGTTTTTTACTCTTATAACTGTGTTCTGTTATTCTGGACTATCCAAAGTCCCGGGTTGACTCAAACACCCGTTGTAATATGTGGATACACCCTCCCCGATCAGCCACAGCATTAAAATATACATACCCACTTTACATTTGACCTGCATTCTCTCCTTAAGAGAGACATAACCAAACACACACTCAGCCTGTGAGACATTTTCAAATGTCACGTTCTTAGTGCTGGAATTGCTTGTCTTCTTCTGCGATTTATTTTCCCTCTTTTACGCCTGTGAACTGCAGGTATCTACAATTCAGTGCCTTCTTTCTGTGGCACAAAACCGGCTTTGATTCCTGCCATCTTGAACTCAGGTAACCCTGTTTGGATCCAGCGCAGTCTTGCATGATGCACTAAGCACGCTTCACCTGTCAAGAAAAAAACAGTCATGTAAACTTGGATGCGCACAAAAGAAACGAAATACATGCACAACTACTTTGTTTTGTGCAACCTGTGCACCGAGAGTTCCGGTTTTTGTAAATTCCAGGAACGTGGCCTAATTGGATGAAAGTAAACGTGAAGAACGCGGTCCGTCCCGCTGCCCGCGTCCAAGTGGTTCTGATTACAATTTGATGGTGGAGCAAATCTAGGAAACATTTGCATCTGGAAGTCGAGGCTACTGAATAGCAGATGTTTTCGAATGCTTACGGGGCTCCACAAACTGATCAGAGGGGAGAAGGAGAGTGAAGATGGTGTCCTTCTTCACCAGTCTGAGCACGGCATGCCAATTCCAGTGTAATCTTTAGATAGAATTCCTCAGGCACTCAATTTTTAAAATTTTTTTTTATTATGTCATATCAGCTCACTTAACCACAGCAGCAATGACTTAAAAACTGACGGTCTCATAAATGGCGGAATAAGAATGCTCTGGAGCACACACACACAGACACACACACACACACACACACACACACACACACACACGCACACTTACACCCAGACAGGCAGCTGCATTCATGATTTCTAGTGTTCCAAATGTCTAATGCCGTACTGGTTTAATGCCATGTTTCCTCCAAATCCCAAACACCGCAAACAGAAGAGTTGTTGGTTAACAACACTGCGATGTTTGCAGAGTGCTAATTTATGTGCTAAGGAATAGCACATAGTTGTAGGCACGTTATTTTCCTTCTCGTGGATCTCACTTGCTAATTACGTGGATGACATTTAAATTAGTGTTATTTCAATACACTGGCAAAGTGAAATCACTTGTTTGAATAGAACACATGATATAATCGAAAACTTCAAAGATAAAGCAGATATTTTTTTGTCCTTTTTCTTCCCTGGAACAGCATGTGAACTCAAATTAACATTTGACATGATGTGAATAATACAGTATGGGGTAAATAAAACCACATGTCCTACATGTGGAAAAATAAATGAATTGTTAAAATAAAAAAAAAAATCACTTGGAAGAAAATTTTTTATGAAAAAAAAAAAATCACAAACATCACATAAATTGTGTAAAAGAAATCACTTACATTAATCATTTTGAAATTACATTTAAGCATAAATTAATAGTTTATAAAGTCATAAAATCACAAATGAAATCTACGAAACATATGAAGTACAAAAGAATCGATGTGCAAAACCAGAAGGTTGTGTTTATAGGATTTTCACAAACCTCGGCACAGGACCTCTCTAAAACTGCGATGTGCGTTCCAGAAATAGGCTGCGTTCAAATTACAAGCCACATTAGTTGTGACAGTTCATATTCATAGTTACAAGTGACTTTCATCTAACCCTAATGTGGATGCGTCTGTGCTCTGAAACGGCAGGCATGTGCACATCTGTACATCTTTGCTCAGTGAAATGATCTCAAATACTTTTTCCATTTCTGTCTGTTCCCTGCAGTTTTGCTTGGACAGACTCATTGCTCCAAAAAATAACCGATTTCACTTTCCCCTTCACTGGCTACTTTTCCATTGTCCTCCATTATTGAAATGAAACCCCTGTGCTGTCTGTGCTGATTGATGACGTCAGCACTACGTATGCGCAGAGGCAAAAAGTTGCATGAATTCTGATCTGCCCATTCTCATCATCTAATCTGACAAACCATCGATCTGCGCATTCAGACAGCCTTAAAAAAAATCAGATCTGAGTCAGATTTGGGTAAATAAAAATTGGATTTTAAATGTACATACATTGAACTAATCATGCGTTTAGTATTATCAGGTTCTGATATTTATATATTTAACGTTTACAGAAGTAATAAATGAGATCATAAAATTGGTGGCTTAGTGGTTAGAACTGTTGGCTTGCACCTCCAGGGGCTGGGTTTAATCCCTGCCTTGGGGTCTGTGTGCAAGGAGTTTGCCTTTTCTCCCAGTGCTTGGCTAGTTTCCTCTGGGTACTCCAGCAGAATAGAGTAGACATAAGAATTAGGCTTATTGGTATTTTATTGGCAAAGTGCCAAATAAAATTCGTTCCCTCGTAGTGAGTGAATGAGCGTGTGAGTGTTTTATGTATATGTGTGTGAGCCCTGTGATGGATTGGCACCCCCCCTCGTGGTATAGACAATGAGTGAAGTGTCAATCAGTCATTAATTATAGAGTGTGTTCAAGTTGCATTTTTTCACTTCATAACAGGCAAAGTTCACACAGCTAGAACAACACTACAACTAAACAGTGAAAGAACTAAATGCTACAGTGCCAACTGAAAGTTTTCAGACCATTTCCACATTTTGTTGTGTTTCACACTCATCTTACAATTAATTCAGATCTTCTTTTTTTATCATTCTACACACAATAATCCACAATGACAAAGTAAAAAACAGATGTTCGGAGTGTTTTGTTAATTTATTAAAAATAAAGACTGAAGTATCCCATTTACATACGTATTCAGAGCCAACACATGCTACTGTACTTGTTCAAAGCACCTTTGGCAGCAATGACAGCCTAAAGTCTGCTTGTGAATGATGCAGCAAGGTTGACACACCTTTCTTTTGCAAGTTCCTTCTATTCTTTTTGGCAGAATTGTTCAAACTCAACTGGGTTGGCTGGGCACAGCCATTCTCAGGTCTCTCCAGAGATGGTTCAAGTCCAGGCCTCTGGCTGGGCCACTCCAAGTCACTGTGTTTTCTTGGCGGTATGCTTTGGGTCATTGTCTTGAAATGTAACCCTTCATCTCACCCTAAAACCCTGAGCTTCTTGGAGAAGGTTTCCCTTGGTCAGAAAGTCCTTCATGGGCTTTTTGACAAACTTCCAGCAGGCTGTGGCTTTGTCTGGCTGCTCTACCATAGAAGCCTGATTGGTGGACACTTGGGTTGTTTGTCACCTGCCTGACCAAGGCCCTCTGTCCCTGAATACTCAGCTTGGTTGGGCAGCCAGGTCTGTGAAAACTATTACTTGTTCCTTATCTCTTCCAATTGAGAATGATGGAGGCTTCCGTGTTCTTGGGCACTTTCAGAAAGTTTCTTGTATACTGTACTTCCCCAGATCTGTGTCTTGACACAATCCTGTCTCACAAGTCTACAGATAATGTTCTCGACCTCATGGCACTAATAGTAATAGGATGCACTGTAGCACAGTTGCAACTTTTATAACAATAGTTATGAATACTTATGTAATTGGAATATTTCAGTGTCAAAGGACCACTCCAAGAATCTTAACTAATTTAATCTTAACTTATTTATATAATTTGTCTTAATTCATCATGCATTAATTCATAATTTTCTTGAAATCTGTGTATTCATTTAAATAGCTGATATAAATGTAACACGTATATCTCAGGAATTTTTTTGTGTGTATTAACACTTATTAGTGTTACAGTGGTACCTGTGAAGGGGTGATTTATATTAGGCAGCAAGTATACCATCAGTCTTTGGAGTTGTTGTTTTATAAGAAGAAAAAATGGTTAAAAAAAAATGGGGTTAAATTGTGATGACTGGGTCAGCGGATCTCCACAGCAGGTCTTGTTTGGTGTTCCTAGTATGCAGCAGGTAGAACCTACCAAAAGTAGTAGTAGTAGTAGACAAATGAAGGATAGCCTGTTTTGGTCCGTTCTTACAGAAGAGCTATTGCGGCACAAACTGCTGAAAGCATTGGCTATGATAGAAAGGTGTCAGGACACTGCATATCAGTTTGTTGTGTACAGGGCTGAGTAGCCGCACACCATTCAGGGTGCCCATGCTGACTCATGTTTACTCCCAAAAGCAGGTACAATGGGCACACAAGCAACAGAACTGGACCATGGAGCAATGGAAGAAGATGGCCTTGTCTGACAAATTTACATTTTCTTTTACTATATGGATGTCCGGCTGAGTAACTTACCTGGGGAAGAGATGGCACCAGAATGGACTATGGGAAGAAGGCAATGCCAGCAGAGACAGTGTGATGGTCTGGCCAATGTTTTGCTGGGAACCCTTGGGTCCTGCCATTCATGTGGATGTTATTTTCACATGTACATGTACCACCTGACCAAGTACACCCCTTCATGGAAACAGTATTCCCCGATGCAAGTGACCTCTTTCAGCAGTTTAATGCACTCTCTTACACTGCAAAGTTTGCTCAAGAATGGTTTGGGAATAAATGAAAAATGACAAAGAATGGTGTCGGCCTCCAAATTCCCCAGGTCTCAACCTATTTGAGCATCTGTGGGATGTGCAGCGTTAAGTGCGACCTACAGTACACAATATTAAGTAGGATGTTTTAATGTTACATGGTTATTCGATATATGTGTGTGTGTGTGTGTGTGTGTGTGGACCTTGGCCGACCATATTCTCTTGCACACTATTTGCATGGTTTATGTCCCTCAGAGGTTATTCAAAACAGAACAACTTGCTTTTGCATGTATTCATCTACACCTTTCTGAAATGATTTTATGCTAGAGGTCAGGGGTGGAAAATGTGCAGAGAAATTATACTTTATATTATAGCAAAATATGAATTGTACATTAAAATGTTTCTTTAGTAAAAGTGGAACTATCCAGCCAAAAGCAAAGAACTTAAAGTGAATAAAGTTGTTAGTCTTTCGAATAACATTACTATCTTTAAACATAATAAAGAATTAAAAAGTAAATTTTTTCATTGATCGAATTAAGTTAATCATGGGAAAAGTAACTTTTAGCTCATACCATAATGTTTTAAATAATTTTTAACGAACTATGTTATCATTGTGCCTGAAAACATCATTCAATCATTGCTAAGGACGGGGTATCAATCCAGCACAGGGCACACACTCACCCATACTATGGTCAATTTGGAAACATCAATTAGCCTAACCTGGACCTCTTGGGCTGTGGGAGGGAACCGGAGTACCTGGAGGATCTCACAGAAAGCACGGGGAGAACACATAGACCCTAGGCAGCAATCGAACCCTGACCATGGAGGTGCGAGCCGCAGTGCTAACCACTACTCCGTTATGTTGTTTCCTACTAGAATCAATGCTAGTCTAACATGATATTAGAGGGAAAAACACACACACACACAGGCATACTTATTGGGGTGTAAGCCAGGTCATGTTAAATTAGATGAAGTTCAAGATTTCTAGGGAGGCAAAAAGGATTTTATAGAAATCTGTTTGCACCAGCATATTGATACATTTTATTGCAGTAGGACTATGGGCACATCTTGAAATTTAATACGGCTGTCCGGTGGATTACACATTCTCAGACACACTGCTAGGAACTAACCACACTGTGTACCACACATATTGCTCACACTTAATAATATGATGAGTGTGTCTTTTATACACTCAGGAAATTGAAGCTAAACTGAGCCTATTCAGATAACGGTAGTGCACAGTCATTGACTAGATAAGAGATGAAGATTTGTAATGAGTAGCTTGAAGGTCTACAATGAAATGTATGGAGTAAATGCATTAAATTCATTGATGCCCAAGTAAAGTATGCCAAAAAATATGTATAAGTACTCAAGAATTGTATTGTCCAATGCAGCGGGACAGTGGAAGTTCAAATCTGTGCTCCGGTGTGTTTGTTTGTGGCTTGCATGTTCTCCCTGTGCTTGGAGAGCTTTCTCCGGGTACTTTGGTTTCTTCTAACAGTCTCGAGACATTCATTGTAGGCCAACTGGTGTTTCCAAATTACCCATAATGTACAATTAGGTGCAAGGTTGCCACCCCATCCAGGGTGTACCCTGCCTTTTGGTGTAAGCTCCCTGGAATAGACTCCAGGACCCCTGAAATCATACAAAGGAGCCGATGGATGGATGGATTTTCCAATGGATTTTCCAATGTTGCCAGAGATTTCTCAACTTGTGAAAAAGGTTTCTTTCCGGAATTTAATTCTAAATGTTTAAAGGTTTGTGTAAATGACTATTCATGCAGAATAAATACTGTGCATCTAGCCTACTTCAGTACACGCATGAGGAAAACTGCTTTTAGACTTTGCAGTTGTCCTGAAGATGATCATCGACTCCGTGCACAACGAGCATACGCCCCAGAAGGTGATGTATTGAAGCATATTCATGGAAAGTTGACTGAAGGGGAAAGTGTGGTAGAAAAAGGTACCTGACCAACAGGGATCCTTAAGAGAATCCAAAGCAGATTCAATAACTTTGGAGGCTTCACAAGCTCTTGTGTGTGTAGATGTCTTCAGGAAATGGGCTACAACTGTTGCATTCCTTGTTTCAAACCACACCTGAACCAAAGACAATGAGAGAAGTATCTTACCTGGCCTCAGGGGGAAAATAACTGGACTGGTGCTTAGTGGTCCAACATCCTCTTTTGGGAATAACTAACCCTAACCCTAATCCTAACCCTGGAGTCTGGAGGTAGAGTGGAAAGTTACAGAATTCAAGTTGCAGTGTGATGTTTCCACAGTCAGTGATGATATGGGGTGTCACGTGATCATGCAGGATCATCGACAGACTCAAACTCTTGAGCATTTAGTACTGTTAGACTAGAATCAGAAAAGCAACTATGACGAGACCTGAGACAGAGAAGATTGGCTCATTTTCACAGCTGGAGATGAGGCTGGGATTTATTACCAACATTGAAAACTACAATAATTAACATAAAAAACAGACACAGCCAGAGACAGGAAGAGAAATACAGTACCTGAAGAAAATAAAAGGTAGAGATTTGATCAAGAGAATCCTTAGAGGCAGACTGAATGTCAACATTTATACAATATTATTTAGTTTCACTTCCTTTTTTAAAAATCTGTGATTAGAAACATCAGTAAAACAGTCATGTTTGTGCCATCATACACACATGCCTATGCTGTTTGCTTGTTTATGATGATGATTATGATGATGATTATTATTAGTAGTAGTACAGTAGTAGTAGTAGTGTTGTTGTTCTCTTAATTTATTCTGTTTACCCCACATAGAGTCATGATCCCTAATTCAGACCCTATTTAAATTAATAAATATGATGTACTGTATGATATGACTTATTATAAACTTCCACAATATATTAATTCTGTAAGAAGTATATTTTGCTCATTCAATACTTTATTACATTACTTAAGATGAAAAAGCAAGCTTTTCTTTACGTTAATAACTAGCGTAAGCAGCTGTCATTAATGGGAAAAGAATTTGTAGAAATAGTTCAAATGTAGTTAAAAAAAAAAAAAAGCTGATCAGCTTTAATGTAATCAGTGATATTATGATTCCAGATTGAAACCCCTGTACATGTCTGCCTTTAACAACAAGGAACTCATACATTTTTTTACAACTGTAATTTCATAAAATTGTATTATGTGTGACAACATTATATGGTATTGTGTTCCATTGGTAGCTAGACATTGGAAAATTAGTACAAGTTTTAATTTGATCTTATTACAATCAATGGGAAAGAGAGGATACAGAAAATGTTTAGGTTTATGCCTTGTTTACGCCAAGTTATACTTTTTTAGTTATCAGCCCCTGTTGTTAATCGGAGAGTGAATCATAGATGAGAAATCCAATAAGTAGATTGGATGAAGGTTAAGTTTTGGTCTTGGACTGTTGAGTAGGAGGTCTCCCGTTCGAGCCCCACCTTGCCAGGCTGCCACTGTTGGACCCTCTTGCAAGGTCCTTCACCCCCAAGTGCTGAGATACATACAATCGGGCATCAAGCTGGCAACCCCACCCTGTAAATAACTGCCACAGAAACAACAGATATCTCCTCTAGGAGGGGAGTATCCTTTGCCCGATGTGCCATATGGCATGTAGACAAACCTTTTCTTTTCACCCCGTGGTTGGTGGGTTTCTTCTGGGAACTCCTACAGTCCAAAGACACACAGATTAGACTAACTGGTGTTTCCGATTGCTCATAGTGTGTAAGTGGGTGTCCCCTGGCATAGGTTCATAGGCTATACATGTAAGTGGTATAGAGAGTGTTTTAAGCAAGAGAGAGTGGATTGTCAGGAAGTAACATACTTTGGTCTGGGATGAATCCGTCTGTTACAGCCCATCTAATAAGTTTGCATTAGGTGACATCTCTGGATGAAAAGCACCACCTGAAGACCAACATGACATATTTTAAAAGCTGGTCTACTAACTATTATTTACAATATATAATTATATATATGCAAAATGGCTACAACTTAACTTATTAATTTAATTGCTTTTCCTAGGCAAATCACCGTTGTATGATTTTAATAAAGCACCGACGAGCTCTGGTTCCAGAAACTTTATGGCTATAAAACATGACACAGATGCAAATTTCACTACAGTCAAATCCAAACTTGTTCCTAGGCTAGACATACAGTATCAATGAATACTGAATAGTATAAATACATCTAAGAATATTATATTTTGTGTTTCATATCGTAATTGAATTAGGTTTTTTTTGTATCATATTAAGAAACCTTTGTTATTATTTTAAAGATATTTTCACCTAAATCTGTTGTTGCTGTTGCAGTCTAGATGGTTATAGGTTTCAGCGTATTCAGTGTGAATAAAATGTCACACTGGTCATTTTATTTTAGCCAAACTGAGAAACTCTGAGATAGCTTGAATGAATGAATGAAGCAAACAAGAGCAGTGCTATTGTAGGCAAATGTGCCGTACCTCACTAAGGTAATTTGCCTAAAAGCAAATAGGCTGCGCCTCATGTCCCTGCATCAGCCGTTTCTCAGCCATGTGTGTACGTAGCTGTAACAAATGTAATAGATCAGTAAGTGAGTGGGGGGGAAAACCTGCCTACTACGAGGTTCTTTTTCCTCTCTCCGGGATGCCTGAGACTAAAATCACACAGTGGAGTGGAGATTAAAACAACAGTCCCATCAGAAAAGTGCAGTTCATATCTTTTGAAACCTCCCGAGAGACAAAATCGACTGTTGTGTACATTGCGTTTTCTCCTGACTGTTTCAGTTTTTTAGCACCTGAAGGTTATGACTTAATCAATGTCTTTAAGCAGAAAGAAAGTCAGGAAAAGAATTATACCTAATGATCTTCACATAAGGCATGCGCAAAAATATATAGATCATGTAGTGGGGAGAAAAGTTCTTGTGATTATTTGAGAACATTTAAGTCTCAATCAAGAAGTTATAATAATATTAATAGTAATAATAATAACAATAATAATAATAATAATAATAGCACCTTTTACTTACAAATAATTTTAAATGAATTTCACATCTCATAGTAGGTGCATATTTCAAGTCTTTCAAGTCTTCAAGTCTAAGCTAGATAATTATCTATTTTAGTAAAATGTCAGCCTTAAGCTAGTGAAAACAAACATTTGAGGAGCATTCAAGTCAAACCGTGACTTTTGATTGAGCAGAATAATAGAACACAGTTATCCCCTCCAACACTGATCCCAATGTTTCACTAGTGCCATCAATTAGAAATTTTTCTCAGTACACCGGAGCCGTGATTCTACTGCTTATACTTCATATCTGAAATGCTGGCCTTCCAGGAACCCCTTTAATGGTCCAAACGTGGAAATGGCTTGGACTGAGGTCTAAATGAGATCCAGCTGATTTCCTGTAATGTGTAAGTGATTTTCGTAATTAACTGCGTGTACAGTTCCCACAGACAGATGCATCTCCTGCACAAGCTGGAAACAAGGTATTCATGGATTTTTAAGGATCAGTCGTTCCACTCTCTGAACGTTCATGGGAATGACTTGAGTGGACTCTTAGCCACCTCTGCCGGGATCGATATTCAGGGATGTACAGCCTTCTGTAAGGCTGTAGGGCTTTCTGAGATTATGTGAACCTTCCTATGTCTCTATCTCTTAACGCTCTCTTTGTTCTTTGTCATATGTCCATGAAACAACCCCCTTGCTGTGATTCCTTATTCCTTATATGGTAATACATGATATGACTTGCTGGAACCATTATGTCTAATCAGAATATGTCAATCTTCTTTTTGTCTCATATGTCTCATACCAAGTCTCCATATGACTAATTATTTTTGTTCTACCTAGAACATGATAATTACTTTTGTGTCTTGGTAACAGATGTACATCTCCAACTGGTACAGGATGGAAATTGAAAATAAAATCAAAAAGGAGTCATCTGTAAAGTCTCTTCTTTAATAACACTTTTTTAGCATTAGGGCCATGAAGAGACCAGTCAAGTTTAGCCAGCAGGAGTTTCCCTCATTCTTCTATCAAACAGCTCTTCAGCTGTGCAATTGTACAGGGTCTTTGTTGCCATATTTTGCACTTTATAATGCACCACACATTCTCTTTTGGAGCAGGCAGGCCAGTCTAGCACCTGTACTCTGGGTTTAGCAGCCATGCCTGTGTAATCTGAGCAGAATGTGGTTTGGCATTGTCAAGCTGGAAAATACAGGGATGTCTCTGGAAAAGATGGTGTTTGGGTGGCGGCATATGTTGTTTCAAAAAGAACATATTTTTCTGCATTAATGGTGCGCCCACAGATATGCAATTTCCCCACGCCACTGGCACCAGCACTGGTACACCCCATACCATGACTGATGCTGGCTTTTGGACCCTGATGATGATAACAGCTTGGAGGTTCCTTTTCCTCTTTGACCCAGAGAACATGGCAGCTGTTGTTTCCAAAATTTGAAATGCTGACTTGTTCAGACAATAAAACATGTTTCCAGTGTGCCACCGTCCATCTCAGCCCAGAGAAGTCTTGGACACTAGTGATGTATGGCTTTCTTAAATGTATTGACAAATACGTTTGTTAAGGGACAAACCTTTTCCAAATCCACATCATGATATCGACTGCAGAAACATGATTACTAGTATTCAAAATTGGTTTTCTACCACACCCTGTTAGGCTTTTAGATTTGACATGTTTTGTTGAATTTTTTTATCATTTCGTGTATTATCATTGGGGAACGTTATTCTGAAATAGGTAATTTCCTGTTGCATCTGTTGGAGTCTCGTCCCATCCTTTCTTTAGAAGACCAGGTCTTTCACTGAAACTCCTTGTACACAATAGAGTATAATGTTTCACATAATTTGCAGCTGTCATATTGTTAATGATCTTAAATTAGCCGTCTCTCCACTAGAGTACATATTTTTTATATTTGCATATTTAGTTATTATTTCTAATTTCCATACTGTCTCAACTTCTTTGGAACTGGGCTTGTATTTGACACGGACAGGCACATGCCTGAAAAAAATTACATACTCTGTCTATCATGTGACTAAACTAGAGAGAATTTCAGACGTATCATTTTCACTTTTATGTCTTTAAGTCTTGTTTGTTTTTATGTCCATCGGTTTTAAACCTTTATTCACAAGAAAGTTCGTTACGAGTCCCGGTTTGACTTGAACAACCCTCGTAGTTTCATAAAATAACACATTATGAACACTTATTTTTAATAATAGTAATACATTTTAAAGGCAAACTGCACTATTATGACTGTTATGGTGTTCCAGACAGTTGAGGCCCAACCCACTCAAAAGGCACGTTCCTTTTCATGTGGGCAAAAAGGCAAACACACAGATCCCTCTGTTTTTATGAATATGCATGCAAATGTGGACGAGGCTTTAGTCATCTTTAGGATCGCTCATACACAGACATGTACAAAGCCCCGGAGTGCTCACATTGTCATTATCATTATTTTCTAACTTGTTCACTTTTGTTTGTTACTAAATCATGCTTATAATAATAATAATAATAATAATAATATTAATAAAAATAAAATAAAAAATACAGGAACAAATTGTATCTGTTATGGATGAATTAAAAGAGAAGAAAAAAATAAATCGTGGGAACAAATTGTTTCTCTGTCACACAAATTAACAAAAGGTGGGAACGAATTAGATCTTGCGTGCATGAATCAACTTCAAACCAAAGTGTTAGAAATAATTGTGTGCAAATCTCTTGTGCATGAATTCACACACACACACACATAACCACCACCAACAAAAAAAGTGGGAATGTATTATATCTTGTGATCATAAATAAACCAAAACTTTGGAACGGATTATATCTTGTGCACAAATTACCCAAAACATTGGGATGATTTCGTGAAATGAGTGAACAAATTAATAGAGGGAAAAAAAAAAAGCTGCATCCTGGGGTCTGTAGAGAAATAAATGAGTGTGAAAAAAATCCAACCACATGAACTAAGTGAGAGAAAAACCAATGAGGAAAGAAAATCATGTAGAAGTACTGTAACAGACTTTTGCAAAATGTACAGTATGTGAACATTCAGGACGTAAAATGAATAAAACTGAAAAAGTAATGCCTGTCCACTTAGCAGTGGCAAAGTTACATGATGCATTCAAGACTAGAAACTAGAGAAGGAAAACTTTAAAAAAAAAAATTTAAGTTGTATACATGACATCAGCATTGAGAGCTATAAACAGGATAAGCACATTGTTAAGCAATGCAGTGTTGCAACATTCTTGGCAGAGCTCCTGCATCTCCTCAATCCTACTGTAACCTGTTTTAATGCCCCGCCGTCAGTTACGCTGTACAGCGCGCCATAACATCAATAGCCGAAAAACTTTAAGAGTGCCTGAGAACAGTGTTAATTCCCTGCAAGCTGCAGAGCAGAACAGGAGAGATGGGTGTCAGTGTGAGGTCCTTTAAGGACACGGCAGGTTGTGCGAGGACACACGGAGGGACGCACAATGGAGCCGGTGTCTGGTGTGTCTGGGGACGGGGGTGTGGGAGCTGTATCAACATTAAATACAAAGCCCAGAAGAACAGAACGTACAGTATGTGCTCTGTGTGTGTGTGTGTGTGTGTGTGTGTGTGTGTGTATTAAAAGTATATATAGTGTGTGTGTGTGTATTAAAAGTATATAGCGGGGTTAGAGCTGCCTGATTAAAAGGTGTGTACACCCCACCCATTTTTATGTCATCTATGACCTAGATAAACTTAATTGTGTGTGTGTGTGTGTGTGTGTGTGTGTGTGTGTGTGTACGTAAGATGTGCATAGGAGTGTGTGTGTGT